>JAHREE010000278.1:2130152-2292922 GCA_033628505.1 Tringa tobata
GGTGGTCCTTTGAGCACAAATCTAATGAAGTGCATGTTTAGCTTCTGGTTTAATATCTTTGCCCACATGGCCTCTGCATCAGTTGAGAACTTGCAATATTTAGGTCCCCATTTCTTTCCCAGGACCAGATTGGTTTTCTGTGAGGCTCTAGAACGTGCTCCTACTGCCAACCACTGTACAGCCTGCAGTTCTCACTTTCCCAGGATGTTTATGTCTAAACACTTATCCCTTCTTTAACTTTTTCAGGTGACTTAGGGAACAAAGGAACCTACTTGTACTCAGATTGCATTAAAGTGTGTACTTCCTAGCAGTTTAAAAAAAAAAATAAATAACATGCTTAAATAAAAACTCCATTTACTCTGAGATGGGTATTCCAGGCACTTCACAGCATGAGAGACTTACATTCTGTTGTCATTACAGCTTGGGTGTACACATTCTGCTTTCCTTTTTGTCCCTGAGGAAAAACAGCTATTGTTTATCTCCTAAAATGAGAAATATGTTTGAAGACCCAGAATGATTGTCGCACTCCAGCACAGAAGAGGGCTGAATCATCCTCAGCATAGCAGAGAAAGCTTTGTCACTGGCTTCAATAGCTCAGGAATTTTCCATCTGATCACTTTATTTCTTCACCTACTTTATACGTGGCAATATATGGCACAAACCACCGAGTGAATGAAGGCCCACTAAAACCAGCTGTGAAACTCCCACCGATTACACCGTGGCCAGGTTTTGACACTTGAAACAACAATATGAAGCAAAGATTCAATCTTTTGTAGCCTCTGGGAGCTAAGCCTAGACTTGAACAAGAAATACACCATAAAGTTGTATTCTCTATCAACTCCTGGAGGTAAGGCCCTTCAGCAAGGGTAATTTAGCACTGAAATTACATTGTCTTTTCTTGGAAATCTCTGTGATCTTCACCATCTGTTTCATGCGATAAAATAAAGTTGTTGATTTGCTGCTGTACCTTCTATGTCAGAAAAAAGGCCAGTTCCAATTTGCATCAAGCAGCAAAAAGGGAAAAAAAAAAAAGTAGTAGTAATTATAAATTATAATGAAAACAAGCACACATTTTTCCACATTTTAATGAAGCGAAGGTAGCTGCGCTTTTTTTACGGCTCCAATAAAATTCAGATCACGTTAGTTGGATTTTTCAGTTTCAGATGAGTAAGGCTGTAGCAAGCAGGTATAGTAAGAGCTCTAATGAGTTTCCTCACCACATAAAAATTATCCGGCAAGCAGTACAAAGATCACTCAAATGAAAACAAATACTCAATAAAGCAGATAATTGACTGCAATCTTATTTAATAAGATGGCCCCAAGCTGCCCTGCAAAAATGCCAAAGCAACTAAATATAAATGTTTATCTTTGTTAGCAAAGGAAGAAAAACTTCTACAATGTTCCGGAGAACTTCTATACAGTTTTATGGGAGTCTAAAGTACTTTAGAAATAATTAACTATTTTATGTTGCAGTTTCTGGCTTGAAGTTTTATTTCAGCTTTGAATCGGATGGTTTATGATCTAGAATCCTTGTTATCCTCTGAACCTGTCAGCATCAGCTTTTATTTCCTGTGTCAAAAGAGGACACTAAAATGGGAGACTCTGATCGCTAACATTTTTTTAAAAGTTCTAATAATTGTTAGATGATGAAATCCTCAGCTAAACTCACACATATGCATGTACACACATATATATTCACAGCCACAGTCTAATGACAATGCAGCCGATTTAATATATCTTTTTCATTATTATCGATCTCCCCCAGATCCTGAGATTAATGACCATGAAAGCAATCATTCAAACAAGATTTCCAGAAACTCTCTGTAGCCTAAGAAATATTTTTTAAAAAACAGATAAATAGAATACTCAAAAGTTCTTTCTACAGTGCTGTCTTCACGTCACTCACTCTGGAAAAGTCTAGAATACCATGCAGACAGAAATCCTGTGGCCAGCAACGTACTGCACGTCCCGCTGTGAATCCAACCAACTCAGAAGTACTCTCTCCATAACATTAAACATTGAGCTTAAGTGCTTTGCTTGACCAAGACAGGAATGGTCGACTTCTTAAACCTGAAAGCACAGCGGAGGGATTATCCAATGTGCTTTTCAAACCAGGATGTGGGAATTGGTTACAAGGGACAGAATATTTAGTAGGTCTCCCTCATCATGCTTCACCTTTCTGTTAAGTGCACCAATACATGTGATGAGTTAATGACAACAACTGTATTTTGGAATAATAGCTGTGCCCGCCCAATTCACAAATCCAATGAGTTTATAATAGATAGTTTTCTGAATGATATAAAGATGTCATTGTAAGTAATGAAGAAATAAATGCCCATTATCTCCTTAGTAACATTTGATCGCAAAAGGGTCTCAATTTCTGCACTTGCTGATTCCACATCCTGCCTGCTATTTCAGGAAGGATGCTATTATATAGAGCTATTTTTAAATAGCACTGCTATTTAAAAAAAAAAAATCCTTTCTAATGGCAGATTTTTGCAAGTGGATTACTAATAATGTAGCGGTTCCTCTTGGGAGTCCCAAAGCAACTGAGGGAAGCGAAACACCCTGGTCCCTTTGACGCTCCAATGGAGCCAATTACCCCCAAACAGTTTCCCACAGGTTCTTCCCAGAGTGACTTTTCTTTCTTACAAATATTCACAGGGTTAAGCATTGCCATGTTTGTTAACATAATTTCTCTATACGAATGAAAGCTCCAGAAAGGGATTTAGGCAGATGCTGACAGATGAACTGCGGGTGAACTCTCAGCAGACTCAGAGATTTGGATAAGTACATGAACTTCAATCCTTATCTAGACTTTGTGCTTCTTTCTTCCTTACCCCATCAACAAACTTTCACTCTTCTTTTCTTCACAGTTACAATTCTGCGTTACCTTACCACACACCGACCTCTCTAACTCCCCCCTGGACCTGCCACCTTAAAGGCAGAAGGCTGGTGAGGGACCTGCTATGGGGCTGCCAGACTTCCCCACTTCAGCAGGTTTTCCATCCTCAAGGGCAGTGATTTGGTGGGTTAGCCTTCCATTCCTTCCCCCCTCCACCTGATTTTGACAGGAGAGCATAAACCCACGGCTACGTCTCCCAAGCCTCTCGCCTCTAGGTTTTAGAACTGAACAACTAACACTTTGAGACCTAAATGATTCTTAAAATCGAAAAAGTAAAGACATGTTCAGGCCTTCTAATTGGAACTGAAGAAAGCAGAAAGAAACCAAACCAAGACTCCCTCAAGAGTTTTCTCTGCAGCCTCCCCTCTGCCACAGGGAAAGGACTGGACTATTTTGAATCCCAGTTCAAGCCTATTTCTCTCAGAAAGCTAAAATCCACAGATTCATCCTGATGATGACAATGAAGAATAGTTATTTTGCTACATATGGTATGCCTGGCACTGTTAAACATCTAGAAAAAACTGTTCTCTTTCTGAAATAACCTTCGGAGCAGAAGGTAATCCATCAGTGTAACAGCAATGAAAAATACATGAGTTTAACTTCCTCATTGCTGGCAATTTGAACTGGAACAACTCCCAAGCATGACCCTCGTGCATCTCCTGGCTTTTGCTGAAGGAGTGACATGAGGTACAAGGTGTGAAATAACGTAGAGACAGACTCCCAAATGGACACTCATATCAGGAAACTGCAATTTCTCCATGAATACGTAATAAACTAAAAAGAATCTTTTTGTACTGGCTCAAGGCACATATTCCAGTTCCTTTCTTATTTCTCTCACGGAGGCGCTAAGCCCACGATTACCTCCAAGCATCACAAAATTAGAAGATTTCATTTTCATTCTATGGCAGATTTCCACTGTCAGAAACCCCAGTAAGACAGAGGCAGAGCTGTGTGTCAGATGACACCTGCACAGAGTTCTTGTCATTGATTTATTCTGTCATCTTGCAGAAACCAGTTAAATGCTACCTGCCTTAGTTCCTCCTTCTGCAAAATGGAGATACTAATCCTTAATTCCAGGCAAAGTCTTTCAGCAGCTGTTGCAAAAAAAGTGCTATGTAATTAGCTGATATTATAACTAGGTCTCACAAATTCTTTTATATTATGTGTCTTTTTATAAGTTTAGATGGATTTTGACAACCGTGGACAAAAAAAAAGGTATATTTCCTTGACCTAGTTCAGCCTCAGCATAACTGGTTTATGCCTCACACCTATCTCTAGAGTTTCATTTCAATATAAAGTATCCTTGATACAATTGTACTTCCTTCATTAATAACGGATATCAGCAAATACACAGATAAAAATGTTCATTTTTAGACCTAAAGCTGTCATGTTTCTCACAAGCTTTCCTATGATCAGGAACAAAGAAGCTGCAAAAAGCGCACAAATATTAACGACTGTGAACTCACTTCCCAAATTTGAACTCAACGCCAATGCACAGAGGGGGCAAATTCTGAAGCCAAGAATCTTTGTGGTCTGTCCATCTGCCCTTTCTCTCGGGGTGGAACAAAAACCCAGCAGACTACAAAAGCAGATCTGCCCAAGTTTTCCCAAGTATTTCTGCTAAAATGTAGTCTTAATCTGCGTCATTCGTAATATTTCAACCAGGGGCACAGATGGGATCTATTGGCATCTACAAAAGTGCACCTATTGAGAAGAGAATTAAAATAGCAAGAGATCTAGAAGCCATTTGGCATACTGCTAAGTCTATCCTGTGATACTGCAAAGGAAAGAAAAGTGAAAAACATTCCTTTGTAAAGGAATTAAAGGAATATGATACAGAGCCATAAAAAACCCCAAAGCACATGATATTCCAAAGGAAGTAACATGAAATTATATCCCCAGCTGTGATAATATTAGTGCAGTGACCCATGACTACATATCCAGCAAACTGGAAGTTGTGATCCTAATGATTATAGAGGAAAAGGTGCTGAACCAGAAAAAAAAAAAAAGAGGAGGAGAAGGGGAGATAAAGTACTTTTAAAGTAAATCCAAACACAATATTTATCAACCCACCTGCTATTTGTTTCTGTCAGACCTGTCATTCAGTGATTTTAGATGAGAGATTGGAGGCAATAGCGTATGTGTCTGCTGGTGGCAGCCACAAAATTATCATTCCAGAAAGCAGTATCTTGTGGGTAGGGAGAATCAAGGGAAATGTTGTTGCTGAGACCTGAAAATGGAAATAAATGGGATGATTTTCAGTTACTCTGCACGCAATCTTCCATGACAAGAATGTTCGAAAGTGTTGAATGCTTAAAATGAGACACATTAAAAGTGGCAAAAATTGGCCCAAAGTTGGCCTAAATCTCACATGTCTTTTGGAAACCTTATTTGAGGCACATCTCTCTCACTTCGATCAGTTATTGGAGGCACGTAGGGGATGGGGTTCAGTGCAAAGGAAATTTAACTTGAAATAGCTGTGCACTCCCTATATACCACCTCCTCTGTCCCCGGTGTAATTTATAGCAGCTTCAAGAAATGATCTAATTTTTGCTTCCTGTAATTTCCTGTCAAGCAGAAAATTTCCAGGCCGTAACATATCCGAACAGGCACCAGTTATATCAGAGCCTGGAAACAAGACCAGTGTGTAATCCTTTTGCCACTCTTCTCACTGCCATATTAGACAGGAAAATTCCTCAGAGACCTAGTATATCTCGCTAGTAAACCAATTAAGGAGTGGTATTTAAACTTCTAAATTCAGCACGAAAGAAGAGTACACTAGTCATCCTCTCACTTTACCACGTAGAAAGATACAACAGGAATACCTGGCACATTTCTTTATACAAAGGTGCTACAGATGCATTCCCACAAGTCAGAGTCAATGCATCAAGGCACTACTGCAGACAGTAGGTATTTGGGTACCAACTTTCTTTGTCTAAATAACTGGCAAGAATATATGCAGAGCAGAAACCTGGTCTGGTGGACCTCAAAAAACACTTCTACAAAATAAATAATAAGTAAAGAATATTGAAGGAATGGGTTTATGCTTCCTCCCCATTGCCCCTCCCCTACTCCCAGGATTAAGGAAAGTTTCTTTCTTTCTGTCCCCTTGCATATATATAGAGAAATCCTGGTTCCTTAAAATCTTTCCCAGAACTGTTCAGTTCTGCAGACCTAACTTTTACACTAGGAGTATTGGTCTACTCTAGTCCCACTGAGAGGTTTCTGAGACTTCTGTTGAAGTCTACAGTCAGGGATACTATGATTTTTAAATTAAAAGTCAGAGGTTTCATTTACATGTATTTGTTTTGCCAAACTCTAATCAAATATTGAAACTAAGCATGGCAAAACGAACTTGATGCTTGTGGAGGCTATGTCCATTCTTTATGTAGTGTACTGTGTCCTGAGCAGGAACTAATTTCCTCCTGGAAAGCAGCATTAACAACTACAAGCTAAATAAATTAACCCAATAGGTGGTTATTTTATATCCTTAAATCTGTCCTGAGGGCAGGATTTTCTCAAAGGAGAGAAGAGAGAGTGCAGATCAGTTACTGCCAAGGTAGCCAGGAAGTCGCACATGACCCCAAGGCATGGGGGCAGAGGCAGGGGAAGGGCCAGGGAGGACACCTGAGCCACCAGCCAGGTGAGGAGAACCACCTGAGGGAGATGCTGCAGAAAGAAAGCAGCAAGGGGGGTTTCTCAGTGACTCACATCATTGACGAAAAACATTTATGGAAGAGTCCATGTGAGCAGCAATGGACGGCCCAGCCGTTTGCAGAAAAGGGGGTCCTATATCACATACGAAGAAATGGTCCAGGGCGCCTTGAAACACTCGGAGTTTGAGAGAGCCTGAAGGGTCTTTCTAATGTTTCAGACCAAGAGATAGGATCTACCCTCCATGGACCGTTTGTCATCTCACTGAGAAGTGCTGACTTCACGTGTAGACTCACTGATTTCAGTAAATTCATAATAACATCCCTTATAGTTAAAATCTATCAGTTACATAGACATAAAGTTCAGGGCGTCGGACGGGACCTCTGTGATGGTCTGCTCTGAGCTCCTGGATTATGCATTCAGAGGGCTTATCTGAATTCCTACATCAACAAAAGCATAATATTTAGGAAAAAAAAAACAAAACACCTTCAGTCTAAACTGCTACATTTCTTTCCATCAAGAGAGAACATCCTTGGTGCCATATGTATGGCACTGCTGTTGCTGTAAAAAATGTTTCACTGTGAGCAAAACAAACACGAGGCAGCCTTGAAAAAAAGGTTGTTTAACTTCGTTGTTCATACTTCTTTGTTGACTAATTTCTGGGTCAAGTGTATCTATTTTTAATATATGCACACAAGATGGAAGTCATTTTAATGCATTTAAAATTACCCATATTCTTAAGGAGGGCTAAAAGGATCTTGTAGATGTAATTAGAATTATAAGAACCAAGTGACAATGCTGAAGTGTGTAATAGGAAACAATGTAAAAGAACTACCACAACGCAAAGTCAAAACAGAATTACTCTGTGGAATATGGTTTCTTTACAACCGTGTAAGAGAACTATTTTTTACATACAGTCGACACTAGGGAACAAACTAACAGAAAACAAAATGTAACTTAAAAAAGACATTTTCAATAAGCCTGTGTCCACCACCTGCTAACAAATATTTTTACTATTTTACAATAATTTCTACCCAACTGTTTTAGGAATTAAAATGCATTTTTCATCACACTGAAGATAGTCTCTAGGCCACTTGCCTGTCTGCAGCAAACTGAAGCTCGGAGCCTCTAAATTTGTTTAACTGGCAAGTGCATAAAATAAATCAAATGAATCAACACTATTAGCAGTTAAAGTATGTGTAAGTAAAAAACAAAGAAACTATTTTCCTGGAATTCCTTGAACTCCTTTTGGTACTGCACTGCTTTTAGTCAAGCTCTGTATTGGTTCAAGTTAAGGGAAAACCGCAAAGAAATGATCAGTGATCATGTTATTAATAAATGTATAACCTTTTCCCAAGGTTATAGTTCTTTACATACCCTTGCGATGAACTTATTTGCTTGAGGTTGTTCTCAAAAATGAAATGTTATCGATCCAAATTTTTGGGAGGCCCATCATCCAGGCAAACAAGAACTGAATCAGAAATGCTGGAGAACATATGGTATTCATACAAGGGATGATGCATTAAAATGTCTGAAGTGAAATGCAAAATATTACTTTCAGCGGAAATAATTATGCAATATTTCAGGACTCTTAGAGAAACTTTTGACTTCTTGTTGCCACCATTAGGTAGAATAAGTCCTTCTTTGAAAGCTGGAGACAAAAGAAGGATGGATGGATTCTCATAAGTTCAGTGGGAAAACAAGAACAGAAGCAGAGGGCCAACGCTTCAATCTTATTCATAAAAGACTCAGAAGAACCAATAACCAATGGAGACTCATTCATACACGTTCCCTCACGGCCAAGGTATGCATTCCACCTTCAGAGAGAGCATCTTTCTCCTGCTTCCCGGTATGCTATCCCAGACTTTAAACAGCCAATCTGTTTATAGCCCATCTCCGGGCTATAAAAGAGTGAGACAAGGCTAGAGATTTCCAGGGGTACTGACCAGGGAACGGCAGAAGCTTGAACAGCATCACTGCAGACTGATGTGCCAAAAAAGCTCTGTCATGCTCTGTCAATACAGAACAGGATAATGACTCCGAAAATCCAGATTCCCCTTCTAGATGTGTGACAGATTTCCAGTGAAACCAGGAACAATTATCAGACATATTCCTGCACCTCAGGCTCTCATCAGTAAGGTGTGGATAATACTCACCTACACCTTGTTCTCTGCAGAGGAAAACATCTATTAGCATGTTTGCTATGCAGATGGAAGCCAGGCCAGATCTTAGCTTGCAATATCTTTGTACTACAGTAATATAATAATCAAGTGCAAAGGATGTGTGAAGTTTCAAAATTAAATAGGTTCTCTCAGAGGATAACTGAAATAACACAGCAGCCATAAGGCAGAACAGCCTCCTTTATTAATTTGATTTTCTGCATAACAGCTTAAGTTGTCTGATGCCACGCCATCGTTTTTAAAGTAGAATTGCAATGCCACACAGATTGCAAATATATAGCAATATTCATGTTCTGCGAACTCCTGCCGTCCACAGGAAGACAGTAATTCAGTTGCTTCTGCAAATTCAGTAATCAGACCAAATGCATATGTAAAAAGCAAGGTACTGTGGAATCGGTGCTCTGCCTGAATTAATTTTCCAATACACTGATTAGCTAGCTGAGTGCTTAGTCAATAGTATGGTGATGAGTGTACTGTAAAATTTGATGAAGAACAGACTGTACTATTTTACTGCCTTTGTCATGGATATTGGGGAAAGAGAGATTTTACATGAAGCTATTTGGTAAAACTAGACCCCCTGAATATTATATGCATATAAAATGAGTTCATTTTCCTACTCTCACATAGCTTTGTAATGGCTATTTGATAGGACACGTAGCAAAAGAATTCTTTTGCTTATTTCCAAAAGCAAAACAAAACTGCAGACTGTTAAGAGTACTTCTGTAGATCTCACAGCCAAGCAGTAAAACTAATGCTACCAGGTCCTACAGACCTCTTGTTTTAGCAAAATACGTGCTCTTTCCAGGTCACTCTGTGACTCAGGTTTCTGCCAAACTGAGAAGTAAATCAATCAGAGAGTTAGAAGGTTTCTACCATTCTGGATGCTTTTTTACCCACACATGGAGCTGGTATCAGTCTGTGGGCTGTTGTGCTGAAGGAAGGTATTCTATTCACCTCCCTACCTGGCTCCTTGTAAAGTAGAGCAGACATCCCACAAGTAGGAAAAACTCATGCGTCTACGCCTCACCCCAGAGCTCTTGATTGCCCATTTCTTATTACTATGATGACATGAAAGTCTAAAGGGTGACAGATACTATGAATACTTACAGAATATAATTTTAGATGAGTCTTCTTTAAAATAAAAAACAAAACCAAACCTGTTTTTTAGTAGATGAAATAACAATAAGCGTGTGATTGCTGGTTGAGATTAGAAACCCATCAAGTCAAGCCCTGCTACCAGAAAACTTTCAATGGAAGGGTTGGTTGTTTGGGTTTGGGGGTTTTTCTTACCCGGTTTCTCATGAATAACTTTAAACAAAGACCAGCAGCTCCTGACACAATAGGCTTTGTTTGCTTCCCACATGCCATTTTAAGTGGACACATTGTTGCCACATCAAAAAGGCTACAGGCTTGTGAAAGGAAGGAAGGCAGGCAGCCAGCCAGGTGGTTTTTGCTCGCAGCTACCTCCCATAGGTAAAGAATAAGGAGAAGTTGGGTGACATGGGACCTTGGTAACAACCTTTCAAGTCTAAGTTAAAGGGACTGAACTAATCCCTCCTGATTTCCCTTTACCACGTGAAATTATGCAGTGGCAAGGAGATTCCAAATTTTATAATGCCCAGGATGTTAGTTAGCATTATACTCTTGCTACATTATACTCTGGGGTTGAAAAAAAAGTGCCTTAATATATATTAAAAATAAAAAAAAAAGGTAATCTATTTTCCAGAAACTATATAGTAAATTGTACCTGCTTCACAAAATCTTTACTGTTTCCTCCTCTTCTGTTGCAAGATTATTTCCTAAATGTAATAGCTGAGATTTTAATGGTATTATTTTTTTTCTTTAAGATAACTAATGTAAAAATAATACAGATCTTTCTTTTTAGTGGATAGTTAGTGGGAATTTTTACTACTTGCTCATCATTTCCAGTCCTAGCTTTTTCAACTCAGTCATAGCACTATGAAGAAATGGGTCTAACTTTACCTATAAAGTTCCAGAATCCTTTAATTAAAACCCACTGTTCCAGTATCTGCTAGATATATAAGGCATGTTTCAACCCTGGAAAACGCAAAGGAGCAGGAAAGATCTCACTGGTTGATTAATAAATGACTGGAACAAGCTGGCTTCAATAATGCAAAGGGTCTTTTTTCTGTCTTTGTGCTTTAGAAG
Source organism: Tringa tobata (assembly GCA_033628505.1). Lineage (NCBI taxonomy): Eukaryota > Metazoa > Chordata > Aves > Charadriiformes > Scolopacidae > Tringa > Tringa tobata. The sequence goes on from JAHREE010000278.1 coordinate 2,141,061, forward strand.
AAAGGAAAGAAGGAGATAAGCAAAGATTTCACCATCCCTTTGAATTTCATTCTCCAGCATCACAGGATTTCTTGCTCTCTTGGTCCTTCTGCTTCTGAGTTTGAACAACTGCAGCAAAGATGGGGAAGGAGAGGGCTCCATGGGCTGATCTCTCATTAGGGTGGTATTCACCACCCCATGAACTTCCCTGCATACTCAGGAGCTTTCTGGGACCTCGGAGATTTTCCCATTCTCTTTTTGCATCAAACTCAGACCATTCACATTTTCACCCAACATCAGTGACCACATTATAGATGCAAACACGACAGTCAGGACACTCACACAAAACACAGAGAACAAGTTCACACTGATAGCATAGAAAAGGTGAGCACTCAAACTTGCTTTTCTCATGTTTTATGCAAGCATCCTGCCCATTGAAATAGTTAGTGCTCTTTCATTGTAATAAAAAGTCTGCAATAAACCTCAGAATTGCTTCTAAGAAAAGTGTATTCAGAAATCGTATGATCTCACAAAATAGCAAGAAACTGTCAACCAGAATCACAACAGAATTCCCACCTGTGTGCCAGCAAAATATTACCTCTCCTTGCTAAGAGAAGCTACACAGATTTGTCTTCATGCAAAAATCCTTAATGCTTCTGCATCCATTCCTTCTCTCTTTGTGGTAGGGTTGGGGGAGGGGGAACAGGAAAACTATAAATTCTACATGAGTTGATGCATCCAAGCAAAATATGGGAAAATCAGTGTTCATTAACATATCCAAACACTGTTTAAATGAACTCCTGTTAAAGATGCATCAAATCCTGGACAACCTCTATCTAGCATATTTGGTAAAACTTTTTTATTCTTGGATTATCATGTTCATGGCAAGACTCTTCCATTCATGCCAACATCAGCTTTATCTTTGATCAGCTCGCTTGTCCTGAATGGAAATCACTAACAACTTAAACATCTGGTTGAAATTGGGTTCTCTTTTGAGTGAGTCACAAAACTGCAGGTAGGTAGTATAAAATAAATTTGGAAAATTGTGTTTGTCATAGTGCTAATTAGCACTTGCAAATATCTTTGAAGAGAAAAATTGAAATTCTTAAATAACTACATAGCAGCAGGGATTACAGCTATCTTCCACCCTAAATTCAATAAAAATTAACTTCAACATATAACCCCTGTATGACTGTGGACTTTATTTACTTCAATACAAATTTCAAAGAAAAAAATGAAAGAATCTCTGATGTCTTTTTTTGGGGAAGCTAGAAGTAAAGGAGATACTGTGATTACAACCTATCTTTTAATAGATTTGTTTAAGCAGCAGTATTTGACATCAGAAAGCAATTAAGCAAAATTCACTGATAAAAACATGCTTATCTATCATTTACACTTGCAGGTAAAAAAAGCCAAACTTGTATCTGAATTCATATCTACAGATGTCAAATCACAGATGTCTGTTTATCAAGTTTTATCTATTTTAAACCTTATCTTTATTTATCATTCTCCCTCTTCAACTAACAAATAACTCAATTGTTTCACTGAAGATTTTAGAGTGTAGTATTTGGATTCTAATCACTCAGGTTTTGCTGAAACTTTAATTCACCCATACAAAAAAATAACTTCTGTGGACTTAGAAAAAAATATTTAAATTCAATAAAACTTACAATCAAAATAGTCTTGCTGGTTTAAACCCTTGATTTAAACTAAATGAAATGATTGGCCAACTGTTGAGCACTCTGGGACTTTTTTACTTTAAAGTATGTCTTTCAGTGAGAAAATGTCTTGTTATATTGCTCAAAATCTGAATACAACTGTTCTAAACCTTGGAGAATATTCAGTATTTTTGGCAATCTCAGAACTCTTTAAAACAATCTTTCCCCCATTTCATAGACACAGGGAAAAATATGGCATAGTAAGATCTGAGACACTGAATCAACATTAGATCTGAGAATATCCATCCTGTAGACTTCTGTCCTGACCAAAGGCCGACCATTGTCACTATATTCCAACTCATGAAATGGAATAAAACATGAAGTGAACATAATTATCTTTACATAGGCACTACCAGGATTTTTAAAACTAGAAGAAGAAAATACTATTTCTCAGCTAACACATGTCCTGTAGATTAAAGAGGAATAGAAGTTAATCAATTCTATCTAGTTTATACTATTCTAAATCTAGTCTCTTCCTATCTTTCTCCCTCTTCAATTCCCAACTCAAGTCAGTGAAGAGTTTTACAGAATGTAGCACTTGGATTTTAGATGCTCATATTTTCCTGAGTATGACATTTAGCACTCTACCCCATGACTGGCAATGGAGAGAAAAAATTAGACAGTGTGTCTAGTTTATCCTTCTGTTGCTGCAATATCCTATATATGAAACATAAGTTTACATATATATATTTCCCATATGTAAACCATAAGTTTCTGCTGCTAGGTAGTGCAGGTATCATCCTACCACCCAAGGCAGAGTTTAAGGAAAGTCATCTTCTTCATGGCACCCTCTACAATAAAGTCTTTAGTTTTTTCCCTATGTACAGATGAGTTTGATATTTGCTAACAGGGAACAATGCTTAAAGAATATTTAACTTTTAAAGCCTACTGAGCCTATGAATGAGAAAGTTAAGCAACATCTCTTATTACTTAATCAAGAAGGAACTTCTCTTTTAATAAAGAAGAGACTTCTCTGTTCTTCAGAAAATTGTAGTATCTTTCTCAGTTTTCTCCTCTAAAATGAAGATGATGATTCTTGCCTGCAACAAAGAGCTACTGAGAGCATAATGGGACACTTCTGAAGCCCTTAATAAAAAATGGCATGGCTAGATTCTCTAGAACTACTTAATACATAAAACCTTGAAAACTGGTAGCAACAAGATAAATTTTGTTTGCCACGACTTACATAAGACAAAGTCAGCTCAGCTGCATGTCCTTGCATGCACACATGCTGTAACGGAAGGAATTTCTAATGTCCACAAAGTATCTAAAATTTTATACTGTTTTCCACATTAACTGAATTAAACTCTAAGCTAAGCAACATTTCTCTGCTAGAACCAAAGAAATTGCATTCTCTCATTTTAGTACAAAATTTATAATACAGAATAGTAGTGTGTATGTGGTATTCTGATAAAACATGCCAGAACTGGTTTTAATTAATTTCATTATAATTTACCTAAATTAAGATAATCCATCAAAACCTTACTTCTGCTATCATAATGGTATAAATCAGAATTTATTCTTCTAAAGTCAGGGAACTGGTGCAAAAGCAAAAGAAGTTAGATAAGAATCAGGACCACCAGATGTTTATTATAATTGAGAGTTTTATGACACACAGTCCAACAGTCTAAATTAATACCAATTCTAAGTATTGGGCAGTGCTATAACTTTCTCATATTTATAGATTGATTCAGACCTGGGTATAATTTTCAGGTGAGTACCCAAGCCATATTTTAGTGAAATAAAGCAAACTGTAAAGTGGTAGCCACCTGCTTGTTGAGAAATTATAAATCACAATACTTACAAGAAAAAATAATTCCTTGACAGATCGTAACCTCTTCCAATGAATGAGTGGGAAAGTTGAGGTCTTGAGAGTCTATGCTTAAAAGCAAAATGCGGTAAATCCCCTTCATCTGTTCCTGTGCTGTGATAGGAAATACACAGGTATATGTTTGGGAAGGCAGCCTTGCATTGTCACAAATGTATGATCTTCCCCAGCTGGGCAGACACTGTAATGTTATCTTGTAAGAACATATGTTATTACAGAAGATGTTCTTTTCAGCTTTCTAAACTGACATCTCAGAGCATCTAATAAATCAAGCTGTAAAGGCAATGTCATCCCAGCCAGAAGTCATTCTTACGATTATTTCCATACTGAAATTTTTGGGTGAATATATATTTTCATTAGTTAGGGAAAGCAGCCAACAACTGTTAGGGAAATGAAACAAGGAGGCCTGAATGAGACATTTCCCAATGAAATCAATGTAGGAAACTACATGGTGGCTGGAGATCCTTGTGTTGAAGTAGAAAGTAAACCTCTTCGGGCTGCAGGAGTTCTAGAAAGCTGGCACCATCCAGCAACTTGCGCAAATGTGAACACTTAACCTGCTGTTCCTAAAACTGACTCCCAGATTCACGCTGAGCAGAGATGTCAAGTGACCACTGATGGCATTCAACACTTCTTTTGAAAAGAACATTGCTGCTACGGGTAGATAAAAGAAACAGCAAGCCTGCAATAGCAATCCAGCATCTCTCAGCAATAATAAATTTCAGCTCCAGCCTCACTCCGGCTCCTGATTACTGGTAGTGTGCTTTACACATGGCTTCAGTAACTAAGTTGTCTTTCTCTTGTTTATTTGCTCCAATGAACCACAAAAACAAATAGGCTAGAAATCATAGAAGAGTAAAATGCAACAATCTCTCTTTCATTTAAATCAATGAGAACAGATAGCCTGGTAGTACTGGGCAATGCAGAGCCTCAACCCAGCTTCTTAATTTTAGTTTTTCACAGTAAAAGATGAAAATAAAAACCTTCACGTAAATTAAATTTTCATGTTTAACAAAACAACTGATGACCATTTTTTTTGGATTTTCCTGAGTGTCCTAGGTCAAAACAGCTCCTGTTTTCCTCCATTGTGGGTTCTTGTTTAATGAGGGCTCAGTTACAGCTCCCCCTCCCAGCTTAGACAGCTTCTCTTTATTTTACCCAAGGTCACGTTTTCACAGAACTTGTAGGGACTTAGCATCTTTGAAACAGCTCAGCTACTGTCAGATTAGACTGAAGCTGAGAAATGGAATCCTAATTTTTTAGGTCAGGATAAAAAAACCAAATAAACAGTATGACCGATACTTCCATATGAGAGCTTTGTACTGAACATTTCTTAGTCCACTTGTTCACATTGCAAACCCACTAAATTTCTCCCAAGTACTTCTTCTCAATATCCAGATAAACAGTTCCTTTGTTATCAGATTTCATTGCTCACGTGCCTTAGAGAATGTTCCCATGTGGCATCATCCTCAGATTTTTTTATTTAAATGGGGATACGTACACCTACACTACATGTTGCCAGAATCTATACTAAGATGAATGCTCTCCACTAACTGAGAGAATTCGAAAGTATTACAGAAATCACTGAGAATTCTGAGTAAAATTTCATAATCTGTAAATCAAATGGCTATTTTTTTATCTGCCATGTTTTATCAATTATTTTGATCTTGATGCTTCACTTGTTCAGTCATGTAATAATTCAAATCAAGCCAACACTAAATGTACCACAGCAGTGTTCCAGCATCAGGAATGTGCTTTTTGTGTGTATCTTCCACTTTCCCCATGTATCATACCTTGGTTTGTACAACAGAGTGGTCTCAGAGAGCACTCGGATCCTTTCCAGCTGAACTAAATGAGGAGACAAAAGTCCAGGAGCACATCCAGTGCACTCTCACCCATGAGACAGGCTTGAGTTAATTGGATCTAAGGCTGCTGAAATATGTACAGCATAAATGTCAGATCCTCAAGATCAATTCTTCTGCTCTACAGACCCGGTCCCATTGCATTGCTCTAATTGTTGCAGCAGACCATACCAACCACATGGAGTTAATACTCTGGACAGAACTATAGGCAACCAACTTCAGACAGTTGACCTTAATTTGTGGATAGAAAACTTTCCATGTAGGCAGAAAACAAATCTTTTCAGTGATCTATTGTCATAGGCATCACTGCCAGGAATAGAGTTTATCAGAAACACATTGAGTGCTCTCTTCAACCACTCATGGAAGGCTGCAAGGGCTATTTCATTGAATACAATGGATTCTGGATCAAGGCTTTAAAAGTTAAGAGCACACAAGCATCCGCTTGTGCATACAAAGTTCTCTGCAGGCCTGACAATTTAGCCATACAATCACACTGATGACTCCTCTGACAGATTTGATGTTTCTACCATAAACCTTTTTTGATTAGTGGGACTAGACAATACAGCCCACAGACAAAGGGATCTATTACAAATGGGGTGGGGGGTGTAATTATTAGCAATTCATGTTCTGAAAGCAATCTTCACGCAGTGCTGTTTTAGCTCTCAGCACAATCTTTTCCACAGGCATGAGATATTGGAATTTTAATGCCTAATAAATTCTGTGAAATATAGCAGTGCTCTGCAACACACAAGCTTTAGACAGCTGATGTATTTGGACTGGCTGGGCACTTCCACGCGCTTCTCGCCCATCCGGCTGATGGCACAGAAACGGGGGTGGAATACCAACCAAGCCAGGTAACTGAATCATAGAATCATAGAACTACGCAGGTTGGAAAGGACCTTTCAGACCATCAAGTCCGACCGTCAACCTAATACCGACAAAAACTATCACTAAAACATATCACTAAGCACCACTTCTGCACATCTTTTAAATAGCTCCAGCAATGGTGACTCAACCACTTCCCTGGGCAGCCCATTCCAAGGCTTAATAACCCTTTCAGTGTAAAAAATATTCCTAATATCCAATCCAAACCTCTGCTGGTGCAACTTGAGGCCATTTCCTCTTGTCCTGTCACCTGTGACTTGGGAGAAGAGACCAACCCCCTGCTCTCTCCGCCCTCCTTTCAGGGAGTTGTAGAGAGCGAGAAGGTCTCCCTTCAGCCTCTTTTTCTCCAGGCTGAACAACCCCAGCTCTTTCACCCTCATAAGACTTGTTCTCCAGATACCTCACCAGCTTCATTGCCCTTCTCTGGACACAAACTGAAGATGCTGAATGCAGCAGCCCCTCAGGCAGCCAGTACCGTATGAACCCGCCATCAAAGCAAGGATTATTAGGGAACTCCTTGAGCCATGCCCACTGCAGAATGCCGCTCTCTTCTTTGGATGCTGCCGCCAGAATTCCACACCATCACGGGTGTCACAGAGCTATCTGAGGTTGCAAATCAATTCAGGGTCTGGCCTCAGTCACCTTATTTCCTTTTAAATAATGGATCTTACATCTGTGTACTTACTTTACTTACAGAGACAGGATGAATTTCTAAATCTACTTTTAATCCATGCACAATTATCCCCTAAGGTCTGTGAATACTTGGAGAATGTTTTACAACTCTCTACGACTTTGGCTTTAATGTTAAAACAAGATTGATGCTGCTTGCCTCCTTGCAAAACAGCAGCATCAGCCAAATATGCAAAAATGCTCACTTTTGGAAAACGCAATAATTTTTAATGCAATTTTTAGCCATCACCAGTTTCTCCGGCAGTTCCCAGTAATGTGGAATATGAAGCCTTTTCTTGATGTTAGTGCAGATCTTTCCTCACATAAACTCTTATCATCTGTCACTGGTGAAAAATGCACAAGCAGGAAAAGATAATGCAAATACTAAAACGCTGTCAGTTAAAATGCTTGAGAGTGCATGCTTCGGGATGATGAAAAAGCCCCTTTTGTATTGAAACTTAAGTGGTAATGTTCTAACTGGAACAAGAACAATATTTTTAATCCGTGCTTGAAAGATCAAATTAAATCTGCTGCAGTCAACCTTGGTAGGGCTGTATCTATCAGGGACGACTTTTTTTTCTTTACGAGAAAGCTACAAGTCCAAAGCTACTGGATACTCATTTGTCTGGTTTTCTGCAGACATTCCGGGAGTTAAGGCAATTATTTCTAGCTCAAAAGAACATCCCAAAATACTAGGAGATCAAGAGAAAAAAAGATCTCTTGATATACATTCCATGATTCTCTTGAAGAGCGTCAGATTTCAACAACATAATTTCAAAAACAAGCTAGTCACGAGTTCACAGAACTTTTACAATAATGCATCAGTGCATTATCTTACATCTTCCAGTTAGTTACAGTCCTACCAGCAACATCACTGCAGTATTTCTGGCGCCATGGTTGTTTCCACTACAAATTCCCTACTTTACAGGCATTAAAACTCAAGTATTTGGCATCCCATAAGCTTGAAACTTACTCTGCAAGCTATCAACTCAAATGCAATATATATTTCTCCTCCCCCCAAAAAAATTAACTTAAATTGGTTCCACCATTTTTCTTTATAGAATCTAGAGAGGGGCATGAAATGAACATTTGACAGCTACTGAGAAAATACATGTTCTCAGAGAAGCCAATAAAAAATCACAGCACTTAATTCACCGGCTGCTAGTTGTTTGCTGCAATCTGCTTTTAAATACACTAGCAAAAAAATGAAATATGTGTTATTTTTGCTTTACACAACAATTACCGAACATATTATATTAAACATCATTCAAATTTCCTGAGGTAGTAAAAAGAGGCATTTGAATTCTAACATTTTTATGCATCTGCAATACATGTAAAGTGTCTGCTGAATACAACAGCAAATATACCAATAATTCTAATGAGTTAAGAGAAGTGTGAAAAAATGCAGAACTATAGTACACATCACAAATTGAGATGTTCACAGCCGTTTGGTGTTCAAAACCCTCGGAATTTAAAACCCAACTCCCTTGAAATTCTCAGCTAACAATGCTGAGAAAAGACGTAAAAAGACAAGGGCCAAAAATAAAGAGACAGAACAACAAAAAAGAGTGAACCATATGAAAATAACCAGGAAGCAGGACCTGCTTCAAAAAAAGTGAGGTAGCCCCAAAGAGGATACAGAAAACCCAGCAGAGGCCAAGGCCAGCGATCTCTCTGTCCCTGTGGAGGTTTCTCTCTATTCTTTCTATTCCTGAAATGATAAGATCAATATTTTCCTCATCAGTTCCAGGCAACAAAGACTATTGCCCGGAACCAATGAGGAAACTCATGCTGTGGAGAGACATCCTTTTTTTCTACTGGTATTTAAAGAAACTGGGGAAAATGTACAAAATGTCTGATCCATTGACCACTTAAGTCAATAGGAAGAGTTCCATTTGAGGTCTAAAGTGACTTGCTAATTCGGGTGTGCAAGATGAAATTTTTCATGTCTAGACAGATAATTGACTTTTTAGATTACAGCTATCACGTGTTTTCATATCAACCTTACCAGCTGCAACAACCTGAACAGTCTCATAATAGATATATACCACATTTTTACTTCTTTTCTTTCTTCCTGTTGCTCAAATACAGAAATCCAAATGCCCTTAGTGTGCACAGTACTTGATGAAAGGGATTTTGAAGCAACTAAAAAGTTTATTAGAGGCACCTTACCTCTTGCTGTAGCCAAGTGATCCTCATTCCTTTGAAAAGAACTGCTATGACTAAGACATCATTTGCAATACCGTAATGGGGACCCATCGCTTAGATCGTAACTCTCTGTGGCACATGCAGAGTGTCGAACAATGGAACACACTGAATTTGCAAACAGCGTTAGTCATCCTTACTTCTGATTCTGCTTTTTTCTAGCAAGACCTTTGTGACAAAGAAGTTCTCTCTCAGTTCTCTTAGAAGTTAATCAAATAATTAAAACTATCTTTCAAAATTCCAGACTCATTACACCCATACATGATATTTGTCTCTTTGGGCCATTTCTAAATCCAACGTCATTAACAAAGAAAAATGATTAGTAGAATCTCTAGAAACATGAGGGGAGTTATTTTTGAAGCTGGAAGAATAGGGCTACATTTCAGAAAAAATTGCAAGCATTTCAGTGAAATAGAATCTGTCATCGTAAAACCATGAAACTTCAGAGAGTGCACTATGTATAAAGAGCAGAGCAAGAACACCGCACTGAAAAATTAATGAAAGTGAAGCAGATTGTTTTATTCCTAATTAAGAACCGTGGTTGACTAGAACAGGAAGGTTTCACTGAAGATTCACTACAGGGAATTCTGCTACATTGCTTTTTTGGGGAAATATTTCTAAGATCAAGGATGCAATACCCTGAAAATTAATAGAACAGGAAAAGAGGAAAGAAAGGAAAGGTTTCTGTGGCTCTTCACACAAAAGGCTGACATCAAAAAAACCCAAGCCTGCTTTGGTTATTAAATCATTGCTTGGTGAAAGTGCAGTATTATAAATGCTATAAAGCACAGGGAATATAGTCATTCCATTCAGATTTTACTAATTTTCTTTGCATTTTGTGGGAAACAATGCTTGATACAGACTGCTAATATGTTTTATTGAAGGTTTTGCCCTGGGACTTCAGCTAAGGCGAATTCATGAAGAGGAGGGGAAAGGGATTCTAACTCCTCTGGCCAAGACCTATAGATAAAAAATTTTTCCAAAAGTAAGCTATGCCAGCCGGGACTGGAAGTGGATGGAGTAATTTAACTTTGAAGGCATACAGTGTAGATGACTACATCAGAGCCAGTCATTCAAGTCTTCCTTTCCATGACATGAAGAGGCACAATTCATCAGCCCTAACCTAGACATCCTAGAGCAAGGATGAGGCCTTGACCACGCCAAGCAAAATTCATCAATACATGCAGATTAGCACCATCCCTCATATCCCCCCCCAAAAAAAGAAATCAGATCACTCTACATGCTGCAAAGAGGCTTCCTGTAGTTTTTTGGTTTTTTTTACAAACAGCCTTGTACAGTAGATCTGTAGCTGTTTCTCATTGTGCTCCGAGGGTCTGAAAAAAAGCCAACAAAAGTTGCTGAAAAAGTCCCATTGGTTTCTGAAGTAACGGAATGCAGCACTTAATCATCAGTTCTGGAACACGATGAAGGAGAAGAACCTGCACACAGAGATGTGACAGTGATCAGCCAGCATCTTTGGTAGAGAAAGAAACCTGTTTGCATTTAGCGAGTTCTTCCAAGGATATCAGCGCATGAGTTTACAAAGGACAAGTAGACTACAGAGCTACATTAAGACATAGGTACCCAGCAAATCAATAGCAGAGTCAGAAATCTAACTCAAGAGAAATATCTCATTTCCTTTCCCATGACCACTGATTTATAGCAGCATAGGTAGTTGCAGAATAGTTTCTGGGACTACATGAAAATATGTGTTGTGAGGGATGACTGTCAAGCTCACAGAATGTAGATACATGAATCAAAAAATTGTGCTTGTCTTCCTACTTCTGCCTCTAACTATGGGTTACATTATATTCCCCCATCCATGTTTTTGTTTCTGTGACTGCAAGATGGTGACTTCCTTCCCCCACCATCTATAATACCACTTAATTTACAACTGTAAAGTGCTTTGAGACCCTTGCATGAAAGTATAGGGAAACATAAAATACTCTTGTTTCTAAGCTTATCATTCCTATGAAACAAAATAGCTGTTTCGAAGCCATACTGGGAACATATTATTTTAATTTTCACTGCTTGGACATTGCATTGTGTTTCCATTTTAGAGTCTTTATGGGATTTACCATATTCTCTATTTATAAGGCTACGCTTTCAGGTTAGTAACAATATGAGATAACAGACTTCTTACAATTGTTGTGGAGAAGGGAAAGCATTAAATCTGGCTGCTGGTTTTATATCTCAGCAAAGATGGAGAAAGGGAAGAAAAACAGATTGCAAGACTATTCCATTCTTTCTGTGGAGAGACACCTCTTACAGAAAAGCAGAGTTTCTGGGTGCTCATCTCTACTAAATTGAAGCTGTATCACTGCAGCTTCCATTTTAACTCCTAAGAGGGGCAAAATAAGAGGTTAGGAAAATAAGAATTTAAACTTAGTCAAATATTTCCTTTGGTTTTGAGGCCAAGAAGTTTCTGAAGTTTATTTCTCTTTCTTTCACAGAAGAGAATTTAGAGCTCAGACACACTGACTGGAATGGAAGAGTAATCAGTCAGAGAGAACAAATAAATTTTGTGTCTGCCTCTGTTAGTGGGGAAAATAATTGAAAGCATGACTGCTTATGCGGTTCCTCTACAACTTCAAAAGTGTACAAAATCACAGAAAAGGGAATGCCATCTGTTTGTTGTTAGGGTCATGTCTTTTATTTTTCTACTTATACTCCCACTGAAAGCAATGAGAATTTTTCAATCCTCGATAATGAAAATGACATAATTTTATTTTCTTTCCTATATTCAGGTTACAGTAGGCTTTATTGTGCATCTTCCTCTCCTCCTGAGTAAGTTGAAGTCTTTGTTAACTAGCACCTTTGAACATTATCTATAAAAATAGAACAAAAGTGGCAAAAAGTGGTCAGCACCTTGTAAGAGAAGGAATGTGACCATAAGGAGAAAGAGTGGACCTCCCTCAGGTCCGAATGTTTGCATCCAGAAGATTATTAAAAGCAAAGCCACTGCAATAACACAGAACGCGCCCTTGGCATAATGAAAGCAAGATGTAAAAACGTGTTGGTGAGAAGGGCAGCTTTGAAGCAGCTGCAGCCCAAGCTCTATAATAATATCCGAAGGAGGATATGCTGGTAATGGAAGTGTGCCTTGTCTAACTTCAACTATTCATCTCAAGGGGCGATTTACAAGGTGATAAAAGGTTCCAAGCTGCAAAAGGTACTTTAGGCAGTTAAAAAGCAGCTTTTTATGATCATTTCTTCTGTACAGTACACGTTGTTTCATTAATCAAATGCTTATTCTATTAAAACCCCAACTCTTTTAGCTGCTGGGACAACAAGTTTTACTACCATGAAATGGCATTAAAAGCCGCAGACTTCCCAGCTAAGCCTTTGTAATGACTCTAACACAGCCCAAGTGTGGCCGGCTCCAGCGGGATACCTGCCCGGCGTGTCTGCCCGGCTCTGCTCCTTGGCAAGCTCCTCGGCCTGCTTCAGTCCTCAAGGCCACGTTGCCCTTCCCAAGTGAGAAAGCAGGCAGGGCACACGTGCACTCCCTAAACCAGAGCAAAACAGGCGGCTGACATCAAATCCGACTCTTGTCAGCATTAAACTGCTCATTAAATGAGCATTAAAAGCCGAGCACGGCTGGGGCAAAGGGGCCACGCTCCCCTTCCACTCACAAAGACAACCATTGCAATGATTTAAAAATACCAGCTTTTTTGTCTCCTAGAGTCCCAAAATCCAGCACTCACAAGAAGAATTCTAGATCTAGGGACCTGGTGCGTGAACCAAAATAAACAAATATTTTGAAAAAAAACTTTTGTCAACTCTCTTTTTAGTCCTTGAAAGAACCATCCCAAACCAAGGGTGCCACAGACCACCAGCTAGGATGCTCCTTTGGTTTTCTCTCCCTAAATCATCAGATTACTAAAGAAAAGAAAGCGATTCTTTATTTTGTAAATCTAGCTCCAAAACTCAAAGCATTTGGATTCCTACACCCTCTTTCACCAAAGAAATCATTAAGTGCAACCCAACTAGGCAGACAAAACTGCAGTAGAGTCTCCCAATCACACTCATAAGCTTTTCAGTTGACTTCGGCATGGAAATATCCTCTATTTTAAGCAGAAAAGTAGAAAGAAACAACAGGTATTTGGAGTCCATACAGTTGGACTTAGCTGGAGGGAGGGGATGAGGAAAAGACCTGGCTGTTTATTTGCACAGCAACCACAGTGACCACCAGGCAATTTAAACTCGCATTTTAATGAAGTTAAAATGTTAAAATAGTAACTATACCAATAAAGAAGAAAAAATGAATCACGATAATACAGCAGCTGCCAGGGGCTTAGAAGTCTAAATCCACATGGAATTAACTCTAAACAAAATCAGTGTAGATACATTATAAAATACACACTGGTGAAGTAATTTAAATTTACCAATTACCCACTGCATGTTTTAAGGGTTCTGCTGAAGTTCAGGGTGTTTTGTTAAAATGTATAACCAAAATCCTGTAAATACTTGTGCAGGTTAAAAATAAGTCAAAATAAATGTTTCGGAAAACATATCATAGCAGCATTAATACAATGTAAAGGACTGAATATCAGATATTTAAATATTCCAATATGTTAAATGCCAAATCAGCATCCTAACACAAGACAAACTGATTATTCTGTTTAGATAAACAAAAATAGTGACAAACATTTTCTTGCTGTTCTGTGAAGTGGAAGTTTCAATATCAGTATGGAACAATCACACCTTATTACAAGTTCAAATCCACCCATGGCGGATGGACTATCAACATTTCAAGTAAAGCTATTGTGGGAAAGCTACACTTAATATTTCCTTATTTAGCTTTTGGAGAATCTTGCTAAAGTTTGTCAATGACTATTTTGCACCCTTGTCTGACAATATAGCAGGAGACTCGCACTAAAACATGCCATTCATCACTCTGTGTCACTTGCTTAATTTGTGTGTGAAAGCAACCTGTGTCACAGTTAAGAGGCAAAGCGTCATAACTGCTGCTCAGGGTTCAAAAGGATTAAGTGTTATACCATGGAGAGGTGGTTATGAGGAATTCTCTCAAAAGCACAACAGTGGCTGAAAAAAAAGGCTATACTATTATAATACAAAATGGTACTTGGCCAGACACAGGGCGCAGGCCCTGATGAAACTAAGCGGCTACAAGACCCATCAAAATGACCAGAATGACCAGATCATTCTTCCTGCCCCCACAAGGCACCCAAACTCCCCTTTGGGTTGATGAGCAGTGGGCGAGCCATTATGGGAGGCAGTTCTCTCAGCCCAGTCAGTACATGCCATTCTTCTCAGGGCTGCAGTCTTTCACTGCCAACTACACTTTCTCCTGATTTCTCTGCAGCACAGTTCAGTGGAAATTCTCGCCAGCTATCTCCATAGCCAGGTACCCAACCTTGGATATCGGAGATAGAGCATAGACCTTCCTGCACATTCTCCTGGAGACCCAAAAAATGACAGATGCACCCAGAAGCACAAGGAAGAAGTTAATTTCTGGCCATGTTTCAAACCACAAGTCACTCTCAATTTTCTGGAAAGCAGTAGAGAAAACACCAGTAAAACACTTCTGCCCCATTGAACACTAGCTGTTACCTGAGCTGGGCTTTCCTCTTACTACTCACATATTTGCAATGAACTCCTTACCAAACTCCACGCACCATGAGAGTTCAGTTGGCCGTCAAATGTTCTAGCTAGACTTCTCCTGAACATGGTTCATTGCACTTTAGGAAACACGGAGAGAGTTTGAGTTTATCCCCACCTCTCAGATCACTAGCTGCAGGTGTCTCCACTTTCTCAATCACTTCTGCAGAGGTACAACGGAAGCAGTAACCATAGTCACTAGGACCACCAGCAGAAGCCCTCTCAAATAAAGTCCTAGAAACACAGCAAAGCTCTCTCATGGCTTTGAGGAATCATTGAGTAGGTTGAATAAACACCATCACTGAAAAGCCTAGGAATAAAAATGGAAGAACATTCAATCAAATACTGGCAGTATCTACTTTGCAAGGCCAAGACAGGCAATTTAAGTTCATATGTCTGGTCCTTTTAAGCATGTTAGTCATACAGTGCTTTCAGAAAGTTTCAACGCTATAGCTGCCCCTCAAACCTTGGGTTTCAAAAGGCAGATGCCCATTTTGGAAATGTTACCCAAAAATATTCCCCTTACCCCACATGGTTTATTCTGGGGCAGAGTCTGTAAGGTTGGGTTGCTATCTGAAAGCAGCTGTTTTATGGAATTTGTAAAAATAAATAAATAAATAAATAGATCCTTTCGTAAACGAAATTTTGTATTTTCTTCTTGTGCCGTTCTGAGAAATACTTCATAATAACAACTTAGAAGTAGAATTTTTCACACATTTATTCTTGATCAATCATTAGGAAAGAAGTCAGAGTCAAAAACCAGTATCTAAGCCAGTTTCTCCTAGCTCTTGCTGTATATGCTTTTGCCTGCACAAGGTACCAGTTGCAGTGATCTGGAAGGAGCTGACTGCTTATATTCATGTTTAAAATCAATTTTAGCACGAAATACATCAGATCAGCCAAAGAAAATGTTTAGCAGGATTAAAACAATCATTTACATTTACATTTTGCCAATCTGTTAACGACTGTAGTAACTAAATGTTAAAAAAAGCCTCTTATTTCTGCAGAGTCAACAGTTCTTTGCTTTCTCAGGAATACTTTCAAGCCATAAATTGTGTCTCATTTTTACCCAGGTACACAAATGGCAAAAGGCTGCTGCACAGCAAATTACAGACTCATCATTGCTTTCTATTTCTCTTCTATTCTTGTACTGCCAGTAACTCAGGCAGCAAAGTTGACACAAATCCACCTTAGAGACTCAAATATGGTCATAGCTTCTAATTAAATGTGAGCTAAATTAATCCAACTGAATCACTCTGACTTAAACACAATATAAGGGGAAATTATAAAGTTAGACTGTTCTACAATGGCTCCTGATCGGTTCATGCCAAGTGAATAAATAGAAAGCAGAAATGTCACCTTTTTGTAACAAACTTAAAAAATACCATAGATGGAACTGGTTACTAGATCCTTCACATCCAGTCCCAGCAGAAGCTGAGAAGAATATGTGAGACACAATCCAAAATACATTCACAGTTTCATATGTTCATGACCTTCTGCTCAAACTGGAAAGTTCAGTAAACTACAAATGAAGTTGCAGATCTGACAATCCAGCAGGACCAGTTTTTGGTTTTTTTCACTAATCAGCAGGCTGGCCCCCTTCTGACTCACCCCACCAGCCCCTTGAAATGCTTTTTATTTGTAAAGGGATAATTCTTAAAATATTTCTCAATGAGGGTAACGATCTCTACTTTCTATATGTAATTAAACCAAGGAACAGAAGAGCTAAGTGACTGCCAGAGGTCATACAGAAAGCCAAGAAGAAAATATGGTGGCTTTCCTCTGAAGGAGCTGCTTAAATGTTAAAAAATATATGCTGAAACAAAGAACACAAAAATTCCAGGAAAAAAAATAAGAAAAACAATGAGGAAAGTAATGAATTATGATTTGGCAGCAGTCAGTCCGTGACAGAAAACTTGTCTCTTTTACTCTCATGGTACTTGGGATAAAATACAAAATAATGCAGCGTCAGGCTCCCTGATAAATCGAGCACTAGCAAAGCCCTGAGTGCAGAATTAGCTAGCAGATGATAAATTTGCTAGAAGAAGTATAACGACATTAAAAATCACACGTCCTATGAACAAAAAGTTCATCTTTTGCCCACACTTCCTACACTTAAACTTCTATGATTTTTAATCAGAATTTCTTAATGTGGCATTAGTAGGCAATTAAGTTCTGGTTTGCATTGTATGAGATTCTCAAAAATACAACAATATTCTTCTCTGGGAGCTGAATGTAATTTGTTGAAATCTTGTGATAAGATTGCATTTCTTCTGATAAATACCTTGAATAAACTTTCAGACTGAATATGATTCTGAATTAGATGCCCTTGAATTTATCAGAAATTATAACAGATATAGGCTAGCTGGTATATACGTTACAGTATCTACAGATATTTCATCATATACATTCCTGGGAAGTAAACAGCTAACCAGACATTATGCACAAAAAGGATTTTCTTTTTTTAGGAGACAATTTGTAACTGGCCTTAACTTTTATCTTATGCCAGAAAACGCCAGAAACATGTCAGAGACAATGCCATCAGGACTACCTATATTGCTACTGCTAATTGCTAAATTAGTAACTTTATAAAATTCACTAAAAGGACAAGGCGATGGAAGGTTGTACACATTGCTCACCTGCACCTATTGGAAGTCAAAAATGAAACACTCCACAAAACAGAATGCCCTTTCTCTCTCTTACCACCCTGGAGATGCAAGACCAGGCTCTCTTTTCTTCTCAGAAAGAAGAAGTGATCAGTCCTACCATGTTCTACAGCCACACACTGTAGAGAAGTTTCAGACTGGCACTGCCCTTTTCAGCTAATCCAGAAGGGAGGACACTGGAGCGAGCTGGAGGTTCAGAGAGTAAAAGACGACCCATTCCTATAAGATGAATCAGACCAGCAGATAACAAGAATTTGGGGGAGTACAGTCCAAGATTTAAACTGCCTTAAAAGTTCCTTTCAGTGGAAATTATAATGGTTTAACAACCCTAACGAGTAAACAATACAAGCGCTATGTTCACTTTTGCCCATCCATACGTCATTCCCAATGGTCAGCAATTTTGTACCCAAGTGGAACTGAATTTCTCATCACCATCTCTACCTGCATCACTGTGACACACTCAAAAGGAAAAAGGATGGTAATTATATCAAATAACTGAAAAGAACTTAGCCAATTGTGCTTAATGATTTTTTTTATTCGCACCTCAGGAAGAATTAATTGAGCTTTCTGTGAATTTAAGGAAGCTAAAACACTAAGCAGAGAAAATTACTACTGCATATAGGGCAATCATTTCAAGATCACTTCCACTGCTAAATATACTCTTACCCTTATCACACACACCCTGGTTACATAGTAAGTCTCACAATAATGGACACTTTCATTCTGCCTATACAGGTATCGATTGAAGCTGTGAAGAAAAGAAAGCTCAATAACCAAATATATCTCCTCCTGCCCGCAGTGAGACATATTCTGGGGTTTCATAATGAACGTGTTGTTTAAATGATTAGACTGTCACTTCTCCCAAAAGATTTGAGGCACTTCTATTGAATTTATTTCTCCGAGTTTGAAAAAGCATTGTAAAATGACTTTCTGGCTCATCAAGTTGTTTTGATAATGGCCAAGGTATTGACCTGACTTGAAGAAAATAGCTTGTGCCTACACAATGACGAAGAGAAGAGCAGAATGCAGGAGAGCTGTATGAATGTGGGTATTGTCGGAACGGATATAACTCTGGGCTCAGGTCCCATCTCTGACAGGGGCTAGCCTTGGAAATGGCCTTTATTTTTCTCTGAAACTCCACCAGAGACAGACACATGGTGAGCTGCCACACACAGAAATCTCACCCTACTGATTGAAACGCACTTGAAACTTCGAACTGGAATTATTTCCAAACACTGCTTTTCTAAGGCTCACCCATCATTTTGGGTATTCTTACCGATAAACAGCCTCCTGCAAATTTATGAGAACTTTTTCTGGTATAGGAGGTTTTGGTATTTTATTTTTTTTTAATGGAAGGAATAACTTTCTCCCACTGCCACTATTATATCACTTCTTTCCCCAAGAAAATGGAAGCATTTCACCTAAAGCATTTTTTAATTTCTTTTTTGGGAGAACCTTTACTATTTTATTGTGTGAACTGACACAAATGTGGAACTATCACAAGTTAATTTACACCTTTGTTATATGATTCCACCTTTGTTTAGGCTACATAGACTCTGTCTACTGGTCTTCACAAGAAGTCTGCCTTTTAATGAGTCTGTGACTGTAACAGGCTTTCTTGACCGTCAAAGGAAATTGCAGCAACACGACGTGTGTGTGATTCAGGCCTTAGTCTGTGTGAAAACAAGTTATGAACACATCGCTCAACCGCAGCACATGGTGTTACGTGAAGAGAAAAATCAACACAAATCAGCAATTACAGCAACACTTCAGAAAGCCTGTGAAAAGAGCGCGCACCTACACGGGGAGACCAAGCAACTCATAATCTGATGAGGTTCGAGTTACTTCCCAGAGTCAAACTGAAGGGTAATCATATAGCACTGGCTCATTTCACAGGCAGAATGAGCAACAGACTACCTCCCTCCCGCATGACGAGAGTGTAGCATAGTACTTGCAGAAAGCTTTAAGATTCAATTTCAGGGGTGGATCAGTTGATAGTGAATCATGCTCTCAAGTATGAAACCTGAAACAGGAGCTGTCAAACATCAGGGCATTCACAGCCCCTTGCAAGTGTTCAGTCAAGTCTGATTTAGCAGAAAGGTGTCTCTGTGTCATGCAAGAAGAGCCCAAGCTAACCACAAGGAGTTTTTCTTTTTTTTTCTAATTCTACCTATCAAACTCTTTCTCACGCCATCTTCCTATGTGGCTCATTACACTAGTAGAATATAAGGGAGGAAAAAAAGGCAAAATTGTTTTCCAAACTCTGCAAGAAGAAAGCAGCAAGAGCAATGCCCAGTAAGACCAACAGTACCTGTTAAAGACAGAGAGGCAGGTTTCATTAAAGCCAGAAAGTGATGAGCAAAAGGAAAAACAAACACCAACCAGCATTTGTGCGATCCAGTAAAAGAGTACCAAGCTGGAAATCTAGACACATTCCTGGTATGTTAACAACAACCATTTACAAACACTACTGCCCACTACAGTCTTCATATTTAGCTGTATTTCATTGTTTTCTGAGTTTTGTTTGGAGGGCTAAAAATTGAAGAATTAATGGACAATCTTCCTTCCTAAAATTCTAAGTCTTACCATTTTTTCTATGTGTCTTTCCATGTCTATGGACATGTTCTGCAAGCAAAAATGGATGAAATCTGACGAGAAATGAAGACCATAAGGGCATAGTTTTCTTACCAATGTGAGCCCAAGAAATAAAACAACTAGGATTCAGAGAAAGAAAAAGACATAACAGATCACTGCTGCAGTCTTAATAGCATCTTATTAGGACAATAATATTCCTAGCATACCCACAGACTTATTAAACATATTATCCTGACAACATCTCTATGAAACTGGGAATTAGCCCCCTATTATTATTGGTAGTTTACATTTCAGGAATTGATCCAAAGGAAGCCAAGGCCCTTATCTACACAACCTCCTTTAACTATCTGAGCGTTACACAATACCTAACAGCAGTTATAAGCATACCAAGCTTATTTAGGTAAGGACACATGATTCATAGAATCATAGAATGGTTAGAGTTGGAAGTGACCTTAAAGATTATCCAGTTCCAACCCCCCTGCCCTGGGCAGGGACACCTCCCACCAGACCAGGTTGCTCAAAGCCCCATCCAGCCTGGCCCTGGACACCTCCAGGGATGGGGCAGCCACAACTTCTGTAGGCAACCTAGGCCAGTGTCTCACCACCTTCACAGGAAATAATTTCTTCCTGTCTAATCTAAATCTCCCCTTTTTCAGTTTAAAATGGTTTCCCCTCAACCTATCACTACATTCCCTCATAAAGAGTCCCTATTCCTTGTCTATGCCTCTGTTGCATTAAGCTTTTAGAGAAGTTTCTGAACAATTATACACCTGAACACAAAGTTCTGCTTAAGCCATTTGGCTGTCTTCAAAAAGGAATAAAAGGCAGTAAAAATGCCACTTTATGTGTTTTGCTCAATGAACAAAGCTGTACAAAGCATAGAAATTTTACATATAAAAAACTCAACGTTTCTGTAACAAAACAAAAAGAAAAATAAAAAATATTCAGTCTCATTCTATCCAATATAGATAAGTAGTTTATTCCTCATCTCTTCTCTTTCAACAATGCCTTTGGCTCATTATCAGAGGGGTGTGGGCAAATTAATAATGAGAATTATCTGAGTACTGACTGGTACATCCCACACTTTCCGTGTAAGGTGCAGGTTACTGTTATGAAAATACGGTTACTGTCAATTGCATTACAATGGAATTCTATTTAGAGTGATGCTTGAGGATAGGTTGAAAAATAGAATCATTTGTATTTTAGACTTTTGTATTAATTAACTTTGAAGACTCAGGCTCAAAATGCTGATTAAAATACTTCTCTGTTGCCTTATGACAGTCCACTGTGGATGTTTCATATCATACTACAACTAAGGAAAGCTGAAAGCTAATGTTTATGGCTATATCTTCATAAATAAGGAGAAGGGAAAACTTTTTTTAGGCCTTTTCAAGTACCATGGCAGGGTATCAATGTGACCCATGGGCGGAACAGGTACTTTTGGAATTTCACTTTCACAAGCAGCAAATTCACTTACAAAATGTAATAGAGACACTTGAAGAACTTTGCAATATTGTATAACAATCACTGTTCAAGAGAAAACACCAAAATCAGAAGTTATCTACCTACTTTAGTTTGAGGTGGATAGTGTGACACTGGGTAAGGTTGTAAGGATGAGTGGATACGTAACAAACCACTGTGATATTTCTAGTTTTAAACTGGGAATCCAAAAATCCAGTGTTAGCAAAGCTTTGCATTTCCTCACCAGGTAGCAAAGTCCTCTCTAGACTCAGTACAGAACAGCCCCTTTGAATCTACATGAACCTTCCACCCCACTCCTTACGGTCCCATAAAGCCCATGTGGTCTGTGCATAAACCCTGGAAGGATATGATCAAATTTAGATGATATGAGAAAATTTCAAAATTACTCCCGATCCAAAATATCTTGTAGTAATGCAGTTAAGTGTACAAAGCCATATTTCAAGCAGCTTGCTTGAAAGCAAAAATGCACTGTATTGCAAGTCCCTCAACACCTCATCCAAAAAAAAATTAAACTAGTATTTTCTATTCCTATCTGGGTTTTTAAGTCACCTAAAATCAACATGAAACTGGAAGCTGCTTAGGTCTTTAAACAGCTTTGTAAGTAAAGAAATCGAGTTAGCCCTGTCTGACTCCTATTGCAACAATCAACAAGTTTGTTGCCACTGATGTATCAATGGTGAGAAGCTTACCAAATCATATCTACAAAATATCAGAAGTTTTCAAAGCATTTACTTGATTTTAGAGTTTGAATTTCAGTAGAATAAGTAAAATAAATTATTTGGTCTTTCCACAGTCTTCTGTAGGTTCACAACTAAGTGACCCCACCGATATGAACAAGAATTTACACAGAGCTGGAAGGTTTTAGGACTTCTAAAATAACTTCGTACAGAATAAATTAATGAGTTGTTTGAGTTCTTCTAACCAAGAAAGTCATAATAAATTAAAATATCTAATTAGAACCAACCTCAGTGAGATTACATTAAAATCCCATTTTGCTCTATTAAAAAATTCAATAAAACTGTGCCAATTAAATTAGGCAATCAGCAAGAACAAGGAGATTTTCTTGATGTTTCATCTACTTTGTTTGACTATTAGAAGCCATTTTTAACAGCTTGTTGACGATGCTCCTCTCTTGACAGCGCCGCAGGTAGCATCAGATGTCAGCTTTCAAATCTGCTCCGACAAATCATCCTTGCGTTGCCATTTAGCACATCTGCCTCTGCAGGTAATTGAGTTCTCCTCGGAAGCCCAGCACTTGTGTGGGAGATAACGGTTTATAGGGTGGAAAAGGGAAAACAAAGGGAATACTGAATTTCAAGCTAAACCGATGCAGAGAGTGAGACTATAAAAAATGTAATTAGAAAGACCCTCACAACCAGTGAAATTCAGTGAAAATTCAGTGAACCTGCTGTAGAAGCTACACAGTCTCAGCTTGAAGGTGAGCTCAGGAGAACTAAGAGGCTTATATCGGTATGTCTTATTTCATTGTCTGCAAGTCAGAAGGGTGGCTCACTCTTGCCATCTATTGCACTTTAATGCCTGCTGGCATCGCTTTCCCATATTGATCTTCAGCAAGAATAGATTTGGTCAGACTGAGCAAGAAAAATCTGCTAGCCAATTTCCAGCAGCTCTTGCTCAGCACAAGGTGCCATTCAATACAGACTGTGAGGAACCAGCGTAAAACACCATCGCTTTCTCTATTTCTTATGTGCAAATGACAAACTACCATTACAGATGTCTCTCTGTTCTACACGTCTAGCTCTGTACATCTCGGCTTGTCACCTATGCCATAAGACACATCTTTTCTTGAAGGTTGGTCTCAAACACAGAATCAAGATATTCCTTAGTGGACTGATACCAAATGACAGAACTGATCAAGCTGCCACATTACCAGAAAGTCCTGACGCCCTGAAAAAAAATCTCAGTTCTAATATCAGGAGAAAGAGAATCAGAACTTTCCCTTCTACATACAGAAAAGTAATTGCTTTTGCCTCAAAATACATAATGTTTTGGTGCATCCCTCCACATTCTCCAGGAAAGAAAAATTACTCTTTCAATTAATCCACCTTTCTGCAAGGAAAGCCAGAAAAGGGCTACTGTGACTCAGCTCCTGAACTGTTAGACTCCAAGAAGATTCACTCAACCACTCTGCACAGTTTTTAGAATGGGGCTCTTCAAGCCTGTTTGAACCGAGGGATTTTAATGCCTTCACATCCCATTCTACAGTACCAAAAGCCTTCTACTACCTGTGTTTTCAGGTTCCCAGCTATATGACAGCTTAACTGGGAGCCCAAGGTCCTCACATCTTAGGATAGCTCAACTTCTCCAAAACAGGTTACAAAAACCTGCTGTTTTCAGTAGCTGATGAATAATGCAACTTCTGTTCAAACACAAGTCCATCCTGCTCAACCACTTCTGCCACACATGAAAGCTCAGATGAAACAGCACCTTGAGAATCCCCTTTCAAATAAGTCAGAGACTGGAGACTGATGTAGGAATGACCTTCATGATATTGAACAGTCAGGTAGTTCAGTCTTTCATACTCTCCTAGTAGAGACATTCTTCAGGTTACTTGGTTCCCCAAGTAATCTGTTTATTTTCCTTACTGCAGAATGAGGTGTAAGTAGCATTTAATAAGAAATGAATGTGATTGTAACAACGTTAAAACAAAAGTTACAAACAAAAGTTACAATTGTTACAAAAAGTAACAAAAAATTGTTACAAAAAGTAATAAAAGTACAATTGTTGTTACAAAAGTTACAAAAAGTTACAAACAAAAGTTACAATTGTCCCATTTCACAGTGCTTTTCCATTTAAAGTGATATTGTAGGATATATAATTACAGTTTTGAAGAGAAGAAGTTGAAATTAAGTCAACCTGACAATATTTCTTATGTACTCATTTCAGCATTTAAAATTTTACAATCTTTTACCCTACCTGCAATGAAAAGGAATGTAAAAAACTTGAAGTCCTTCCCAAAGTTGTTCCTCCCCTCTTAGAGGACTCTCTCTGTGAGCTGAAAATGGAGTGAAAAGGAGACTGTTCCTGTGTTGTCTATATAATCTTCACTTTTAAATGCAAACCAGCCTTTGTGACAGGGCAGCTGCTGCTTTTCTTTTCAGCTAAGGAATATTACAGAGTGACTCACTATGATCCCTATCTCCCACTTGCACTCCTGGGTGATTTGCACTTGTTTTGTTCTTAGGGGCTTTTTTTTTTGGTTTTTCTTAAGCTGAAATTCAGTCCTTTGGACTGAGAACTGCAGGGTATAAGAAAACATAATGCTTCTGAACTGTATTTTAAAATTTAATGGTGCTTTAGTACTTCCCTTCAAAGTATGCAGCACACTACAGGATTCTTAAATCCAAAACCTCAGAAGCTACCACTTTCTTTGTCTGCCCAAGAGATTAGCAACCTTCAGGAAAACAAGAGAAATAGGACCTGTCTCACAAACATATATTGGTACAACTTTTACAACACGGTATTTAACAGAGACATAAGCCATTCCCATTCCATCTATCATTCCTGTGCACATGCTACATATTATTAATTCAGGACCTCTGGGACAGTACCATAAATCTGTGTGGAGTTGAGGGTCTGGGGTGGGGAGGGGTGTTTGGGTTTTTGTAGGGTTTGGGATGGGGGGGGGGTAAGAAGGACTCCGTGATCCAACATGCCATTGTTGTTCCTTTGGATCTTAACACACATAATACCATTTAAACATATTGTAACAATGTGCATGATAAAGCCACTGCTGCAGAGGTTGTCATTTAGAACATTAATGCCGCAGCTGGTTTAAATTTTAAAAATTTAATAAAGGGGCTTTGTCTACATTAAGGACCAGAGGGGAAAAAACTTTCTTTTTTTTCCCAATAAAAAGACTGGTAGAAGCACAAAAATAAATTTGAAACAAGCAGAGATGAGCTCTGGAATTCTTAAAAACAGACATCAGAAGAGCTCTGCAATTTGAGGCTATCTCTGAGAAAGCGGAATAAAATCAATCCTATTTGTAAATATAAAACAAATAGACCTTGTCAGCTTTTTGCATTTGTTTTGTCTCTAAATGAAAGGCATTAAAAAGTATATTCACTTGTTAGGGTTCAACCTTCAACAAATTTCTGCAATTCTTTAACATAGGAGTTTAAAACCCAAACTTTGGCTAATCCTTTAGCCCTTTCAAGCAAAAACTACTTGTAAACTATCATTGAGAATGTTTCCAGAAGGAGTAAATCAGTGTACAGGGTACGTGGCTTCCTTCTAGTCTCCCCTTCCTAGGCTTCTTTCTCTACATATTCTAATTTGTCCTTGTCCAATCATAAATCATTTTCACACAAACCTGAAAATAACCCACCCAATTCACAGTACCACCATTAAAGGAGGCCCCATGTGGACTGGGCATCAGTAGAAAGTTGTGAAGTGTTCATGGAACAGATTTTGGGTACTGAAAAACTGCTGTTGTTTGTGCTTCATAAATTAGGTATATTGGTTACAAAACCAGCAGAAGTAATGATGCCATATCTCCAGGAGATTTATGCTTAACTCTTCCATGATGTTTTAATTGATTTCTACTATTTCATTTCCATGCCTAAGTTGTTTTCAGTTTTACTGTTCTTTGCTAAACTGAAATGCCACTCTAGTAGCCCAGGTTTCACACTCCACTGAAAACTAAAAAAGGGATGGAGATTTTTCTCCTTCTAGAAGATCATTACTAAATTCCCTTGAAAACTATTAAAGCAACTTTTAATTATCTGATCTATTATAATGATTCACTAATGGTATAGAAAAGGTTATCTCATTTTTTCAAGTCTGCAGTCCACGGGGTGTAAATTCATCTAGGCCAAATATATACTCACTTTTGATTTAAACAAAAGCATATAGGCAAATCAATTATCTTACACTGTTAGTACATTACTTCAATTATTTCAACTGGATTAGCTTTTGATACTGGATGAAAACCAAGTTATATTTTCCTGCCTGACAGATAACCCAGAGAAAAATTATATCTTGATGACATTTTGAAGATTTGGAATATTGCCTAGAAATACTATATTAAGTAGCTATGGGATATGTGAAAAGATTAAGGAGTCTAGAATTAATACAAAAGCTGACTGAGCAGTTTAGAACTACTTTCTGACCTGAAAATAGAAAAAGAAGAAACTAAACAAGATAGAGGTGAACAAAGTCTGGGATTTTCAGATTTAAGACCCTGGAAACAATTGGGCAAATCCAAAGTTCTTGGAGTAAAGTGCTACTGACGGTAGACTTGAGCTTGTGCTGTCTCACACACGGAAAGGCAGGAAAAAAATCTATTAATGCATTTAAGCATTTTAGGTAACAGGCTTTCAGTATTGGGAGAAAGATTGCTCAGATAGCTAAGTTTTTCCATTTGAGAAGTTTTCACTTAGTCTATTCTTCCACCTGGCCACACTCAAAAGAAAAGGTCATTTCAATAAATTAATTTATTCACCTGCACTTTCTGCTCTTCTCTTTGCCTGTTATTTTCTTTCTTCCCAGGAAATACCTCCTCTGACAAAGATACGTCAGCATAAAAACCTGAGGCAGATTGAAGAATCAACTCCAAATTATACATTCTAAGGCAAGAAGGAGCTTTTGAAATCATTTGCTTTAACCTGCATAAAACAAACCAGAACCTCCCCTAAATTAATACCCATTTCAAGCCCAGCAACGGTGTTTGAATTTAATCTCAGAAAAAGAAAAAAAAATACCTAAAAAACTCCCTTGATTTTGGAATTTTCATTTGGAATTGTCATTGGCAGCAGTGGCTCGTGGTAAGTATTTCTAATGAAAACGCTGTATTTATTTTATTCTCAATTCTCATCTCAGACTCTAACCGTATGATTTACTATGGCTTTCATTGCTAAACCGAAGAGTCTTCCACTACAGCCCATCTTTTGTGAAAAAGTGAAGACACTGCATTTGTGCTTTCTTTACATCCCAGACAACAAAACATTTGTTTACAATTCCTTGATCCATTTCCTAACTCTTCTCTGGACCACAACTGTATTTTAAAATAAGGTTGACACAACACAATGGAGTGTATTATGGTAATGGCTGTTGCATCAAACACAAAAGCAATCTAATCCTCCAAATTTTCCTCAGTACTACTCTGTTTTTAAGAGTTAGAAACAAGTATTTCTGTTGAGTTCCTCATTTCATTATGGATTTCTCATGCCTAAAATGATGTCTTATATTCTGTATTTACTAATTTCAAAGATTCCACCTAAAGAAAATATGTTTTGATAGAAGCAAATGTGTATATAATTAGGTATGAAACTTAGGCTTCATCTAACTGATCTTTTAATCAATACCTTTTTTGTGTCAAATACACGTATTGTAAGATATTTTTGTGGACTTGCCCAATTCAGAAGTCATTCTCCAACTCTTCAGATGCCAAAGCCTCTCTTAAGAATCTATTTTCTCCCTGCTTTCTCATTTGTCTTCTCCTTTTCTTCAAGCACTTTTTAAAGGAGGTTGTCAAAACTGCTTTATAGCTTAGGCAGGGGGAACAAAGGGCAAGAAACATCATTAAGTATCAATCTTCTAGCTTTAACAGCCTGGGTGCAGGGATCTTAGAGTCCAGAGTCCAAAAACATGATCTAATCTAACAGTTACGACTTCCTCTTTTAATTTTTTTAATGGGGTCTAAAATATATACATGTTTGAAGGGAGGGGTGGGGGGTGAAAGTTAATCCCGGTTGCCATGTCACTCTACAAATCAAAAGCAAGCAATCCATTACAGATAGTTTTGAAGGCAACAGTACTACAGTGGTATTCCTGATGGATTTAGAAATTATGGTCTGTGGAACTTCACAGGCATTAAGCATGAAAATAAAACCATTAGATCTTCTCAACAAATGCAGTCACTATTGAAGGATATATTTTTTTCCTGCTCACAGTTGGGTTTTTATTTTTCCAAATTGGAAACACACCACATAGAGGAAGTAATAACGTTGCAGTAAAGTATTCAAAGCCCAATTTTTATTCACATTGATTATCTTTTACATTTTGAAGTACTGCCTTTGTACATCCATCTGTAAATGGTTATCAGATAGGAATTCAAACCCTTTTGTTCATTAAACCATTTTGTGAGAACACTACTTTGCGTTTGTTATATCTTTAGGCAAAGTGGGAAAGAAATACGACATGCGTGGTTTTTCATTCACCTTCCAAATTCAAAATCTGCATTCCTTTTCCTGATCCCCATGACTAAGAAAAACACATACATTTTTAGTCTCAGTTTTACTACTGTAATATGAAGTGCACAGAAAACAAATGCTTCTTCCAGTCAGAATTTGAATAGTTTCATGAGTACCTGACCCTGATTTTCCCCATTTTAATCATATCAAAATCATTTGCATGTCCCCAGAAAACAAGAAATCACCTTTTTTAGATGGTGAGTAGATGACAGGCTGCAGTTAAGAAGGAGGGACCTTTCTAACAGCAAAGTTAATTTGTTTATGATTCAGAACAGTGTCCATCAGCACACCTGGTCCCATCACACCAAACAAATAAATAGTGAGGAAGAAGCCAGTAGGATGACATACCTGATTAACTATTGCTTAAAGGAGAAATGTCTTCTCTTAGGGCATTCATTCCAGATCTCAAGTGCACATCATGATCCTTTGACCATTAATAGTTTTTGATGTTGTTTGGACTGTGATTCAAGCAAACTTTTGTCTTTAGTAAACTAAGTACTAAACAGGTAGGTTCGAGACAGCCACTTACAGGTCTTGGGATGTAGGAAGATATAGCAAACTTCTGTCATCACATAAGATAAATTCCCAAAGGAAAAGACTTCCCACAGACAGAGGAAGCTCTGCCTTTTTTTGTCAGGTAATTTGTTCTGAGTTTGCGTTTGCAGAGACCCTACACAGACATTTCTGCAAAGGACCATTAAGTAAAATGTACAAGGGAAAAAATGTGCATTTTACTGTAACATCTGAAAAGCTAGAGGTAACACTTCAAGCTGCCAGTCGATTTCTTGCACATTTGTGGCAGAAGTTCATGTGTTCCCTTACTTATTTTCAGGATACTAAAACAAATGCTCTCATGCAGATATTGGTCAACTCTCTTTTGAACTGTTCCTTTGCTGTACCTTTGATGCTCCATTTTTCGGGGCAGCTGCCATGAATTTTATAGTTACTGCAAACAGGACTATGGCACCCAACAGACTTCATCTATCTGCTGGAGGTATCCCACAAAGGTTCTGCTACAAATGCCAGTTGTACTTCTTTGACATGGCAATATGTATTCTAAACAAAAATAAATAAATAAACAAAATGAAAAGCCTTATCAAAACAGGACATTTAGCAGAACGGAGAGAAGATGATGACAGAAGAAGAAAATATGCATCTCAACAAATTACTGGCAGGTACTAATGGGAGAATGAGGGCAAACAAGAATCTACATAAAATCCAATAAAGCAATGCAACTGATCTATTAAATAGCAAACTATTAATAGTCACTGTAGTCTCTTAGGGACAGATTCATTCAAATTAGCAGAGTTATACATAAATGATGTGATACGTTGACTATCTTTTGAGTAATAACTACAGAACCAGGTATTATATTATTTGGATTTGTTTTTAAGTCACTGAGTTGTTACATGGTGGATCACATCTAAACAAGAATGGGAAGAACCTAAATGCACTTCTAAATCTGCTTGAACTCTTTCACAGAAAAATACCATACCATGACAATTATTTATTTCTAAAGACAGTATCAGTCTTGAGAAGTTGTTGATAATACAATAATAATTGTTCATAATATTGCTCTAAAACAAAAGGAAAGATAAGGTGACAAAGCAAAAGAAAAAAGAGATGCCTTAAATAAAATTTGCTAAATAGTTCAATTCTTGCAATTTAAATGTAAGATAATCCCCACATAGGATTCTACTCTGGAAAAATGAACCAACAGTTAACTTTGCCACTGCTGCAACTTTCAGAATCCAACAATGAATACTTAATAAATCATTGATGGAAAATTTCTAAAGGCTTGAAAGAAATCACATGCCTACATGATCATACATAAAGAAACTCGAGTTACCATTCTGATACATGAAGTGTTTCTTTCTAGAAATACTATTTTAATTCCCTTTTTTCCAAGATTTTAAGATATAAAATAAAATATAAAATTACCACATTTAAATAAATTATTATTAAACTAGTTACTTTATATATATACATAGGTATGAAACTGGGTTTTCTATTATGATTTAGATTAAAATAGACTGTAAGAGTAGCAGAAAGAAATGAACATTTTCATTAATGGATTAAATTTCCCTATAGAAAATACACAATGTCACAACCACCCAACGACTCCAATTCTTGGATACGTGCAGCGGTATGTAACACATGAAATTAAAGCTGTATAGGCTGTGTGTTGGATTTTTTTTACATAAGACTCATGAAGTACTTGCTCTGATTTTTGCAACATGCAGCAACATTGTGGACTCCTCAAAATAGCGATCATTGAAGAAACATTAAATAATGAGCATTGTCTTTGTATTTTTGGTTAACACCACTTTCTGTTCTATGTTTATTTTTGGCCATTTTGTACTATCTACCACTTACATGATAAAATGATTACTTTCTGCCAGCAGCAGAGAAAGCTCATAATGACTAAGAATCTGTTCTTTTTAAATAGCTCTGCCAAAGTGCTTTAAAAAAATGATAAGATTATATGTTACTTGAATAGCACATATTGTATAAAGATTTTAATTTGATAACCTAAGGTACATCAAGATAGATGTTTACTCAAGTAAGAGAGAGGTTTCCACTTCAGAACACATCTACCCACCAATACAACTGGTGAAAATAAAAATAAACACTTACTGAATCTTTTGTAGATATTGTGTATTATCTCATGATGTAATTTGGCAGAATGGAAAACTTTACAATGAGAAAATCATAAAGGACAGCTATATACTCATGACAAACTAGGATTATCACGCACAGTTAACGATATTGAAGGTACACAGCCACAACTCATGCAGGCAGATCCAAAGGAGGGAGCTCAGGCAGAACTGTCACAGCCATCCTACCAGTAATCACGGCCAGGTACCACATGTACCTATTCTCTTGGTGGCTTTTGTTACATATTTCAAGTTCTACTTAGGCCATAACTATACTAAAACTATTACCATCCAGCCTCATCCATTTACTTCAGACCTGCTTACGATTTCAAGCAATGTATTACTTGTAGACACATCCATGTTACTTAGAACATCAGAATCACTCTCAGCACAGGACAGGAGTAAAAATTTTCAACCCACCCTTCAGCATTTGAATAGCTGTCCTTGTAGGCTCCAGACATGTTAGGTTTCTGAACAGGCACTTTCTAAACAATAGGATGCCTGCAACAGGGAATTGCCAGGAATAAAACAGGCGTCTTCCTAGAACAGCTGCTTTGGCTGCAGGTAGACATAATGAAAAGTAAATTAAGAGAAAATATAGGAGAAGAGAGAAATTGAGACATTTCCCACATTTGTTGCTGAATTATTCTGACAAAACCCCACAAAACCTAAGAAATTCATGTTTCAGAACTCATTTTTACCTGAGAGGTTTCTTCCTAAAAGTGCTCAGATCTGAATTTCAAAATTTTAATCAACCACAATCACACTGAGCTCTAGAAACACTCCATTTTCTCTCAGTCCTTTTTTTCCAAAAAAAATGAGGAATTTTACAAAGTTATCATTTTCTCACTGGAAAGTATGTTCTCATTAAAGCAAATTTGTTTACTACCATATACGTATATAGGTATGCATAAACGTGGGTCTTACCTCAAAGACAAATGTTACTCACCCTAGGTATAATTCACCTATTCATTAAACACCTTAATAAATATTGTAGGAGCTGACTTAAAGAACAATTTAGTGGAAAAGTACTAAGGTAGTAGCATGGCAGTGGAACTAATAGGGAAAATTCTCTCTTACCATAGTACAGAGCCACAGATGTCCAGGAAACCAATGTACCAACATATAACATTACACATTAAGTATTTCTGTATGTGTTTTATGCAGCTACCAAGTTGTGTTGCTAACATTCAGTAGCCATCCTTGAAATATAATAGACTTGTTCATGGTAATATTAATTCTGCATTTGTGTGGCTGTACGAGGCACGCACAAGTAACTGAGAACAGAAACGGGACAAAAGGGGAAGAAAAAAAAAAATAAATCTATTTCAGTTACACATGTATAATTGCATTTAGTGAACTGAATTCTGCCAAGTCAATGGAACAGCATGTGACATAAACCAGTTTAAAATTAGGCCATGAGAATCTATCCAAGTTACAACCTTTCCAAACTGTGAACGCGTATTAAGAGTCTCTATTGCTCATAACATCGTATTAGCTCCATAATGCTTTGGTCCTGCTTCATGAACAAAGAATGCTTTAAAA
Source organism: Tringa tobata (assembly GCA_033628505.1). Classification (NCBI taxonomy): domain Eukaryota; kingdom Metazoa; phylum Chordata; class Aves; order Charadriiformes; family Scolopacidae; genus Tringa; species Tringa tobata. The sequence continues at coordinate 2,173,994 of JAHREE010000278.1, forward strand.
CTCAACCGAGTAGCAACACTAAATAGGAACAGCAACTCAAGAGACGACCAACTGAACAAATTAAATATACTTTTTAATATCTGCAAAGCTGCACATTGAAAAAGAAATCCTACAAATAAAGTAACTGCAAAAGTGGACACTTTATGTGCCCGGTGGCTTTTCAAAGGTTTATATTGCGTTGGTGAGCTGAGCTTTAATAACTCTGGTGGTACTATTATGTTACAGCACCGATGAGATAGGGAACATGTGGAGAAGTGGAATTCAAAAGGACACACTGGTTGGCAGACAGCTATAACCAGAGATGTTTGGAAACACTATCACTCGTGGTGGAAGGTGTATTATGGAGCACAGCTGAAGGGTACTGGAGCAATAGAATGCACCCTAGAACAGAAAGGTAGGAACAGACCTGTCCACAATAGCAGTATATTGTATAACATACGTGGAAATATAAAACACACATATTGAATACAGGCTCCAACACAAACAGCTTGCTTACTAGGACTTCTAAATATATACACAGGGCCTATAAGCCACTGGGTTAGTGCACACACTGCAACAGCTTTTTTGCTGAAACTATACAAAGCCTGAATTTTTACTTTGGCAAGTACTTGTAAGATGACATCTGTCAGGATACGTCTGCTCCAAACATACAGGAACATAGAATTGAGTTACCCTATTTTGCTTGAAATGGGGTAGCTTTGGCAACGGAAGCATCCGGTCAAAGCATGCAGTCAAAGCATCACATATTTAATCAAGGGCTAACATAGAGCTGGAAAAGTGAATATCCAGGGTGAGTTATTTTAAAATATGATACAAAACTAAAGAAGAAGAAAGGGTGAGAAAAAAATATATTAAGAGATATTGAAAGTGTATGCAACAAATTTATGCAGATCAAGGCATTCCTCCTTTACTACATCAGCGGTGCCTGGCATGTGATGTGAGCAGCATAATAATAATTTTATATATATGGTAAATATCTACCATCTGTGTTCTAGGCACGAACTATAACATGCAGCATAAAACAATTAAAATCAACAGAGACAAAGTTCAGGGTACAGAAAGCTTTTGATCCACAAAAATGGCAGATGTTATATTTGAGTGACTGAAGACCAAAAATACGAGTGAGAGCAAGTACAAGTCAGCCTTTAAAAGTACAGCTGAATCCATATGCCAAAGGGTTATTTGGCACCTTTTTTATATTCCTATTGAGACACAGAAAGAAAAAGAAAAAATTATTTAAAAAATTTAATTAGGTCACAAACTAACAAAAAGTCAATAACTCTTTCTAACGGATTTCAATAGGTCCGTTCAAGTTCAGAAATTCATAAAAATTTAGTATTTAGTATTGTTACTAAAGCACAGCTTTTCCCAGAGTTTGAGGCTAGTGGATAGAAGCTTTCATATTTCACTTTTTCAGAGAATCATCCCTGAAGTACACCTGTTCTGCAAAAAGTCTCAGGTCTATCATTCTTCAGGCAGCACAAGCAACACACTTGTATGGACACAATAAACTATTTCCATGTTATTTTCTACCTTTTTTTTTTTAGGGTTTTAGGTAGTCTTCTTCCAGAACAGTCCCCTCAACTAGACTTCCCAGCTGCAGATTTCTGCAGTGAATCATGAGCCCTACGGCTTCTTTCGACTATGGCTAATCCTCATCTCATTCTCCCTTAAAACCCTTCCTGTTCTTGCTCCTGCTGTTTCTCCCAGCTATTTATTTTCCACTTTTTAAACTCCCTGACTGCTATCCCATCTCTACTCTACATTCCACCTCCAACAAATCAGATATAACAGCATTTCCTACACCTTAGGCCTATTCCTTAGCATGCTCTTTACCAGATGTTAAGATTAATTTTGTTTACCAGTGTATTGGGCTAACTGGTGTACACTGTTAGTGTAGTTTTATTCTTCCAGTATATTGGGTTTAAGAGGCAAGGTGTTGTCACCAGGGTTTCTGCAGGTGTGACCTGAGAAAAGATCACGGATTGTCCCCGTGCCAGACAGAGACAGTTCCAGTTGACTCCAAAATGGATTTGTGACTGGCCAAAGCTGAGCCAATCAGTGAATCTGGTGACATCTCTGTGATAACGTATTTAAGAAAAGGTAAAAAAACTGCTGATCAGAAGCTGTGAGAGACAGAAGTGAGGAAATAGGTGGGGGCCCCATGCTGGAGTGAGTGGATAAGCCCTTATCCTGATTTCAGCTGGGAAAGAGTTAATATTCTTTCTAGTGATTGCTGCAAAAGGAAGGTCAATAATACCTGTTGTTTTTATTTGTTGCTAAGTGATGTTTACAACACTCAAGGACTTTTTTCAGCTTCCCATAGAAACACAGAAGGATGGAATGGCCAATGGAATATTCCATACCATAGACATCATACTCAGTATATAAACAGGGGTTAGTGGTGCAGGGAACAGGGGTGGGAATCCACGATCACTGCTCGGGATGGTGACAATTCACTGGGCAGTGAGAGTGACCGGTCTATTATTATTATTATTCCTTTTCTGTTATTATTTTTATTAAACTGCCTTTATCTCAACCCAGCAGGTTGGCTTTTTTCTCCTTTTCCCCTCTTTTTTTCTCCCTTTCCCCTCTTTTTTCTCCTCTTCCCCCCAACCCTTCTTGGGGGAGGAAAAAAGGGGGATGAGCTGTGTGTTTCTAGTTGCCAGCTGGGATTAAAGCACAACAGCTCTGAAGGAGGCAGCAGCCCATGAAGAGTCCATGCTGGAGCTGTTTTTTCTTGAAGGACTGTAGCCCAAGAAGAGGACCCACGCTGGAAAAGCAGGAGGAGGAAGAAACAACAGAGAAACTATTACAGACTGACCCCTCCTGTGCCACTGAGGGACGGGGTGTAGGAGGGAGATGAGTCAGGAATGGAGGAGTGAAGTTGAGTCTGGGAAAGAGTGTGTGTAGGGGGAAAGGTGTTTTTAATTTTGCCTTTGTTTCATTCCATCCTACTCTATTTTCAATTGGCAATAAATTAAATTAACTTTCCCCAAGCCGAGCCTGTTTTGTCTGTGACGGTGACTGGTAAGTGTTCTCCCGGTCTTTATGTCAGCCCAGGAGTTTTTCCATCCTATTTTCTCCCCCTGTTCTGTTGAGGAGGGGGAGTTAGCAGCAGGGTGGGCGTCTGGCAGCCACCCAAGGTCAACCCACCACATTCAGATAACACTCAGATCCAAGGATCCTCACACACGCTCAGCTGACTCACTGTAATTGTAGGTATTCATTAATGAAGTCAGCTCTTCCCATTAACCAGACCCTAGGTTTGCAGAACCAAAGGTTCTTCAAATGAACCCAACAGAAAAACAAAGCTTCTGGAGACATAAAGCATATAACAATATTTATAACTATATCCATCCTGAATAAGGACTGTTGACAACTGGTGTTATTTATCATTTCCAAACCTATAAAGAATTGTATAGAATTATTAAGTACCGTTGCATAATAACCAAATTAATATTTTGGATACCTCTAGGCACAAGGCAGAAAATAAAGAATACCCCAGGCAAAGCAAATCCTTGGAGACTATCACAAAAAATCTCACTGTAGCAATGAAGAAAGTTCAACTTAACCAAGGAATATGTCTCTGTCATGTCTGTCCAAAATCAGTTACCCACATTAGCAGAAATACCTGCTCTGGTTTTCAGACATCATTACAGGGTGAGATGAAAGCTGTGGTGAAAGTATATAATGAGATGCCAATTATTAACCAGGATATCTACAGAAAGGTTACTAATCACACGTTCAACATGAAGAATGGCTCAGTTGAAAAGAAGTTATACATTCACCAAGTTAATCCTGTGTTTTATGTGAAAATAAGAATTAAACTAAGTCCCAATATAATAGGCTAATTGAAAATATTTTTTTGTTCAAGAAGGGTACTTCACTATGTTTTGTGTATCCAACGGATCTCTATATGTGAATTTGTCAACAAATTTCTCTTCAGATTAGCCACAAGACAGCTTTATACATGTATTGTCTCTAAACTACAACCGATTTTTTTAATCCTTATAAGATCAGATTTCTATTCAATTAGTGTACAGTTCCTGTAATTAAAAAGTCATCATCTTCATGGAATTTACAGCTACAAAAATGCACGTTCTATATTTTCAGACAGAGGCTTTATCTTCACTGTCATTTTGCCAGTTTTAATTTCCAGTTTGACTACATCTTCTTACAGTAAAGAGCCACACTTCCATATGTCATATCTCCCTGAATGACTCACAACACATTAAAGTAACTTTCATGTTGACTGAATCCTTTCTGAGCTACCCGTCATTATCTACAGTTAACTCTGAGAAAATTAAGACCAGAACTTGTAAATACAATTGCTAATGAAAAACTATATATCAGATTCAAAGATTTATGAAACCACAAAACCGGGGTAAAAATATCATTGCTTCCAGAATGAATTTGTGAGATTAAAGAGAAAAATCCAAGTAATCAAACAGTTCATAGGTTTCTTGGTTTTCCTACACACTGCAGGCCAATGCTGTATACAACATGATCATCCACTATCTAGAAATCTCTACTTTCATTTGGTCCAGTAAGGTGGAATAAAATTGAGGTCCGAATACAGAGTGACCTTATATTTGGAGGTAAACTGGTGACATACATACACTGACATGAGAAAACTGTTTTAAGCAGGTTAACGTTCATCAAGGAATCTTATAAAATGTGATTAATTTTAAAGAATAGGTGCATCTGGAGCTCACAATCCAGCCCGGGGCACCGTATCTGCCTCTATTAACGTGCAACCTTAACAAAATGCTGGCAACTGGATGTCATGACTGCACTAAAGCAACCTGACTGAGCAAGCCTTTCCTCACAAGATGCAATCATGGCTTTCTATAGGAATATATTATCCATTGTCAGCATTAGCAAAACAGCTCTCAGCTACCAATGAATCAATATTAGTCCTTGATTAACTGATAGAAACAGCAAAGAGGAAGGCAGTTTTCTTCCTTTCAGGTCTTTCAGTTCAGAAACAATTCCCCATTACTCAGATGACAAACTACTCAAATGGCACAAAAAATAAATAATAAAAATTACCATTGGCACCCTATAAACAGTAACGCTTTGGGAACACATTATACACGCCTTAGCGTGCATACAGCTGTTAACACAAATATAATTAGAAATAAAACCAATTCTGCCAGTGCAGCACTAAAAAACAAAGCAGGGCTGAATTTAAAATTACTACTATTAATTAAAGACACATTTCAGCTAAATGTAATTGTTAAGTCAAATTACGTTGGCAGACTCTACTAAAGAATTCAACTGGGTGAAGCAATTAAAAAAAAAAAAAATCTATGAAAAAGGAATTCCAAAAACCTTTGCAAAAGCCTGTTAACAACTTTAGTGTATGGCTAGCACACACTAAGGAAAAAAATGTGATGACCTACGGACCGAACAGTTCGCATGAGTGACCACAGAATGATATGGGGTTGGAAGGGACCTCTGGAGATCATCTGGTCCAACCCCCCTGCCAAAGCAGGGTCACCCAGAGCAGGGTTTTGAATGTCTCCAGAGATGGAGACTCAACCACCTCTCTGGGCAACCTGTTCCAGGGCTCTGCCACCCTCAAAGTAAAGAAGTTTCTCCTCATGTTTAGATGAATCTTCCTGTGTTCAGCTTTGTGGCCATTACCTCTTGTCCTGTCACTGGGCAGCACTGGAAAAAGCCTGGCCCCATCCTCTCAACAACCACCCGTTAAGTATTTATAGGCGTTGATCTGATCCCCCCTCAGCCTTCTGTTCTCCAGACTAAAAAGTCCCAAGTCCCTCAGCCTTTCCTCTTAAGACAGATGTTTTGGTCCCCTGATCCTGCAGAACAATGAGGGAATATGTGTTAGAAAATGGCCTGGACACTATTTCCAAAGATTTGTTTCGGTCATCATGTATCTGAATATAAGGTAAATGAAGAGTCTTCAGATACATTTTTATGTTTTATAGCAAAAGACTGTTGTGGAACTTGGAAAAACAAGTATTGCCTGTGAAATTCTGCACTCCTGGATGAGTCTTCATGACAAAATGTAGCCAAGAACACAGCTCTTACCAAACTAGTTAATAGCACAACAATAGTTACAATGCAAGTTCAGATGTGTGGAGACTGGGACATGTTTTCCTCTCATCTATGAATAAAACTTCAACTGAGAAGATCAAAAGAAAGGTTCATCTTTCAGTGGCTCAAGTGAAGTGAGTTAGTGATTTCTATCTACGTTTTATTGAGGTCTCTACTTCTCAGTCTCAGTTAATGTCATTTAATGAAATAACGCTACCATGTTTGGAGTTTATAGCCAGAGGAGCTGAAAGGTTGCCATCTACCTTTAGGCTATATATTAACCCATAAATTTGGAGGATTTGAGATCTGTGGTTACGCTTATTCCTAAAAGAGAGCTAAACAGGTGAGAACTTTTTTTTTTTTTCTTTTTTTTCCCTTCAGTCTTTCTTTTGAGATCTCTGGCACATTAAATCCAATCTTCCCTTTGGAGAGTCAGTAGAATGGCTTAAGATCTTTGACATATTCAAACCAAAAATGCAGTAATCCAAAATTTGCAACCACATAGTCAAATTCATTGATCAATTAATTCACTGATTATTCAAAAAATCTACCGAGAACATTGCAGTCCTGTAAATTCTCTCACTGTTCAAAATCCGTAAGGAGAAATGAAGTATTTCATATTTGAATTTTTAACTATAAAAATAGTTAAAATCAAAATACAGAAAAAGTTGGAGAAATCAGGAAAAACTTCCTGACTTTTGTATGCATTAAGAAACATATTACAGTGCAAAATATTTTAGTCTTCAAAACACCAGCTTTAACTCCTGATCAGTTTTCTATCATTTGGGATTCTTGTCAATTTGAGAGTTCCTTAAAAATTACTACACCAAGCAAAAATTAGTTTTGCCACAGATTCAAAAATGGAGAGATGGGATCCCGAACGTGCAATTATCAGGAAATCCTTTTCACTGTAAAATGTAATAAAATGTAGTAAAAAAGTATATCCTTTTCACTCTGCCTTGCTATAAGAAGACCTAAGGCCCAATCTTATCATGGCCCCAGCTCCCCCGTGGAGCAGGCACTTAGGAGTTCAGATGAGTTAATATTAAGTGTCTCATTTAGCTGTCAGAGCAGGCAAAGGGACTAAGGTCAAGACTCAGATCTCATCCTGCTCAAGGCAGGCAGACCACAGCTCCCCCTACCACCAAGACAGTCAGGAGGTACAAATACAGCAACCTAAAGCATTTAACCCTTTATTAATGTTTTGTGGAATCTGTTGGAAAGCATAGTACCAATAAAATAGTGCTGATGGACATGTACAGTAAAGGACATGTTCTTATGATTTCACTAACACCCCCTTAATCTAACAATTACTTACCTCAGCAGGAAGAACACAACACTGTACTTTACTGACTACGTTTTCTAAAACCCTTGCTCCTTCCTCTCCTCCTCTTCCTTTGCCCTTTATATATAAACCCTCCATATGGTGAAGGAACCATTTAAACTGTTCTCATAAATACCAAAGGAAATATTTTCACAGACAATAAAAAGCGAGTTGTCTAATCCTTAGTCCTTCAAGTGTTTTTCATTCTCATTCAGTTCTTTCTTAGCTTTTTATGTTGCTGGCTTTTCACTCTCCCCTTTGTGCTATATTAACGTAAAGATTTTACTTTCATTAGGGCTTTTTAAACACTTTCAAAAATAAACCCATCACCAAGTTTCCTTATCACCGTTCTTCTTTTCATATTCTTTTCAAATTGTGAGCACCAAAGATGTGGCTTGAGCTTCTCAGAGAAATAAAACAACAACCGCGGTTAGAACTTAACTCCAGTTTTCCTGGTTTAGCTGGGAGGCAAAGTGCCTGCATGGTTCCAGGAACAGTCATGGAAGTAAGATCTAGAAATGTGGTATTTTGGGACTCCTCCCCTACCAGCTTCTTTGTGCTGTGACTACTTGCACACACCACTCCTGTTTCTCACCTTTCGATCAAGGGCTACACTGACTGTCTTCCTGGAATTACGCAACTCCTTTATGCTGGAATCTAAACCGACCACAAATATGCTTTATACTCTAAAAAAATAATCCTGGTTTTGAACGATCTCTTCTTCACACAGAGGTTTGCACATCTCAAACACCAAAAAACGAAACCTCAGCAGCGACCAAAGGAAAGGGGGTTAGTCAGACTGCTTGAAAATCATCCATTTGTTTTCATTAGAACTCATATCACTCAGCTGTTTGAAAAGTTCTGAGAAAAATGTTATCATGAAGGACCATAACCCTGCTTTTTATGATGATTTAGCAGCTTTCACACAAACTGCATTCCTGCCATCACATGACCTAATATTTTTGATTTTCATATAAAATCAGACAGTGAAAACAAGGTATACCTTTTTTTAAAGGGAGAGGGAGAAGGTAAAAGCCTATGAATCATAGAATGGTTTGGGTTGGAAGGGACCTTAAAGATCATCCAGATCCAACCCCCCTGCCATGGGCAGGGACACCTCCCACCAGACCAGGTTGCTCAAAGCCCCATCCAGCCTGGCTTTGTGAGATCTGAAGAAGAAAGAATGACACAATATAATAGGACCGTGACACCTAAAACAATACTGATTCTTTACAAATGCAGAAAGACAATACTTCATAGAATCACAGAATCATCTAGGTTAGAAGGGACCTTCAAGGACACTGAAGTGGAGAACTGTGCTTAGCTTAAAACATTTTTAATGAAAGCAAGAAGGACATGGATCATTCAATCTGCATGTACCCACAGAAAGCCTGCAGCCTGTCAGAATACCCCAACCTAAAGATATCCTATCTAAGGAATATTCGTTATCTTCATCCAGGAAAAAGCTTAAATCTTCAAGGACCAATGAGAAAGTGCTTGTCTTCGTTCAGTAGTTTGTTATTTCCAGAAGGCAAGGGAGCTGGGGAGGAAGCTGGTTGTTTTAATTTGGTCTGAAAGAATTCAGCAAGACTTTTCCTCCAAATTTATGCATCCTTCTGGTTTCAGCTATGATGGAAATGATATTAAGAAATCCTTGGTGGATAGCCTACTGCTTGTGGTTTGAGTCTCGTCTGGAAGCAGGGATCCGAAAGAAATACGAAACTGAAATATAACAGGCAAAACCTGATTTTCTCTGAGGATGCAAGAACATCACGCCAAGTCCCTCCAGCCCAGCATCCTGCCTCTGACAGCGTCCAGTAGCAGATGCAGACAGGAATGTAAGAACACAAGAAGCACATAAAAATAGTCCTCTAGAATATTTTTCTCTGATTCGTATGATGTGTGGCTTCCAGAATTTCTGAGCCACAGGCAACAGCCTCCATAGATTTTCTTTTCATAAACATATCTAACTGATTTTTGAACCCTTTAGTATCCCCAAAATCCTGGGACAAAAAGCTTCTACAGCTTTACGATGGACTGTCTGAAGTATCATTTTTTGCTGGCTCTGACCCTGCCACTTGCTGTTACAATTTCATCCCCTCCAGGTCCTGTATAAAAAAAGACAATGAACCCTATTCCCTGTTCAAATATCTACGCCACTTGTTATTTTATGCACTTCTACCATCTTCTCCAGGATCCTAGAAAATGGAAGTTTTGTAGAGTATTCAATAAAAAACAAGCCAGCAAACGAGGGAGGCAGAAGAACACTACAGCTCCTGATTTTATCTGAATGTTTCATCCACAGATCCACATTAGTTTGCAGTTATTCATCCCGAAAAAGAAGCTGCATTCATTTCTCACACCACACACTGTTAATCTTGTGTAACTATGTACAAACTCTGAACTCCATTTGTATAATCAAATTTTCTACTACAGCTGGCATTCTTGCTCTCTCCTCTGGTAGCAACTCTTTGAGGGGAGAGAAAGCAAACAACATTGGGGGGGGGATAGGAGGGTGGGGAGGGAATAGGGATTTTAGGAAGAAAGGTATTCTGCATGTACGTGATCAAATGGAAAAGTCCTACTGCAGGGTTAGTCACATCATCATTCTTTGCCAGGAGAGCAGTCTGCTATCTCTACATAAAAGGATGGTTGCGAGCACACATCTCATAATAAAGTACAATAAATTGATGTTAACTGTGACTCAGGGCCACTTAGCACTCTTGTCAGCCTTCTCGAGTAGTTTTTAAACTGTTAATTTGTTAAGAGTTGATGATTTTTATGCAGATGTGTGTATTACAGAAGATTATAGTAAGATTATGGGGGTTTTATTTACTTTTTTCTTTTTTTCTGCATCAGTTCCTTGTCCCGTCTACTGTGCCTGGATGATGGCAGAGCAATAAAAACACTGATCATGGACAATGGAAGGTGAGATTTTTTCCTTTCAGCAGCACTGGCAGCTTATTACTGGCTGTGAAAAAGCATTATACTACGGTTGCTGAATGCTGATGGACTAAAACAACAGACCAAAACTCATCTTACATCTAGACTGGAAGATCTTTGGGGTAGAGTTTTTGTCTTGCTTTTATACTTAGGGAACATCAGCTCAACCAGGCTTTGATTCATGAGCTTAATTACAGTCATAAAAATCACATTAAAAAGAAACTAAAATTTGTAGAAGAATGTTTGTGCATCACGCACAGATAATACTAATAATGTTCTTTTTCCATAATACAAATAATTAGAGGACACGATGGAGTCCAAACTACTAGATGTTGGTGGGTATGACCAGAAAATTTTGGAATACATAAAAATACATTGAAAATTCTGGTGATACATTTTAGTCTTGCCACTTTCTGAACCTGCAGCTCCAGGAACACCACTAGAGGGCCCACAGCTATTAAAAGTTTTATTCTCAATTTTACACTGCACAATACACAGTGAACAGAAATTTTCAGAGGATTTGCAGTAGGTTTATTGAAGGTATTCTTAAATTATTTTCACAAAAGTCAGTTTTCAGGAAATGTAGTGCTTAAATGCTATAACTCAAATCAGCTTAAAACCTGATCAGAAAGTGTTACTTTGTTGAGCCAGAACCACTCAGCTGAAATGCTTTGGGTTCAGCATTATTCTGTGTCACTTTCCACAGGACTCATCATGAAGTCACTGCAAACCATCAGAGATGACAAGAGGGACTAAATTTTGATGCTTTAGGATCTTAAAAGCCACAGGTGATAGCCCAGCTAGACTGCCATAGAGCCAAGGAAGATTGAATCCTGGTGGCCATGGTTACCTGTGCCCAGTGCCAGCTTTCAGGCTGTTTGCCACAACATCTGAAAAGTGCTGCATTAATTTGGCTGTGAGTGGATCCACCTGGGAGCTGCAGGGTAGAACACAAGTTTTGTCCTTATTTATTACTTGGAGGAAATTTTGACTTTACATATAGATGCATATATATGCATATCTCCCACTCAAATTTGGACATAAAAATATTGGGGAAAATGAAAAGCAAGTATTTGGAAGCCAGAAATACTGATTCTCAACAACCTCTACTAGCATTGTTATTATCATGTTAAAATAAATTTGAACACGCTAGAAACAGCCAAAAGCCCTCTTTTGTAAAGGCAGAACTCCCTTTCATCTGTCCAAGTTTCTACACTCACACAGATATCCTCAGTTACATTTAGAGATTTCCTCACTTATGAAAAAAACAAGCGTCAAAACCCCATTAAAGACCAGGCAAGAGAAGTGACAAGAAAGAGATTGTCCATCACGTACCATCTGAACACGAGGAAAATGTTTTACTTCAAAGCTGTCACCATGATGTATACAGAAGCGTAGCTGCCTCTTTTCAAAGCTTAGGGGTTTGTCACCATCATTACCACCATTATTATTGCAGGAGACAGTGAGGATCACAAAAGCTAGTAACAAAAAGAAGTAATCCATCTCTTCCTCTTCTTCCCTGGGAGAATCACACTGGTTCTGTGAGATAGCTCACAGATGCTGTTGTGGGGGGAAAATTACAATTGATACAGATTTTTTTTGTAAAAATCAGAATTAGAAAGTCCTGTATAATATTAACCTCTCCCTATGGGTTTCGGTTGGAGCGTAATATGAGATTCACTCCACCATCCTTGATTCTCAACTTTCCTTCTTTCCTTTCATGAGAGAGAACAAATTATCTCAGTCAGAGCAGCGAAGCCAACGCTGACACGTATAGTAAATTGTTGTGAGGAGGGAAGGTGTACTGCCGTGGCCGTGCACCTGGAGCGAACAATATGAACATAAAGGATTTCTCTAGGGAAATCACAGAGGTTTGTCTGAACCAGTTTCAGGAAAATAAAAGCGAATCCCTGGTTACAGCCTGATTCTTCAGTAGCTGAACAGCCAGCTACTTACAATAGTAGCTTCAGAAAGCCATTTAACGGCAGCCAGGCTGGCTCTGACGCTGCCTTTTCAAACTGCAGCACCAATCAGTTTCAGCTGGCTGAGCATCTTTCCCACCAGGGCTACGAGCACCTTGGATTCACACTCCTGTACAACATCGCCCAGTAATTAAAAGAACATCAGTAAGCTCTGGCTTTTCAAAGGTCTGAAAGGCATACAATGCATACAAGTGTTTCCTCTTTATTCCAGAACCCAGATTTGCATTCCCTGAAGTCAGAAGGGACGACAATCCCTATACAGTCTTCTGGCAAAGTCAGGAGAAATTCCTGCCATTCATTTCCATGCAACCAGGATTTTGTATTTTGACTATTTAAAGGCTACCGCCTTGCGTCGGTCTGCGGGAATGAAAGACCATCAGGTCTCACTTGAAAACTGCTCCAAAATTAGCTATTGCACGTGTCACAGAGGGAAGAGGGAGGCCTCTGCTAGCTGGAGGCCAGGCGGTGAGAGGTTTCCTCATGAACTGGAGCCATGAGCTCACATCCTCCAGCATCTGCCAAAACCAAACACTGAGCTGTGGCATCGCTGCCTCTTTCGGTTTACTCCCACGTTGCTCGCTGCTGATGCAAAGTGGACGTAAGCTTCATGGAAAAAGGTTCTGTGTATCATTGCCCAAAAAATAAAAACCATGCCCTAGGGAGCAAACGTCAAGAGTAAGTGGACCAGCCAGAGAGTCAAAAAAAAAAAAAAAAAGAAAGAAAAAGCCTTATAAACTGAAAAGAAGCTGAGACGGTCTAATCAAAAAAGGTAACTCAACAAAAAACTAGGAATCAAGTGAGGAAAAGAAATTGCTTGGTAGGAATGAGGACCTGCAAAAGATAAAGTAGTTACTGGGCTACAAGGAAACAGAGTTTTTAGGGGGAACAGGAAGGGGAAAAAAAATATGGCTGAGAACGAGTATGAAAAGAGGCAGAAATGCTGCATTTAATTTTAATCAAAGAGCTGAGAGCTTCTCAGTGGAGTTCACAGGACATGACTGTCTGATTGCGGTAATATTCCCACTGATATATATTCCTAGCAGGTGCTCCCTGATTATTCAAGGGTAGAGCATACCCTTCTGCTTCTTGCCTGTCTTCAGCAAATAACCAGCCTAACTAAACTCTTTCTGTAAGTGGACAAAGTCAACTTTTAATAAAATTTCTGAATAGCATAATGGAATATGGCAGTAAGTTTTATACTTAAAGCTTTAAGATGAACAAAACTGTGTTTATCATCAGCAAGTGACACTGTAAATACAATTTGGAAGAGTTTTTAAGAGGTGAAACTCCTTGCAGGTAAAAAATAGCTTTAAAAATAGCTTAAAAATTCTTTTAAAGAATATGAATTTAGGCTTAGTTAGGAGAACTAATGCACTGATGTATTGCATAATTAAAAAAAAAAAAAAGAAGATTAGGTAAATTTTTGCAGTCAAGATTCTAGAAAGACAACAAATAAAGAATTCCAATAATCTAATCTGAAATACATGTCAGGGTGAAAAGTGCCTCTGTCTCACAATAGAGAGAAATACCTACAATCTAGCAAGATTTCAATGATACAAGGCAGTTCCTTATAAATACAAAAGTAAAAGAAACAATCCTCAATCAAAGGTAACCACCAGGTACCTGTTTGAAGTAGAACTAGAGGTCATCAAAGATTAGAAAAATATTTCTGATATTTCTCAGAGAATTTAAGAAACCAGTCAACTGGCAGCTCTGTTTTGCCAGTGTTGAGAGTCACCTGATTTTGAAACATTAATGATTTAATGCCTGCCAGACAAAAAAAAAAAGACTCAGAGATGCCACATTTCAAAGACACTCGTAACCGTATCATCAGCATAAAAATGAAAGTTGACAACACGATGATGAAAAATTGTTCTTGGGGCGTAATAATTGGCAAATTGGCACATCAGAGGAAAATAGTACAACTCGCCCTAACACGGGGAGATTCCTGGGGAAATGAAAAATACATGCAAGCGTTGCTCTCCAAGAGACTCCAAACACAGCTCCAAACACGCTGTGCCCTGCGTGAGCTTTAACTTGGTGCATCGTTTGAGGTCATGAAAGGTTTCACAAGACCGTAGTGGAAAATTCTTAATTTATCTGCAAAATAAGTTTGGGAGGAAAGCTGCACGAGCAGTTCTTGAAGGAAAGAAGGAAAAAAAAAAAAAATATCACTTCAAAGTAACTGCACAGTGAAACTGAAGAGAAAACATAATGGTATTCTACATCCCCAGCCCCGGGTCTGGGCAATTTGCTTTGTCTCCAGCTGAGGGGTCTATCTGCACAGTAGCACACATCATACAGCTTCTGTTCCCTGGAGCTGTGGCACATGCCACCACTGGAGCGTGTACTGGAGGATTAGATTCAATAAAGCACTTGGCTGCCTACAGAAAAGGTACCAAAACCCCAAATCAGGAAGTTGTCCATAAATAATTATCGTGGAAGATGACCCCAAAACTCCACCTCGTGCTGTCAGACCTTGCTACAGCTCAAAACACTAAGAAATGAGGTGGAGGTTGGGGGACTCCAAAATCCCACATCTATCTGAAACTTAGTGACCTCCACAAATTTTGTATACGGAGGACTGAATTTTGGCCATGAGATCTACATGTACAGTAGCAAAAGGCTTCACAAGGGTTCTGCTTTCCTTTTTGGTTTTGCTCTTTTTGGTCCTAGACACGAAAGGTGACTTCCATCCCATGGCCAGCTTTCAGCTGAAGCAACTCAGGCACCTGCTTAACTTTAATGGTTTGGTTGTTTTCCTAAAGCGTGCATCACCCGATATTGTCCAAATATATAGAATGTCAGCTTTATGAATCAATATCAGAATGATCAGTAGGTTTACATTTTTAGCAGTTTTATAGAACTGTTTTTGAGGAGCCTCCTTCCAGCCTTAGAACAATCCTAGGTTTTCCTTATGAATATATGGCCATTACTTTTTGTAGTTGAATGGTGTCCAGCAATTCCATTATGCTCCACAGAAAACAGAGATGTGACAAGGAGAACCTACTAAGGAAAATGAGAACCCTCGTGACAGATTGTTGTAACAGATACAACGGGTGAGCACAGATTGAGAGGAGAAGGTACCAACCTGAGTTTTATAAGAGTCACAGCTTGTCACTGCCCTAACCAACGCAAAACAGAGTTAATTTGTCACCCTCACTGCAAAAGTAGATTCTCTGGTAAATAATTTCATACTAGTAATCCAGTTTTAGCAAAAATCCAGACAATTTACGAGGAGAAACTGTGAAAGAGATGTGGCTTTTCGTTCCATTATTAAATCATTTGATGTCATTTAACCACTCATTCTGTATGCACCAAAATGGAAACATTTATTTTAAGTAGTATTTTCTTCCCTTTCTCTTTTTAGATCACATCAACAGACTTTTTTGTTCCTCTCTAAGGAAGGCAATCTGCTGCTACTTTTCTGCTAAAAAGTTCACAATATGGAGAAGCATCAGGAACAATTAGCAAAAAACACTGATGTGAACTCAGCAAAAGTCTACACAGACCCTCCGAGGAAATCTTTGGAAGCGTAAGGAAAAAAAAAAAAAAGCAGCCAAAAATCCTCTGTCATTTCATGTACTCAGGAAGACTCTTTCAGAAAATATGCAATAATTTATGGAAAACCAGTGCATATTGCAAAGAGGGCTGTTAAGAAGGCTTCAACACGGGTGTTTAGTTTTCCACTCGGTGTTTCCATTATTTGCATTGCAGCAAAATCTCCTGGCATGGGCTACATCTGCTGCAGCGCGTTGCGTGCTGCCCTCCTCCTTCCTCTTTCCTCTGCCTGCTCCGGAATCACGAGCCAACATTCCCTACCCTGTCCCCAGCCTTCTGCTCACCTGACAGCTCCCAACACAACGGTCCCCACGCAAACCAGGCAAGGTAGAGCTCTTCCACATGGGTACCCCCAGCAGTAGGCACCGTATGACAACGTGTCACCTCTGCTGAAGCGACCGAAACTTCATTAAAAAGTCTTTATTCAGCAGAAGGTATTTCCAGGGAGAAGACTTTTTTTCTTTTTTTTTTTTCTAAACAGTTTGTAGCAACGCCAATTCCTGCACTTCTTCCTGTCCTGTAACTTTCATTTGACACTGAAGGGGATTAGATACTTGTCTATTTAGACAGCCAAATAATACCCATTTCCCAGACTGCAAAGTACATTTAATAAATATGTATTTTTTTAATTAGGACAGGTCATGAAGTAGCTAAAAATAGTTAATGAAACAGATTAATTTCCTAGAACTGAATGCATTTTCTGCCAAAGTTCATCACTTTCCCTAATCTCAAGAGTTTGCCTATTCCACCTCCAAAAATGACTATTTATGAGGAAGGTGTGAAATATTTCACTCACTGTGAAATTAAATTATTGAAATATGGCCATTTGTGACCCCAAAAGCAAGATTAGACCACCAAATTTCCTCTGTCTATAGACTCAGACCCCTTCTCTCAAGCTTATTTCCTTTGATTTGGAAATTTTTCGAAGAATTTTCAGTTAGGGCCAGGGTAAGTGACCTGCTAAGTAAATTGCTAAGCAGTGCAAATAAAGCAATTAAGATAGAACTGGCTCTGATGAAGCCCTGAAAGGAACAGCCCGGATCTGCTGGGTTACCTCTTCTCCTTCAGAAAGGCTTCTGTCTCTTCCATTTGGAATAAAAACATGGATACCTTAAAAATGGAATTGCCACCAACAAGCATGTCTCATCTGAACTGCATATATCTGTATGTTAACCAGGGAGGAATTACGGTTACCAGAAAGAAACTCTGAAGGTGCCGCCAACTAAAACTGTGAAACCTCATTTTGCAACGATAATCAGAGAGTCATTTTTACAAACACCATTGGGCAGCTCACATTCAGTCTCATGGGAAACCTGTCAATAAAATGGATGAAGAGCTGCAGGATTCAAAAATCACTGTCTACCCAATTGCAGTGCAGTTGCAGTACAACTACGCTGCACTCTACCAACTATTTCATGAAGAGCAACTGGTTTTGAAGCTTAAAGTTTAATCAAGACATACTAGCAGGAAAAACACACCATATCCAAAAGCCAAAGAATGGAATTAGTCCAAAATTTAGGTGAAAAATCATCCTAATGGCATCCTAAAAGAAAGAGATGAGTGTTCTGTGAGTGCTGTTACCAGGAAATCTGCAAACTACACTTTTCTGACTCGCTACAGGCATTATCATTTGCAGACCATTTCAGATAAACAAAGTGCCCAGTAAAACATATTTATACTCTGTGCTAAGATCCAAAAGCAGAGAAGCACATCAAGTCATGCACAAATACTTTATCTACACCACCTATAATTATTCACTCGTGTGCCCTCTCTTCTTTTGATAAATGCAAAACTACATCTCAGGTGTGGAGTAACCTGTAGCCAGACTTATCAGGAGAGGAAAGAGAGCCTAAAATGGTTATAATTTCCTCCACCTTTCTCTCTCAGGACAAAACTACAGCCACAGAGTCCCCTTGTCCAGCCAAACCACTGTTACACCCTGCCCTCAGCTTCAAGAGTCAAGACTAAGAGAAACGAATCTTTCAGCTCAGATGGTAGAAAGTTATTCCTTCAAACCCAGAGATGCCTGCCCTTCTGCAGATGCTCAGCACATAGGCAAAATGACCCACTCAAATATTTTGGATTCACAATCAACAGTTTATGATGCTGTTCCTCCTCTTACCAAAAACACACACGCAGGCACAGGGGTTTTATAGTATTATTATTATTATTCCTGATTTCAGTTCATTCTTCAGTGATTGAAACCTATGGAAGAGGCGTCACATCCCCTGAATAAATTTTTGCCTCTTTCTCGTGTCCTCTTTAAACACTCAGAGGTGTGTGCAAATAGTGCTGTCAAAGTATAGCAAGATCCTATCACACTGGAAATTACCAGAAATGATGCTGAACTGTTTTTCCTTCTGACTTTTTTTTACATCTGTAAGAAGCACTGCCCTGTATTTTATATATGCAATATTAGAAAACACTCTCCCCATCTACAAAGCATATCGTTGTGAAGATATTAGCATTTGAGTATCTATCCAGGATACAGAAGTAATTTCCAAATGGTAATTAAGCCTTTGAAGAGTATCCAATTAGTGTGAAAAAATACTTTGAACGAATGCGGAGCTCTCTGTCTAAATGGAATTGATATAACACTGTTGAAAATCTCAAATTTTTAAGCTTTGCTACCTGTGTGAACACCACTCTTTTTCTAAATATTTTATGCTGTCAGCCCCATCTTCACCAATTACTAGGAGCTGGTTTATGCCTACCTCAGGCTACGCGAGGAGTAGGAGGAAACACACCCAATTAGTTGAGTGAAAGCAGTATATCATCAGCTCATGACGTATGTCACACGGCAAGGAGGAAGGACTCTCAATATTGAATACAGTTCAAGTAAGGGAGATTCTTTAAAACGGACATTAGATGGTTTATATAACCTTAATATCCTTACGTTCTCCCCACATACAACTGTAACAATCATTTCAGCCACAGGCAGACTCCAAAGGTTGTTAAAGCTGGGAAGATTAAATGAATGTTCCTTAAGGGGATACAAGCACAAGCTAAAACGAGCATTTCATAACGGGAATGTTCTTGCCCTCATCGAGCCTTTTCAAACTTGACAAGATTGGGACTGTCTTAGTCCTGCTGGTGAACCATTACTCAAAGGTGTAACGTTGACATAGTCAATGGGACAATTCACTGAGTTCCTGCCAACCACTATGAACTGAATGCTCTTTAGTGAACAAAGGACATCAACAGAGCAGCAATATCCTGCTCTAGAAATGCAGCATCAGGTACAAAAACTCCTATCAAAGCAGGTTCTACAATATGTATGATTTCTTCTCTCCTATGATCCATACCATTCCAACAGCAATTCAAAGTTATATAGATGGAAAATAAAGAAAAATAGACCAAAATTTCATTGCATTTAAAGTGTATCAGTAGAACCAGTCCAATTTAAAGGGTTATATCTTCACACAAAACAGATTTTGACTTTCCCAGAACAGTTATTTTTCAGCTCACGTTAGGATATTACAAGGTATTTTACACAGCAAAGGCTTCTTCCATTCTTCAGTCAGTCAGAATTGGATAGCAGTTCACAATAGCTTAAAACTGCACTCTCTGCTTCATAAAAAGTACTGGCCATACAAAAAACCACAACTATTCCCTTTTTAAGAAATAGATCACCTGTGAACAAAACCAAAAATGACACATACAGGTTTGCATTGCTGGATTTATACTAATACAAATGACAGGACCACTGCAACCAACCAGTGTAACAGCAACAACCACAGGCTGCAAAACAATTATCACCAGTTCAGGTAAGGACTTTCATCAAAAATGTAATGACCACAGGAGGAGCAGAAGTGGATTGGAAACTGTTTTGGATAATTCCAGGGAGCAAACCAGCCCTAACTGACCCAAGGTCAGGACAATGTAACTGCAACTTGAAAGTCACATTCTGCCTCTCCAACCCTGTTCCTGTCCCCTGGATTGGGTGCTACTTGGCTAGTCCAGCTGAGCTGAGCAAAATAAACCCCAGGATTGTAACTTCCATGTCTGGCCATGCTTCACAACACCTAAGGTAACCCTATTAACCGTCATCAACAAATTAGAGTTTCTGTTCAAAGCTAGATTTACTAGAATGAGGCATTTTACCAGGGAAATTGTAAGACTACTACAGAGTAAAGAAAAAAAAAAGGAAGATAGGATAGATATGAGTAGTAGTTCAAATGGCTTAGAAATAAAAGTGAGATATAGTAGTAATATCTCAGAGTTGTATGGGTAGACATTATATTCCTGTTGTTATACCACTGTTGTCAGTAGGGCCTATTGTGCTGGTTTGGGCTGGATAGAGTTAATTTTATTCACAGTAGCTAGTACATGGCTGTGATTTGGACCTGTGCTAAAACCAGTGTTGATAACCGAGGGATGGTTTAGTTACTGCTGAGCAGGGCTTACACAGAGACAAGGCCCTGTCTGCTCCTCACACCACCCCACCAGCAAGTTGGCTGGGGGGGGCACAAAAAAGCTGGGAGGGGACACGGCTGGGACAGCTGACCCCAACTGACCACAGGGACTTTCCATGCCACAGGACATCGTGCTCAGCAATAAAAGCTGGGGAAAGAAGAAGGAAGAGGAAGAAGGATGAAGCAGACATTCAGAGTGATGACGTTGGTCTTATTAGTTACATATGATGGAGCCCTGCTTTCCCGAGGATGGCCCTAAACACCTGCCTGCCCATGGGAAGCAGTGAATGAATACTTTATTTTGTTTTGCTTGCAAATGTGGCCTTTGCACTACCTCTTCAATTGTTTCTATCTCAATCCATGAGTTTTCTTACTTCTACCCTTCCGATTCTCTCACCCATCCCACTGTGGGGGGAAGTGAACAAGCAATGTGGGGCTTAGTTGCCAGATGGGGTTAAACCACATCATCTACGTAAACAGTATATATTTACAGGCAAACTATAGTAACAAATTGCCTCTGACAAAGGATACTAATCACAGACATAGGGGGGAATCCTCTCCTATTGGGATCTTCTTGAAGTTTAGTGTCTCAGACCAGCAAAATCCCTCCTGACAATCAGAAAGAGTTGCACATGCTCCTGCTGTTTGTGCTCCCATAAGGAGCAGAAATCAATCTTTTCTATAAGAACTGGGTGTGTATCCATCATTCGTGCCTTTGAGAATCTCTCCTATTTTCATGTAGACAGGAGCTGAAGGATTTGAAAGTCATAATAACCATAAATAATCACAACAGCCATGATGGGGAATAAGAAAGAACAAGAGATAATAATAGAGGGAGTATTTTTCTTTAGGGGTGATTGCTTGTCAAGTGAGTATTATCATATCATATCATTTGTTTTGTGTCCTTTTTATTTTATGGGGTCTGTATTTCCTTTGTGTTTTAATTGCCAAGAGCAAGAAGAGTGGGCTGGATTATAGATTACTTGTAATAATGTTGACAAATTTTGAATAAGAATGAGAACAAGGTAAGCATAAAAGGAAAGAGGATGTTCAAGAACACTGAAAAGTGTGCAAAAGCACAGGAGAACAGATACACGCAACAGCTAAAGAGACAAATGCATCAGAAACACATAGTTAAAATGACTGATTGTGCAGTAACAAGAATCTTAACAAGTTTAAAAAAAACACCACAACACTGGAATTACACCCTTGGGAACAGAATCTATTCTTCAATAAGAATTTCACATCTTCAACAGCATAAAGGACAAAGCAGTGATATTCCTTCCTGATCATAAACACCACAGATTTTCTGCATCCAGTGCAATTTAAAGGCTTAAATACTATTCCCACTGAAGTTAACAGGAATCTGTAGCATTTAACACCTTGTTAGAGGTTAGCACTGCCAATCAGGATTAGCCCTTAAAGAAAAGAATTTCTTCAATATAAGGTGTTTAGCCACTGTAAGTACCGCAGTTATTCTCACAAGAGGCAAAGTGGCTGCTATTCCCCCATTAGCTTTTCTCACATAATCCCAATCATAAAGTTAGCCAGAACAGGCAATGCCTAAAATACTCCCACCCCCCAAAAAAAATGAAAAAATGAACTTCAGCTACCAAAAAAAAAAAACCCTAATAAAATATTCATCAGAATTTCCGAGGCAGGAAATACAGCACATCACAGCTAACACAGTGTGGCACAGATGAATGACATTCAGGGCTTAGACACACACAGTCACTCATCTGATAGAAAAGCGATATTTCCATGCCATAAGTGGCATAAGGCTCCGGTACATCACATGCATCATCTAACAATATTCCTGCTTCACACTTGTTCAAACATTACTCAGAGCCTGACAGCCTTACAGGCCACTCTCTGCTGATTTCGCTCTTTCCTCACGCTGTCGGGTTGTTGTTGCTTCTGTATTTTCACACAGCAAGCCCACCATCCAGTGTTTCTCTCACGTTCTGGTTAATACACAAGCGATGTATTTTAAAGCAGTTGTGTTATCTAATGGCACTGCAATAACAACCCATTTGGGTCCTTTGCTATAAAATAAGTCATACTGTGATATGAATAATGATCAAACTCAATACCTCTGTGGTAAATTGGATGCTATAAATACAGTTGTATGAGGCAAAGTGACATGAATACCTCTTTTTGCTGACAGTTGAAAAAAATATGTACTTGCTGATTAATATAAAAATGTAAATATGCAAATAAGAGATCCAGATGAATATTGTCAAACAATAGTAGCACAAAAATTAACTCCTCAGTGTCTGCCAGTCCACAGTTATATACACCAGTTATAGTGGTATCATCTCTGCAAAATGATGAATGAGAAATTACTTAAGAACAAACACACTATAAACACATTTTTCTAAAAAATATATTACTGTCCATGAAATATGTAACACAGTAATGAGTAAACTGGACAGACATTCAGGAGGAGTTGGCTCACCTGAACATCATTTGCGTGCCAAGCTTATTAAACTGTTACAGAATATTTTATTTTTCATGCTTTATTTTTCATGTCCGTACCCTAGGTGGTAAGATATAGGTGAAGTTTTAATTAAAAACTTAATTTGGAGGCATGTCAGCAAAAGTTCCTATTAAATAAATAGGTACCTTCAGAAAGGCAAACAGGAAACCTACTATATTATGCTTCCATTATAGAGGTCAGTGGCATGTTCCTATCGAGAAAACTGTCTAGTTCTCTATTAATTAGTAAGTATAATACATTGCTATTCAGAAGACCAGGGGGTGCAGCATTAGAGATTTATGACCTTCAAAGACCCTGACCCAATTTCTTTCATTTTACAAGCAGAAAAAGGGAAGAATATGCAACAAATCAGAGAAGACACTAACAAATTAGCACAGTGCTAATCTGTATCTTTTTAGCCTCAGTCTAAAGTAGCTGAAAAATCCATCCCTATCAATTCAGTTGTCAAAAAGGAACCATATCTTTAAGTGTTGTGGCAAAGATGAGTTCTTGCTTATAGGGCTGAATATCCATTGTACCTTCAACTATTCCCATAACTACAAGTTCTCATAAATCCTACAGCGTCTCTGAAGAGACAACGCAGTACTTTTTAAGAAGCCAACTCTGTTCTCTGCCCTTCAAGGAATCAGTCCATCAGTTCTGGAGAGGTTGGTGAGAACCAAATAATGTTAGTATTTTTAACATAATGTGTCTAATTATTAATCACTGGCATGGCTGCACTAATGAAACATTTACAGTGTATTTTTAGTTCACAAAGTTTCGCATTTCTGTCCATCTTCCCCATTAAAAAGGAATCAGCAGCATTCACTGTTCAAAGAACAAAACCCTACTCAGAGAAAAGCATCGAAGACCACAAATAGAAATTCTGAATAGGTAATAGGAAACAAAGGACTGAGACGGCAGAAATCCTAGCAGAATGTTAACATCCCAACAAACTGAGCCTAATGCTCCACTCACAACTTTAACAACTCTTTGATACATAACAAAAAATATTTTTCATGGAAATGGGGTGTAAAAGAGGAAATGCATAATGTATGAGACAAAAGCAAATTATCTCCATTCCCTAAGGGAATAGCTTTTGTCTCACATGTAGGTCATGCCGGCATTCATATTTTCAGTATTCTTTATAAACCCATTCAAGCATTATAGATTATTATGTCAAACTGGTACACTGGGATTTTTTTTATTGCAATTAATATCCCTTGTAAGGAGCTTTGTAAAATGAACTCAAATATCACCAGAAGCAATTAAAATCTATCAGAGATGTGAAATGGAAGGTTAGGTTAGCTAAGGGAGAACGTGGTGCGACATACTTTTCCGGGATACGAGAAGCCGGGCAGAAAATGAACAGAAAATCATACCAGCAAGGCGAGAACTTGGAAGAGTATGAAAACAACAGACAGGATAATAAAAACTGTTCACTGGTAAGAACAAATACACGTGAAGCAACTGGAGACAAACCACAGGCTTCTATTTCCGCAATGCTTATTTCAGGATTATTAATAAAATTAAATAAAAGGGAAGAAAAACAATAATCAAGAATTCAGTAAGTAGAACTCCAACTTCTGGATGTCCAGTTTGAGACATCATGGAGAAGCAGACTTTGATACATATGATGAACAAGGCTGCAATATTCTTTTTTAACGTAGATCTGACTGTAACTTCACTGACTGGTTACTATTTCACAGTCAGTTTTAGTCTAAATAACATGAACTGTTAAAGAAATCATGTAACAAGCAGAGATGCGATTAGTTTCAGTCACACAGCTTCAGGCTCATTTATTTATGTTTTAAGCTCTGATAAAATACTTTACCTGAAACGTGTACAGCCACGCAATCAGCACAGATTTTTAAACTCCAATTTGAAAATAGATATGCATGACAGACAGTTTTTTGGGGACTGTTTAAATTGTAGTGCAAGTCATAAATCATCCATCTGCTCATCCCAAACAAATGCTGATTTCCCAGCCTTTTTATATCGTGTTGTACTACAAGATTTCTTCTGCTTTTTTGACTGTAAATTTGCCTTCTAGAATTAACACATTTCAGTGATATATGTAAATCCCAACTTCCTGAAATTGCAAATGCCCAGGACCCTTTTTCTAGGCTCAATTTCCATCTTCAAAAACCACTCCATTACCTAAATTTAGTCAGCTCTCCTCATAAATGTAGATGGCAATGGAACTTCAGCACAGAATGGACACATTTCTTCCCCAACAAGGTGCATCTTAGTCATTTAAGCAACGAAGAATTTTCAAGCCAAACCTGATTAAGTAGCATGGAGACAGCTTGATTGCTCTGTAGGATTTCACAGTATTCAACTGCCTAAACCTCAGTGTAGGTTGAGAATTTAGGGGAGCTGAATCTAGCACTACATGTTTATGCACACTGGGCATCCTGTCTAGTAAGTGAGCATCAGGATATAAGGAAGAGATTACACACGTCTGTGCACCTGCAGTCTTGTCTTTGGCTTTTCCTAACTTTGCAGATATGGACTTCACAGTCTGCATACAATTCCTTTAATGCAATTGTTTTGTAACACACATGGAGAAAAAGCTTGTTTATCTTTGCTGTTTGTATCAATGTAAATTTTTGCTCTACAGTAAGCATTAGATTGAATCTCTGATTAAAAGCACAAAATTCATCTAACCCTAAATTACAATTAAGTGCCACAGATAGAATCCACAAAGATAACGTCAGTGTTTTTTTGTCTCAATTCATGAAGACACTCCTGAGCAGTAACATTTGCTAATGCCACTCCTGGGTCACTCTTCTACACATGAAGACAGATTTCACACCAGCATTTGCTTATTATCAATGCCCTTCTGCCCTCTCTCTAAGTCTTCATTTAAAAAAAAAAGTACTTTGATGCCTTTTGCTCATTTCCTTATTTCAACAGATTGCAATCTATTTCTGCCTGTAAGATTACCAGTAAGTGAGATATCTTCCAAAGAAAATGATGGAATTCTTTTCATAAAAAAAGCCATGCACAGCTACTCTCCATAAAGCACTGAAATTATTCTATACCACTTTTAGTAGATTGATGAATTAGCTGTAAATGTCACCTCTATCTCCTCTAAAATGGGTATATTCTGTGATACTGCTTATTTTAAAACCCACGCTGTCCACCCTTTCTTTACAAATCAATGAGACCTCTTGAAGCAAAAAAGTGACATTGGGATGAGGAAGGCTGTCACAGACCAGCCTTGTAAGCAAGCAAAGTACAGCAAAGTACAAAAACCACATAGCAGCCCATGTCACAATTAAGAGAATTGTGAAACACCTTTCATTTTAAATTTATTCAGGTGCAACACTTCCATCTAATACGTTTGGTTCTGATTGTGTGGCAGTAAAAACAAAAAGGATAATCCTGCAGCTGAAGAATGGACTTAAGTCAGGAAATGAAGTTAGTTTTGTCCTCGGATTTATCAATTTCCATGTGCCAAGACCATTCTGCAGATTCTCATGACTTCAAAGCAAATTGGGTCTGCTCAGAAGCTCTGAAAATTCAAGCATTTATTTAGGCACCTAGATAGGGCTCTAAAACAAATGATGCACCCCAAAACCCACTTGGGAGTTGCATCCTCATAACTGTTTTGCACTACAGTTTATTACATGTATTGTATGACCTGGGGTTTGATATCATATGCAAATTCCACATACAAAATGAATTAAAAATATGCAACAGACACCTTTGTTGCAGCATTCTGGCATGCAAATAAAAAATAAGAACTCTCCTGTAAGTATGGATTAAATCCACATGAAGCAAAGAGCAGTTTGTTCACTGCCAGTGCCCCATTTAATGAACTCAGCCTGTTCTGAGCTTCCCTTAAATGCTGCATTTCTGCCGTTCACTGGAAATGAAATAAACACTAAAATACTGAAGAATCATACAGCCACTTTGTAAAATTATCTTGCACCACATTACCATATGTCAGCCAACTGGATAATATATGTTAATCCAAAGATAAAAGCGTGAATGAATGTACAAATGGGTACATAGTTTTCTAAGAAACTTTTTTTCCTCCCTAAATCAATATTGGAATTGTCACTAAGCTTTCAAATCTGTATCAGATATTCAATCCCATTTCCAACCATGAAACATCTGATATAGCATCCATTTATATTTGAAATAATATAAAACCACTGCAGGATTATTTCACAAAAAGCAATTTATCCAACTGTTCCCCTTACGTTAAAATTAACTGTATGACCAGAACGTGCACTGATTTACTCTTCTGAGTTCAAAAGAATTCCTTTGATGCCCACTGACATTCTCATATTTATAATGGTGTAGCTGAGACTCGAATCTGTCCCTTTGTTTACATGTAGAAAGACAGCCATAAGACCAACAATCAGAAAATGTGACTATTTTCCTGAAAAAGGGCCAGCTGTCAGCTTCTTGTTGCCAGGGTATCGGTGCAAAGATCTGCAGCCAGGGTGTCACAAGACACAGTGCCAGTACAATTTAAATCTGATTAACAAACAACACTATAGTCAGCGTAATTTAGTTGGAAAGGGAAAAAAGATGGAAGAGTACTTCTATTTCAAAAGCAAGGTTTCAGGCATAAAGACCTGGCATGCCTCCAGTTTGTGTATTGCAATGAAACTTTCATTTCCATTAAAGTAACAGATTTTTTATTATTTTTAAACACTAACAAAGACCAATAAAACCTGGTCAAAACATTTCAGTAGAAGCATATACAAGACAAAGTGTATAAGTCCTTTAAACCTCTACCCTTTAAAAACAGTTGCTTCTTCTCAATGTCCCAAGAAATCTGGTGACAACAGGATACAAGCCCCAGAGATTTACACTGATGGAGCACAGCAGCAAGCACAGTACAGGGAGTTTATACACCAGGCTAGAAGGAGTTCTGGTGTAAAATGTAATTTTTAGATGCACACATGCATTTCAAAACCTGGATCAGGACATAGAGAGTCACTGGATTTATAGGGCTTCACAAGGAATAGTATAGATTTCCTGGCAAGCCAGTCATCATAGAACGGTTTGGGTTGGAAGGGACCTTAAAGATCACCCAGTTCCAACCCCCCTGCCCTGGGCAGGGACACCTCCTACCAGACCAACTTGCTCAAAGCCCCATCCAGCCTGGCCTTGAACACCTCCAGGGATGGGGCAGCCACAGCTTCTCTGGGCAACCTGTTCCAGTGTCTCACCACCCTCAAGGTAAAGAATTTCTTTCTAGTATCTAATCTAAATCTCCCCTCTTTTGGTTTAAAACCGTTACCCCTTGTCCCATCACTCCACTCCCTGATAAAGAGTCCCTCCCCATCTCTCCTTAGAGAGCTATTCTTTGCTCACGTTAGCATTATAGCTCATTAACACCAGCCAGAGTAGAAAGACACAGTTGAGTCAAAAGAAACAGAAGGTGTGGTTGAGAAAACCTATTAGTTAAGCACTAGGCCAGGTGATAACGAAGACCTTAGGATGAGTCTTAATGTTTTGCTATTTAAACTGTCATTAAAGTGAACCTCGAAGCTAAGACCACATGTGGACCATGTACTGTGCCACAACGAACCATTTCTGGTACAGACTGGGAACAGGATGGGCTTAAAAGGGTACCCTGTCTCTGCTTAACCTCCTCTAGGCTTCAGGTGGTCAGCAGTACAAGGTATTCTAATTTAAAAGGATCTCTGCTTTTCAGAAGTTTACCACAAAAGCACAGCAAATTCAACAGCAGTTAATAGATTTTAGTTAAGACTTAAAGTTAAGACTTTTTCCATGGCACAAACAAATGCCCAGGCTCTTGACTCTGTAAAATTTATATTGTAAATCAGAACCAAAACCAAAATCCAGTCTTCTTACTCGAGATACTCATTCTTTCCTTTCTATCCCTTTCACCAAAAAGTGAGTAAAGCACTCATGAAAACAGAAAATCTGCATTAAAATGAACATAAAAATCTACAAATCAAATTCTGTTCTTACTGCTAACTTATGCAAGACTCAGGTGTGAAACAATCATATTCATTGATAATTAACCAGTACCTAGCACAGCATATCCCCAAATATCTCAAGGAGCATGGCGTCACACCCATCGGAAAACAGGGATCTCTAAACCACCACAGAAAATACAAATAGTAACAACTAATTGGTTGCTGAAGACTTTCAGGTAATTACCCAGGCTCCACGGAATTCCGCACTCAGAAATCTATTGGGTGGAACAGATGGGAGAAAAGCAGAGACATCATTTTCATTGCTTTTGAAATGAACGGGTCGGAAGTTTCAGGAAGGCAGAAGGTTCTAAACAGCACAATATATTCCCTCCTTCCACATTTCACAACCTCACAAGAAGTATGTTCAGGCTGTATCGCTTGATGACTGACTCCATTATGGCTAATGAATGGTGATGGTAGTTGCAAAAGTGAAAAGTGTACCCAATACTCTGTTTGTGTGAGAGGTAAAAGGCTGCAGACAGGAAATTCAAAAGAACTTTCTCTTGCTCTGCTGAAGCCCCGTAACTTCACTAATTCAGTCTTGGCAACTACTTCTTGCTTTGGGACCAAAAAGTGAGGCCGTCCAGCATTTAACTGTCTGATGTTTAATAATAAACACCTCTTGGTATTTAACATCAAAACTTCCTTGAATTACAATTCAATCCAGATTCCAGGGGGAGACAAGTGGCAAAGTTCAGGTTCCCAAGATTTTACTTTGTATTTTTCTTCTGGTAGAGGATATTCTAATTTAAACCTTTCAAGAAAGCTCAAACCTGGATGATGACCAAATTGCGCTACATTAGAAGGTTTCAAAATTCAAGAAATCAAGGTTATCTGATTTTTAAGATTATGACATTAGTGCACTAAATTTCTGAATATGTTTTATCACAGTTTTTGCTAATGAGGCCTGTTACTGAATTTTTTTTTTTTTTAAGGTAGGAGATGGTGGAGGAAAGGGACACAAAAAAATGTGGGAAATATGACACTGGCATTTTTCATTCTTAACAATGAACCGCTGTTCTTTTCCTTCTATGGCCTATAAAACCAATACTATACCAAACACTGCAATGTCTCATAAAGTCCATTCTATATCCTGAAGACATTCAAATATTCACAATGTTGTTTAAATAGACATTCAAATAAAATTTTACTTTTAAAATGCTGCTTACCTTCTTCCATTTTTCTCCTTTCTGACAGGTAGTATGAGCTGAAAATGATCTAACTAGTAAACAAAATTAAATTTCAGTAATTACAGGCGACAATTTTATTCTACTGCCTTTCTAAATGCAAAGGTGAAGCCAATTAAACTGTTAATTCTTTTTATGATTAGCTTTTATGTGTTTTGTATTGTTTTAACCAATGCTTCCAAGTTCTGTTGAGCTGTAAGAGAGACAACCTTAACACACTAAAAGAGATTTAAAGTTTCAGTTTAGAGCTTGGTATGCTAATTAATTAATGCTATTTTCATTCCTTTTAAACCTGTAATGAATTACTCGTTAGAGAAAGCAGAGAATAGGTACATTGCAGAAAGCCTTTGTTATATTAGTGTTGTATCTTAGAAATAAAAGAAAAATAGTTTGCTGGTAACTGGAGTCCCCTCAAATTATTAGAGCAGAAAAAAAATAAATGATGTTCTCTGGGGGTTTTTGTGACTTCCCACATTAGCAGCCATGCTCATGCTGGAATTTGAAAGTGTGAATGAGACCTTGTACATACTGTGCCTGAAAAGCACAGATGGGTCCACTGTCCACAGCAATGACTCGCTGGGCCTGACACCTATATTGTCAGTTCTCTCGCTGGCGGTACCTTAAAGATTAGAAGGGGGAGAAATGCAGACAGAAACAGAAGGGGAATCTGCGGGGCAGCGTGGAGAGGACACAGGCAGATAGGATCAGCTTTAAAGACATGGTCAAAGGTTAGATAATTAGCACAGCTCAGTTTTCCTAAGACCTGGAACATAATGTAAGGTTCCTCGCAAGTTTTCCTCGCTCTCAGCAAATACTTGTGAAATCCAAGGGAAACTGTATGCCTATTATTTTTACTTGACACCCAAAAAGAACAATCATATTGCCAGTCCATGAAGCTTCTGGATGCAGTTCTGTCACACTGATTTGCCATTTTAATGTACACGCCAGAATTTCAGGGGGTTCCCATAGCTTGGTTTTTGATCCCAGAGACAAGTGCAAAACACAGTGATCAGAAGCTGAGACGTGCAAGGATAAAGCTTGCCAAAGCAATCTAAATTCAGTCTCAGGTCAGTACGTGTTATAAATGGTCCTTAATTACATGAATGCAAACTATTTTTCATTGCACCTTTGTCTCAATTAGGGATTTCTTCAATATGTTCCTTTATATATCAAAGTATCAATGCCATATCTTCAATATGTTCCTTTATATATCAAATTTCTTCAATATGTTCCTTTATATATCAAATATATATTTAAAAATACAATCTCATGTGTTTTACATTTCTCTGGAATATACAGAACAGACAGTGCATGTATTGTGATTCACACAGTCATTTCTGCTCTCCTACCTCTAATGAAGGTAAAAGTGGAAAAAAAGAATTGATGATAATGATACTACAATAAACCAGTGCCTTAACCCCCAATTCTTGTGCAATTGGCTTTAAAGAGAACTTAACTTGCCATTATTTCTGGGCCTCACAGTGCCAGAGGGGTTAGATATTTATTTAGATATTTATTTTCTTCTTCTCAGCACCAATAATGTAGATGATTTTAAGAAATTTATTGCTGTCCTCTTAGCATATTTCCTTCTGTGGCCTTCAAATTCTACAGAGCATTTCCAGTATAATACCACAACACTCAATGTAATTAAGCCAGAAGCTATTTTTGCCTTTTTATGTAAATCCATTAGGGTGCTTATGATAGGATATTGTACTGGATTCTACTTATTTTTAAGCTGCAAACATGAAATAGATGTGAATGTCACACAATAAGTGTATCCTTATAAACCTCTACAAATTGGAACAATTACTGAAATGGCATGTATCTGTTTTTACTAGAGTCTGTGCCAATTGATGTTTTCCTTATTTCACACTGGAAATTACCTAATGCAGACAATTAAGACCAACTATGGTGCCACCATACTCTTTCTGCTAAAAGTAGTATCTCAGCAGCTCATTCTAACCACGTTACTAGAAATATTTTGACAACAGGGAGAAATAACAACCTTGAAAGAGCTGTTATCAAATTTAAATAGCATAAAAAACTCCTAAAATATAACCTAACTAGATCTAGTCTGTTAATGATGGGGTCGATCTGTAAGAGCAGCCCTTATTTTTCTCTGCTGTGTGTGTTGTATAAATAATTGCATTCAAATGAGTGTACACGCCAGGATTACTGAATTTGGCAATAACAATTTATTATAAACCTACCTACATTTTAGGGCACAAACGTGTCATCCCCTGAGCATTCTAGATAGCAAGTCACACGTGTACTTGTCACAAGTGCTCTTATCTTGTAAAAACGTAGCCTTGACTTTAGGGTATTAATTGCACGTAAAATGTGTCCTATTGAGACATTACAAAGCGCTAACACTTTGGAGGATTACTGCTGGATTAGTGGGGTTTTTAAGAGTTGTTGGTCTTTAGGCGAGGAAGGCTAAGACTGTAAATCTGACAAGGTACATAGTACACTTTCAGAGACTGTTTATTCCCAGTTTAAAGAATAAGTGACTCAGCTATCACTTTAACATGTGAGAAGTGCTGAAAGTAAACCTGTGCTTTTCTTCGCTCCCTGAAAGCCCTCGGTGAGATCATTATTGCATCTATAACCCTTCTCCATTCCACCCTTTATTAGCATTGATCTGACTCTAGAACTACAGCTGAACTGTCACTCACATCACACAGGTTATAACCAGGTCACCCTGGCTACAGTCAGGAGGTTCTAGAGAGACCACTCATTCATCACCTTTGCCAGCTAATGAACGGATTAACACTGGCAGCAACTAAGAAGCTTCTTTTTTTTTTTTTTTTCCCTGATTGGTTATGGTTCAGATAAAAAGATGCAATCATGAATATACAGCGACAGACCACAACTATTTGCTCTCCCTGAGCACAAAAGATGCAGTAGAAGTTTCCATTCTGTACTAGTGCAGATTGCTTTTCAATATCAATAGACGACAGAATAATTATATGGAGTAAAAAAGAAGGTCAACCTACAATAACACAAGATTAAAACAATAATGGTAAGAAGAAGGAAGAAGCACTGAAGAAAGGCTTCCTCCCCGGACTTCACAATGGGACCATTGTCAGCTCTGTAAAATTATACCCAACTACTACTAGTGCCTAGAGGCATCAACGACAACTATTATGTTGATTTTGTATGTGCCCGAATTTCTTTGCATGTCAGTTAGGGAGGCTGCCTGACCTTGACACTAGAACAACAAAAGACTTTGTGCAATCTGCAGACTCACACTGAAAAGCCTGCCTCGGAGAAATGTCACTTACGGAACCCGAATTGCTGGAAGACACTTGTAAGGACTGATGAATTTCAGCTGTTAAGCTCCTTTTAAAAACAGAGCAATCCTGAAACAGTGATTAAATATGGAGGTCTTTCTCCTTAGCTATTCTTGTTACCACCATAGAGAAAAATGTTGTAAAAGCAGTGTTTTATCTTACTCCTGAAAATTAAACATAAAAATTAAATTATCAAGGAAAGGGCATTGTAGCTCTTGGATGCTTCCTATTGAAAGAAAGCAATTTAAAGGCATGGATTAATTTAGCCTGGAATCAACTACAAATATATTTCTGGCTTGTATGAGGAAAACTAAGCAATCAAAAAACTGGCTGAAAGGGATGACAAAGGTATTAAGGAAGACCTCAATGGTAACATCCAAATCTTCCAACCTCATGTCACTAGCACAGGTGAAAAAAAAACATCCTTTCTTCTACCAAGAAGCTAAATCATGCCTATTCAGGGGTGTGCAAGAAAATTAAAACACGTGCCATAGGTGTGGAGTCAACATACACAGCTTAAAGCATTTCTCGTACCCGTGGGAACGCTCTCCAGCCTCTCTCAAGGAGCCCAGCGAGGGCAGAGCAAACCACAGAATAACCTCCTCTACAAGCTCTGTATGCAGGGAAGGCTCATTTTAGAGCTCAGGATGCTACAAAAATATCGATTCCTCCACATTTGTATTCATAACATGGGTTTTATAGGTAAATATTTTAAATAATGTGGTTTTAAAAGGTAAATATTTTAAAATTAAATATTTTAATATACACACATATATACACCATAGGCTTGGTATAATGGTATCTCATGTTTATGGATAACTGTAACTACCATAATCAGTGTACAGAACTCCCAAGGAGACTTTTTCAGCAGGTAAATATCACCCAGTGGATTTCTTCCAGCCTGGTACCATGAACCTGCAGTCACGCTTACCTGGGCAGGGTTGACAGGAACTTGAGCTAAGCTCCTGCTATACTGAGGTTATAAAATTTTCATTGTCTCTCCTTCCAGGGGTTATAGAAAATAAATTGGAGTAAAGATTTGACAACCTAGTTGACATACTCAAAACATTTGCCCCAAGATTCTTAACAAATTGCAAATGTTAAGGTTGCTGCCAACAGGACTCTCATAGTCATATCTCAGAAATGATATTCATACCTGATATTCATCTCTCAAACTGAATAACTCTATTATTACTGACTGAAAACTTCATATTTGCCTTGTCAAGTGTTAATATGTAACATGTTCTTAATTACAGGAAGGCCGTAAAAGGTTTTGTCCCATTTTCCCAATTTGTTCCTTGTTAATTCAGTAATCTATTGGGATTGATTCTAACTAAAAGTCATGGGAATATTTCCACTGGGTCAGGAGTTGAGCTAACGTCAGTAAGGGCCAGATTTCCAAAGTCTGGGAAAAAATGCAATGAATGACTTGTAAAGTGAGAGACCACAAACTATAGCTTTTAATTCAAAATTGGCAACTTCCCCAATACTCTAGTCAAGTGTAAGAGACCATCATGGGCTGGCTAAATATACTTCTAGAATTTAAAAACCAGAACGCTCCCGCTCATATTCAGCTCGGTCTTGCTTCTGTAAAGAAGCCCAGCAAGGAGGTGTGGGAGCGGGCTGTGCTCCATTCACAGTATTTCTCATACTCTGAAGAGGAATCCACAGCAGTAAGTCTTGTGTTTGAGTTTTGATATAAAGCTTGATGAAATTCCAATTTTAGAATTATCCTGATCTAAGCAAATTTTGTGTGTGGAGCCAGCCAGGACTGGCTCTCAATTTGAAAGATTTGGACTCTGACAGAATAACCTAAAAACTGCTCAGACTGTTCTGGGAAAAGCTGGAAAGGAAGAGTTTGTGGTCTACCAACACTATCACTGACAGAATTACTGTGTGTTTCCAAAGACTCGCTCCACTTGGATGGGGGTTCTCTTCATCTGGGCACTGAGATGATGCAGTCCAGAAGCTGCTTAGTGATATTAGGAAGATGCTGGGCCTAAACTAACACATCCTGCACCCAGACAAAGCTTATCAGCTCAGGCCTAGCGCCGATTTTATTTTTAAAATAAATTTCAGGCTCTCAGATTGAGCTGACTCACAGCACATGAGCAGAATAAACTCACTCCCACCTGCCGCCTCCATGGAGACACAGAGGTGAAAACACCCTCAAGAGGGCCCTTTACGTGGCAGGAGGCAGAATTTAATAGAAGATGATGAACTTTTTTAATAATCGTTGTATGAAAAGTCACAATTAAATTGCAGCAAAAATCTATATTTAAATCAACCCCCCTTTCAGAAATTCTTTTGATGGTGAAAAGCAAAAGAGTTGGCAGATTGAGAATTATCTACATTATTATAATAAAAGGCAGAGAGAGTCTACGTCTTCATGCTAGAGCAAAAGAAAAGAAAACTTAAGCAAATAAAGCCGAGCTGAGTCAGAAGTGGGTTACTGACAAATTAAAGCTGTTGAAATATGCTTGTGCTGAAAAACAGGGAAGGGATTAAAAAAACAAACTCCTGTGGAAAATCTGCTATCTTATTCCAGAAAAGCAGAACAAATTTTAAAGAAGAACTTTCAAATAAGAGGCAAATTGGCAACTTCCTAAGAAAGAAGCGGATAAGCTCTAAGCAGCTTGGTTTATCAAATGGAAATTTGCTTTCAAAAGGGGTACGCTGAAACAGAAATAAGGAAAAGAGGGAAGTTTGCCCAGGAGTGAGCCTCCGGCTTATTTGTAGGGAAAAGGCTGATCAAAGCCTGCCAAAACTAGAGAGTATTTAAGGTCTTGTTAACACAACTGACAAAAATCAAACTTTATTTTCAGCTATTAATAGCAGCACAAGAGCTATAGCAATCAAGATTTAATCTGAAATAGAAAGAACTCTTTCAAGTAAGTTGATTCTAACGTGAGATTTCAGCCTGCTCTTGATAAAAAAAAGAAATAAATAAATGCCTCCATTGATTCCTGACACAATTACAAAATGCCAACATAGGGCGATACAGACTTGCTCAGAAAGAGTCATGGCTTCAAATGTGATCTGATTTGAGCAGTTACACACCACTGGGAGTGAAAAGGTGGAGAAAGAATTTCAGCTGGGGAAGAGAAGGCATACTATGGCAACTAACACACATTTTCATGCAATCGCTGCGTGAGACACAGGTCAGCGAAGCTCTCAGCGAGGACGCTGTCAGGGAAATCACAAGACAGCGCCAAGGAAACTAAATGCACTGCTACTAATTTACCTGCAATGCCCTGCACACACTATCAAGTGTCTGTGCAACAGCGAGGGTAAAGCTTGGTACCACCTGAAAGGGAAACTGCTGCATAGCACCATCTTCTATAATTCCCAGCTTACGGAGCACTGGCCTCCAAGTGTGTTGGAATGAATGTCACAGTAATAATGAATAAAAGACATTCTCTGAAAAATTCAAATTACTATAAACAGGAGAATTTTTTTTTAAGCTATTATTGGAAGTCACATCATTTGCTCCCGTTTCAAGGAAGTTTAGGTGATGACATCTTGACTGTTCCCATGGTATTGCATGGACAAATGAAAATACTTGGCCAATGCGTGTACTTTTCTATAGGAATAATCCCCTACAGAAACACTCTTCCTGCTCCCCCTGCAAATATCTCAAGCCTCTGCTTTGTCATTAAACTGTGTGAATGTTTTCCCATCAGCCTCTACAGTTGCTCTCCACATCTCCTGCTGGAGCTCTTCCAGTTTGTACAATTTCATTCAATGCACCTTGGATCAGAATGAAGGAGATGGACTATAAAGACAAGTGAGAAACCAGAGTAATAACTTCAACACATACATCATTTACGTATAGTGGAGCAGTTCCAACCAGACAGTGTGAAAGAACCTACCTAGACTAAAAAGGCAAGAGCCTGATAATTGGACACTTGCTTGGGCTGTTAGAATTCGATGTTACACTGAATCTGAGGTGACTATCTGCTCTGCTTAATCTACCTCTGACTACCTATATTTCGCCTTGAAGTCTGTATCAAAACTATGCATATGACTCACACTGCTCTTCAAAAAGAACCTAAGAATAAGAACTTTTTTGCAGAGCCCAAATTAAGGAGGAAGCCTATTCAAATATATAAATCCACACATTTCCTTTCAGCAATGAACAGAGACACGCTCTGGAGAACTCACAGATGAGGTAAATTACCTCAATGTGCACAATATCCTCTGCTTAAGTTACCCCTTTGAAAGACACGTAGGGACTACAAGGAAAGCATTGTAGCAGTTTTAGCTAATTTTTTAACTGACTTCTTGAAGAGACAGGTAATTTACTTGCCAATGATAACCCTTGGCTGAAGTTGGATGACCAGTGCAGACAGCTGAATGGCTATTCCTGTACTTGGAGAGAAACTACCAAATGCTGAGAGAAAAAAAAACAAAACAAAACAAAACAAAAAACTCAAAAGCAGCTGAGTTTGTCTTCCATCAGATGTCCATTCACAGATTTTCTACAAGAGCAAAGTAGATCCATGATTTTCTGAAGAGGAGGAATGAAAATAATCTGGACTGAAACTCTCCAATCACTTATATTGACACCAGAGTTTGGAGCTCCAAACCAGCAACCAGTGCCCCCATGACAGAGCCCTCAGTTTTAGCCTCTCCTAGTTATTACTGACACTTTTTTCTACACGTAACTCTTCCAGGAACAGGATCAAAGCCAATCCCAGAAGAGAGACATTGTCTATGAAGTAATAAAATTACAGCACAGAACTGCCACCATCACCTGGAAAAACTGAAGCTTCTAGCTTTGAAAGGGCTGTGTGACTGCCAAATTTAATGGCTTCACTTCACACAATGCTTCCTGGTTTACAATGACAACAACCTGTTAACTTACATCTTCATCTAGACAGGACTAAATGCCACCTTAGCAGCTTAAAGGAAGAGTTGAACCCAACTTTACAGTTACTCTCATTCAAATAGATTTTATGCAGGACAGTTTTGGTATGTAAATATATATGCATTCAACCAAACCAAAGAAAAACAACTAAGGATGTTTTTAACTCTGTCTTTTACTCTTTGGGTGGAAAAAAAAAAAACAAACCCCAAAAAAAAAAACAAGTATCCTGTCTTAGTGTTTCTCCAAACACTTTTGCAACAGAAGACTCCTTTGGAGATTTACAGCAATCAGTAAAGCATATTACATGAAAGACACTTTGGCCGCAGAAAGAAGATCTCCCTGTTCCTAAAATTCTTGACTATCCTTTGGCAAATAACCTAACAAAACAACAGTAAGTAGAGCAGGACTGCTGTCCTCGGAGACAAATATTAGTAATTGCAAACATGGAGTAGGAAACCAAACTGTCAGCTAAACTGGCATTATTCAGTATGAGAGAGGCAAATGTTATGATGAAGAGATGAGCCTTGAAGAAACTGGAAGAGTAACCAGTCTCGTAACAGTTCTGCTATACCAGCCTCAGTTAAAACAAAACCAATAAATATTACCTTTTGAAGAGTAAACAGGAACTTTAGTCATTAGGTATGATGGTGTGCCGACATCCAGGAGATTCCAAGTAGCTCTGAGTCTTCTCACCAGGTAAGCAGTCATCTGGTTCTGGGA
Organism: Tringa tobata; assembly: GCA_033628505.1. NCBI lineage: Eukaryota > Metazoa > Chordata > Aves > Charadriiformes > Scolopacidae > Tringa > Tringa tobata. The sequence goes on from JAHREE010000278.1 coordinate 2,212,806, forward strand.
AAAAAAAGCAACAACAAAAAATTTTAAAAAATTAAAAATCAATCAAATCATCGCACAATGCATAACTGAACTATGAAAATACCTGCCACAGTTACAACTCAGTATTACAGAGAAAATCAAATATAAAAGGCTTCAAAAAGCAACTAAATCACCAAAGAAAAATATACTAAGTGCCATGAATGGCTGTACTCTTCTGGTATGTTAAACTACAGGTAAACAAGTGAACATTCAGTTCAGAAAAGGATTCCTTGTCGTTACCTACCACACAGTGGGGTCAGTCCCGAGATCGAGTGGGTAAAATTGCCCACATGATGATTCAGCCAAATATCGCAGCTGATTCATTGGTTCATTTATTTAATTTCAATTGCAAATCTGATTAATACTTAAAATACTTACATTTCTTGTTAGTTTAATGAAGAACTAAGTGATTTTAGTTTAATTATATGTTTGGGTTTAATTTTAACTTGCTTGTTACAAGCCACAGAAAGAATGGAGGGGACTTTCCTTCCTCATTTTCTTTTTGACAACAACTTTTGCTTGAATTGTGAGTGTGAATAAAATTACTGAATTTATCTAGGTGTCACATCATTTTCAATAAACTATTTTGATCTTCCTTTACACTCCTGAAAATGTCAATACATCTCATGACACACGTACATGAAATTAATGGCAACTAATAACCTCCCTTGGTATTCAGCTTTCTGTTGTGTGATCAAACACGGCCCAGGTTGGTTGTGACTGTCTGAGTCTCGTATGTTTGTCTAATTATAACTTTTTCCCCATCAAAAATATAACTAATTATAGAAAACAAAACAAACACAATTTTTTTTTAAAGTTATTTAAAGTGGTCTTCATGGTACAGTCATTGTTTCTTGCATAGAATTAAACATTTTAAAAAAAAACCAAACACATTAAGATACTTTAAAGGTCATCTTATCAATAACAACACACAGATTATCAACAAATCCCAGACTAGATGGAGATACTGGAGTTTTGATTTGTTGATAGCAGAGAAATTTTGAGTGTGCCCTGAAGGATGAGTTAACAGAGAAGATACAAAATATCCCCTATCGAGTTCTTTCCATAACCATTTAATTTAGCAATATAAATACCCATGGCATTTGCTGCCAGAGATTATGCTTTTAAAAACAGGAAGACTTCTCCTTGTTAATTGCTTATAGGTATTTATCCTGCCACAGTGAAATGTACATCATTCCTTTAATGGTGAACATAAAGTATTTATGTATGTGCATCTCACTGTACTTTATTACATGAGAAAATATTGTTCCCTGAAGCCAACAGCTAAACTCCAGTTCATGTCATTAGTTTTTACTTATAGCAGCTAAAGATCAATTAAGTCAGTATATTTTTATTACATTAAATACAGTGGAGAGGTGGAATGATTTTTGTTCATGTTTTCACTGTTACAATTTGTTTCTATTTATTGTCAAGCTAATTGCTACCTTTGAATTGTGGCAGTTAACACTAATATACAAATACTGTTTGGTTGTTTTTTTATGTTTCCCATAAATTAATTCCCATCAAAATTAACCTCTGCCACTGACATGCAACAAATTACAAGAAAGTTGTAGAAGTACAAGCTCCAATAAGTTTCCATTCACTAACCAAACACTTCTATTTAAAAGAGCAAGACAAATACAACAGCAGCCACAGGTCAGCAACACAGGCTAGAACATGCTATTAAAGTAAATTAATTTTATATTAATCACATGTCCAAAGCAAAACACCACCTCAAAGACAACTGAGGAAAAGCACTTCCTATTTAGACTCTCCACGGCAGGTATAACATTCAGCCCACAAACCCAACGCTGCAGGCTGCATATGGACACAGCAACAGGGGACACCGCTGGACTGGCACTGGGGCACCAGGCTGTGGAGGTGGCAGTAAGAGGTAAGCGCTAGGGGTTTGGGAAGAGTGGATGGAAATCTGCCCAGCAGAAGAGGACCTGGGGGTGTTGGTCAACAGCTGGCTCAATACGAGCCAGCAGTGTGCCCAGGTGGCCAAGAAGGCCACCAGCATCCTGGCCTGTATCAGGAACAGTGTGGCCAGCAGGACCTCCAGTGCTGTGTTCAGTTTTGGGCCCCTCACTATGAAAAAGACATTGAGGTGCTGGAGCGGATCCAGAGAAAGGCAATGAAGTTGGTGAGGGGTCTGGAGAACAAGTCTTATGAGGAGGGGCTGAGGGAGCTGGGGTTATTCGTCCTGGAGAAAAGGAAACTGAGGGGAGACCTCGCTCTTTACAACTCCCTGAAAAAAGGTTGTAGCCAGGTGGGGGTCGGTCTCTTCTCCCAAGTAACAAGCCATAAGACAAGAAGAAATGGCCTTAAGATGCTCCAGGGGAGGTTTAGATTGGGTATCAGGAAAAATTTCTTCCCAGAAAGTGCTACCGAGTGTTGGAACAGGCTGCCCAGGGAAGTGGTGGAATCGCCACTGCTGCAGGCGTCTAAGATGTGTAGATGTGGTGCTGAGGGACATGGTTTGGTGGTGGACTTGGCAGTGTTAGGTTGATGGTTGGACTCTCTGATCTTAAAGGTCTCTTCCAACCTAGATGATTCTATGATTTGTCTGGGGAGATAAAGCCAGGGATTGCACTGGAAAATTACTACATAGGAGGGATGGGACTGAACAGTGAGACATGGGAAACTTAGGTGATTGCAAACCGGCAGTGGAAGAGGTGGTGTGAGGCACAAGCCTTTTGCAAGTGCAAGAACTGACCTAAGCAGCAAGATTAAGATGGTCCTCTGTGACCAGACTAAACTATCAGCCACACAAAAATATCGAAGCTGAGGCACCTTCTTGCAGCTATCACACCACAAGAAAGTTCAGTTCTCTACTTGCATATCTCCCCAATAGACTTCAGGAAATAAATTCTGCCCCTCGTTGCCTAATAGAAACCAGCAGGACTTCTCAGCTGTAAAAGAAAGAATAATTCATTCCAATAACATGGATTAGGAGCTTCACCTAAACCAGTCTACCTCTACTGATTCCAATTGATTTACACCTGGGATTAATAGGCTATTGATGTTTGCCTCCCAGTACACAGACCAGACCATGACTTTAAGACAAAGCCCCATGTTAGCAAAGAAAGCAGAAACAAAACGGCCTGGGCTGTAGAGCTGAAGAGGAGTGTGAGAAAGGTACAATACATCCCAAGCACCAGGGGGTATGGAGGAGCCGGATAGAAGAGGCTTAATGAGTTAAATGTATTCTAGCTTTGCTGCTGCCCCGCCAAGCATGCAATCTTGACTATGTTTCAGTAAGCAGAGATTGAAGGATGCAAAGGTGTTTTAATCAAGGGTGGGTAACCCAGGTGGAACATAAAACACGGTTTAAGAGATGTCTCAGAGCTAGAAATCAAAATCTCCTTCTATTTTTGTGATAATAAATTGGTAAGCAGCATCTTCAAAGGCCTCTCTCGTCCTCAAGATTGGACACTGAAACACATGTCAGTGCTCTAAACTTGTTTTTTTGAAGCTGTGTTCCCTGTTGTTTTCCCTGCCCAGTACACATTCTTCACACTGGCATAGTGAGAAGTCTCCATCTATTATATAGCCTGAGACAAAGATCCTACCTTGGTAAGAAATGGGGATTTGACTATCTTTAGGCCTACGAAGCACCAAGCTTTGGTCTCCCACATATTGAGCAAATACCCTCAACCAAGGGGACATTATACACAATCACATCCAATAGTTGCATTTCAGAAAGGCAGCACCCATAGCTGTGTTTTCTAAGCATATGGTCATTTCTCATATCTTAGATTAACCTGGAGCATTGAGGGACTTAAGCACTTAAGACTACCACGTGCAAGGTCCACAGAGAGTGCCTAAGTGATGCACATCTTTTCTTCTTAATTCCAAGAAACCACGTAGGCTAATTCAAGAGGTAAGGGGAGCTGAACTGTTTACTCTGTTTCACCTAAACAGAACTGGATTCCCCAGCTAAAACACAGCTTTCTTTAAAGATTTCTTTAAGATCTCTATACAATGGTGTTTAACATCTCATCCACTCAGAACTATCCCACATGACTCTTGATGGACTAGATAGCTCTCAAGTGCTCGCCAATAAAGCTTTTTACAATTAACCCTTCACCAAGAAAAGCTTATCGAGAGTTTGCATATCTCATAATGCAGTTCATTTCTAGATCTTTTTCCAAAACCAGTATAAACTCCCATATCCTCAGGTGTGGTGCTCAGCTCTGCTACATGGAAAAATATTTGCAGATCATTCTTATGCGGTCAGGTCTCTGGAAAATATATTCAGTATTTCAAGCAACTCGATATTTGATGTAGATGAACTTATTGCATATTCAGATTCTCTCTTGAATTCATACCTGCCATTGTAAAACAAGAGAATATGAAATATAAGACCCTTAAGCAACGTATGCAGAGGATTAATCACGTTGTATTCTAACTGGGCACTGAATGTCACCATTGCTCCACACAAATACTGTGCCATTGAAAATGCAATTACTAGACTGTAGATAAAGTAAGCCATAAAGTGAGAAATCTCATCATATTTGACAGTGCATTGTGAAGCATTCCCCATTAAGGGATGGGAATAAAATGTTTATGAGCTAATTTATTCCAAACATGTTTGTAACTGTCTGCGGTTAGCACTGTTTGATCCAAGAAAAGGTTATGCTGATTTGAGAGGGAAAGACAGCAAACCTCAAACTATGAGCATACACACCAAGTTGGAATATTTCTTTTCAAGCCAAGACTACATCAGAAATATTACCTGCAGTCAAATCACACAAATTCATCACTCCCTCGTGGCTAAAAGAAACTCAGTGTTTCTCTGCTTGTATTGTTCAAATAACTGGAGTGTGTGTATTATTTTATCTTTGTCTTTCCTGCTGTCATATACAATCGTACTGCCAGGAAAACTGTTCTTACACACACACCCCTGCACAAAAGAGCAGGGAGGGCGAGGAGAAAAGAAAATTGATGTTTGTTTATGTTCTTACCAACACCAACATTGGAAGAAATACCAGATTGCACAACGTGGATGTGGAAAAAAGTAGTAAAGCTGTTAATAATAAAAAGTTGAAAGGCATTACCTTCTGTGTTTGACAAAAGCTGTTAGAAAATATCAAGCTCAGCAATACCAAGTAATAAAAAAAAAAAAAAATTATTTTTTTTTTAAAATCTAAAAGAGCTGCCAAAATTTAAAGACAAAAGGCAAACTGCAGAAAGTAAGTCTGTGTAATAATGGTGTAATACAGTATTGAATATCCTCTAAATACCACAGCTGATCCTTCCGAAAAATAAAAAGGAAAGGCTAATAATCCAGTTTAAGTGGTAGTCTATTATGTTTGAAAAAGCAATCTTAATTCCCTCAAGGTAATTAAAATTTCCTTCATCTGTCTCAGCTTGAACAGTTGCCAGTATGTACATCCAATACAAAGAAGACAGAGCAAACTTTAAAACAGAAAGGGTATTGAACTAAAGCTACCCACCAGGATGAAAAAGATATTCATTTGGGAGATTAGTAAATTAATTATAAGCCAGGATAATCTAAGGACACTCAAACTCATTCCACACTCGCTCTATATTAATACAGATGCAAAACTAGTGAAAGTGAGGTATGAAACAGGGGCACCCATAATCCAAAAGTAGGGAGATCTGGTCCCTGACAGAGGGTTGAAGAAAGCAACGTAAAATTAGAACTTGATCTTGCCATTCATTCAAGTGGGACACACTCTCCTTTTGCATTCCCTCAGCATACAGTGTAATTACTGCTGAGTATGGACAGATAGCAGGTGGGAAAGCTGGGACTACCACTTTCAGAAAAAAAAAAATTAGAAGTCATATGATTAGTGAGGAATATAGTCTTTCTCCTTTTTCTCTGAAATTAGGCAGTGACAGCCACTTGTGCCAGCTGAGCACACCTGCTAACATCCACTCCGCCTATTTTGGAGTAGGGGGACAACACTATTCCCACACACATAAAGGTAGTAAAAAGTTTTCCAGTTGAAAATTTCTTTAGAAAAATATGTAGTTTTTTCAAACTCACTGCCATGAATCTGCTATACAAGTCCATATGATTTTCTGATGCCTCGTTGACACCTCTAGTGAGACCACAAGCCCCCATGAACAGACACGTTCCCAGCTGCATTGACAGTGACAGCCCAGGAACAACAGGAGTCTCCGCAGCAGTTGTCTCCCTTGCAGGGAGCTCTAAAAGGCCTCAAGAAAAGGAAAAGGAGACAGTGTTGTTCATTTTTCTAAGGGGGATTTTTAAATTCTTATTCCGACAGATGTCTTAAAATGTATTTTTCCTTCCCCTTCCAAAAGATTTTTTCTATACTCCTCGGAACACACACCCCAGCTGTTGGCCATCTAAAATCCCACTTGTTAAACAGAAGACAAGAGTGGGCTCTCTTTATGCTAAAAACAAAGATACCTACAAGGTTCTGACACTCTGACTTCATTTCTCAGGGTTCATTTTCACAAGGCATTGTCACATTCAGGAAAACCTTTTTAATTTCACAGCAAATTGCTCTTTACTAGAACTATTTTGTCACTGTTAGATCGATCCAAAATATACTCCAAATTCTGAAAATTATAGGACTTATCGTGCCCTGATTCCATCTTGCTGTTTTTATTACTTGCTCTAGCATCTGTGGTAGCAGACTTAGAAGCCTGATACGTGCCATTGCATTCTGCCCAGAACATCCAGTTCTCATTGAAGTGAATTATCAGATGGAAGACAGGCTTCACTGGTGGAGACCATTGCTTAAAGAGACACATTATCTACGGAGCAAAAAAAAAAAAAAAAAAAAAAAGNATGCTGTGTTAAATGGGAACTGCTTTCCCCACCCTCAGGTGAAAATGAAGATGAGTTAGGTTTTTGTACTATCAGGCCTGTCTATAGACAAGTTACATTTACTTTAGAAAGAGGCTGGGAAAATCTAGTAAGAAAGAAGATCTCAGGATGCAGTCTGAAGATGAAATTAGTAAGTCCAGATTCTTGATTTGAGTCATACCTAAGCCTTTCCTTCATTTCCACCAGATTTTTTAGCAGTCACAGGGTAGGGCTGCTGCTCCCATCTAGACACATCCTGCACTGGCTGCGGTGGAAGCTCCAAGCAGATGAGTTCTGGGCTCCCCAGTTCAAGAAGGACAGGGAACTGCTGGAGAGGGTACAGCAGAGGGCTACAAAGATGATTAGGGGACTAGAACACCTCTCTTACGAGAAAAGGCTGAGGGACTTGGGACTTTTTAGTCTGGAGACTAAAAGATGGAGGAGAGATCTGATCAATGCTTATAAATACTTAAAGGGTGGGTGTCAAGAGGATGGGGCCAGTCTTTTTTCAGTGGTGTCCAGTGAGGACAAGTGGGAACGGGCACAAACTTGAACACAGGAAGTTCCATCTAAACATGAGGAGGAACTTTACTTCGAGGGTGGCAGAGGCTGGAACTGGCTGCCCAGGGAGGTGGTGGAGGCTCCATCTTGAGACATTCAAAACCCACCTGGACAAGTTCCTGTGCCACCTCCTCTAGATGGACCTGCTTTGGCAGGGGTTTGGACTAGATGGTCTCCAGAGGTCCCTTCCAACCCCATATCATTCTATGATTTTGTGATGCAGCACGTCAACAGTGTTTAGGCTCTGCCTCCCAGGAAAGGCTTGTACTCAAAGGGGTTCTGCTGAAAAAGAAATTCTCTGAGCAGTGGCTAAATATTAGTGTTTCATTGCCATACTGCACATCTACATACATGCTACAGCTATCAATATGGCACTATGAATGTATTTATTTTTTTTTAAGTTTAATGCAATGAAAACACTGGAAATGGTAGAAATAAAGTGGAAGCGGTCAAAAGGCTGCAAGACCTGGAATGATGACAAGCAGAGAAGTAAAATGGGGACAAAGCCAGTCTCAATCATGGGAGAGTTACACTAGGCAGTGAGCCATGCAATATAGTGCCTGCAATTAAGCATTCAAATAATCCTGCAGCCAGTCTGCAAGGCTTCAGCTGAAATGCAACAGCTAAAAAACTCAAGAGGCTTGTCCAATGAGCAGATAAATTAGGTGGTATCCTAAGTGAGAGACCTATAGATCCTTCTCTTGCTCTAAAAATCCTTCCTCCAAAGTTTGTTAACTTGCCTTTGCTATATTAAAGATTTATTGCAGTTATAAGTTCCTGGTGAAGCTCCTGATTATATCTCCACTCAACGGGATACAGATTTTCATTAACTACCATGAAGCAGAATACTTACCTGATAAAAATTGCATCTACAAAAAATAACTGTAGGGAATAAAAGCCCATATAACTATTTGTTTATCTGCTCTTCACATTTTGTGTTGGACAAATTGCCTTGAAATTCTTACCAGGATAAGCAAAGGACAACTTGAGGTTGAAAGCTTAATCCTGCAGGTCTCATTGAAGAAGGTGCAAGTTTAGCTCACTTAGCATGTAAGCAAAATAGAAAAACAGCTCAAAAGCTATGCACCCCACAAATAAAAGCTGAAGTTTGGCAAAACAACAGATAGAACTCTTTTATTCATCAGGATAAAACACATTCTTTAAATATTCTGCACACCACATCTGCAGCTGCTTCTACCACTGCTTCTGTCATACTACACACTCTCCAAGATCCAAGATGTATGAAAATTACAAAGCCTGGTTGTTCTTAAAAAAATTCCTTTAAAAAAATGAAAATCAAAACCTACCAGTGTAAGTGAAATTCTTTGGATGGTATGTAGCCTACTCATGTAAAAGAAAGAACTCACCTCAAAATGAGTAGTATAATCAAGGGTTCATAAATATTTAATGTCTCTTGCCTCCTTTTCTTCTATGCTTTCCCTATATTTAGTTCATCTGGTTATTGTATTAACAGAGTCTTTCCCTTTCCTCTTCCCTTCAGCTTAAAATGCAAAAATGAAGACGCTGCAAAGTGACAGTTAATTGCCAGATTCTAAGCACAGTGACAAAGTGCACGTCAACATCTAACATGCAAAGCCTCTCATACTTCAGTACAAGCAAATCATAGATGTGTCAAGAAGTATCAGGCTGACAGTTGTACAAAAGAACTTATTTTGCTCCCATAAGACAACCACCACAACCTCCATGGACGGCAGGAACAGCAAGAGCAAAATCCATCAAAGCTGGACATACATTGCATTGCTGACACGAGCACAATACCAGTTGATACTGGTGGGACATCCCGCAGTATCCCCTCTCAGTTCTCCATCTGCCTTCCTGGGTACTTTTTCTGGGGTACATTTCCTGTTCCTGACATCTTCATCCTTGCGAGGTAACGACCCGAATAAAACTGCATGAATAGGCTTAGAAGAATGACATGGTTTCAGCTGGGATGGAGTCAGAATTTTTTTTGCTACCAGCTGCTGTAATGCTGGTTTTGATTTGGGATGGGAATAGCGTGATACGGCACTGGTGGGTTTGATTATTGTTAAGCTCTCAAGGCCTTTTCTGCTCCTCACCCCACCAGCAAGCAGGCTGGGAGGGCACAAAAAGTTGGGAAGGGACACAGCCAGGACAGCCGACGTCCCTGATCACAGGGACCTGATCAGAGGGACGTCCCATGCCATGGGACAACATGCTCAGTATGTAAAACTGGGGGAAGAAGGAGGAAGGGGAGGATGTTTGGAGTGATGGTGTTTTGTCTTCTCAAGTTGCTGTTATGGGTTATGGAGCCCTGCTTTCCCAGAGATGGCTGAACTCCTGGCAGCCCACGGGAAGCAGTGAATGAATTCCTTGTTTTGCTTTGCTTGTGTGTGCAGCTTTTGTTCTACCTATTAAACAGTATTTATCTCAACCGACAAGTTTTTCCTCACTTTTCTGATTCTTTCCCCTATCACAACTGGGGGGAGCAAGAGAGCAAGCTGCTACATGGTTCTAGCGAGGGTTAAACCACAACAACAAGAACTAGAAAAGATCTGATTCTTCTCTCAGTACTTTTACACTGGGTTTCTTTTCATCATCCAGCATCCACAGGTAAAAGTATAAGAGTGCCAGAAAAAGGGCATTGTCTTATTTTGTTGGTTATCAGTCCATGAAGACTATTTGTGGATTTCACAAAGTTGAATCAACAAGACCAAAATGCCATTGAACTACAGACCCCAACCCTTCAAGCTGATCTGCCCAGGCAGATCTTTCCCTCTGTCTCCATTTACATGTAAGAGTTCATCTAACACTATCAAATAAAGTATTTGAGAAGCGGATCTGGTCGGCACCAACTCTTATGTTATTTTAGATGTCATTTTTTTAAATGAGGTAATTATTAAATCAGACAGTTAACAATTTCCTTACAGTTCTTTGACTTTAGCTACAAACTGGACGATCACAGCAATTTTCCACCCAGTAGTGTAGGGACTGGGTACAGTTACCTATTCTTCCCAAACCAAACGTTTAAAATTGAAGTTTAATGCAGGCAAGAGAAATCACTGTAAAGGTGATGTAATAAATCTATCATCATGTCCAAGAAAATTTAGCCATTCCAATAGTTGCTGCATCTCAATAACCACAATCCATTGTATTAATATCATATTATCTTCCAAAAAATCCCTTTGGTATTAAATCTTTAGAAAGAGTTGACCCCACATCAATTTTATGGTACATTTTTCTCCCAACAACAAGTTCAAGATGTATAGCACTTCTTCCAGGCAAGAAATCTCAGGACACTTTTAAAGAAGATGTACATACACAAAAAAAAAATAAAAATTCAACTGTAGTGTACAATGCCAACCTAATAATGAAGTGTGAGGATAAAAGAAGTGTTGGGTTATTTGACTTAGAAAATAGCAGCAAGCATAAATATAAGAAAATTCATAATTCATCCAATTTACAGTGGTCATTGGTATGTATTCAGTTTACAAAAAGGTAAGCACACAAATTCAAGTTCCAGTTTCAAAAAAGCACTTATTTATAGTAAACAACTGTCACACTCATGCTCATATGCTTGGCTGGCTCCGCGCCATAGTTACTTCTGCAGAGAAATCTATTGCAGTGCATCTAAAGTAACAAGAAAATTACCTACATATTTCTAAGCTGAACCCACACCAAGGCACATGCCAAGCAGAAAACTACCTAAAAATACCAATTGCCAAAAGGAAGTAAAATTATACTACTCTACTTCTTTTGTCTAGAGCTCTTTCTATAGTCCCCTCTGCTTCAGGATGTAGGGTAGTAGATAGCCCTTGAAAGGAAAGCCTTTGAGGGAATTCCTTGTGTGTGTAACCACAGAGGAACCCGCCTCCATCCTTTGTATTCCCTATAAAAAGGGAATCCCCTGGCAGCAGGAAAGGCAAGGACACCACTTCCTAGAATCCCACCTTACCTCCGCTTCTCACTTCCTCCGCTTCCCCAGTAGGAATTGCCCCAACCAAAACCTTCATCTTTGGAGACAGCACATTTCAATTTGATTATCTCGTTAAGAAGCCTTGAATGAGCTCTGCAATAGATCTAAAAGTAATTACAGAAAACCCACCCCCCCAAAAAAACGAACCAAACTAGCAATACTGGATGATTCAACACAAGCTGGGAATTGAAATGAATCCTGGATACTGTGTAAAGGGCAAGTAAATTAGTTGAATCATATTATACAGACTGAGGAGAATATATGGTTTTATGTTGCTGAATGCTGACAAAGCCACACAAGTCATTACTTCAAACCAAGATTTTTTTATATAGAAATTGCACACAGAATGCAAAGGAGGGAAAAAATGGCCCATATCTAATTAAAACTTAATTTGAGGTTTTTGATGGGAGAAAGTGGAAGACAGTTTGAATCTATCCCTTCATAAGAGAGGTCATGGCTTTAAGCTTTCAAAGGCAATTAAATAATATTTCTCCACAGCAAAATTTAAAGTAAAAGCCATGTTTGGTCCTTCACAAGGACTGCATCCACTATACTGTGAGCAATGGAAATCTCTGAAAGACACTATATTAAAATCACATTTTCCAAGTAATTCAATAAGAAGAAAAAATATTAAGACCTAAATGATTACTTCAAGACCTCTTTAAGAACTTTGAAAGTCAAGAAGAACTATACAAAACGTACTATGAATATAAAACACAAGCACACAGAGGTGAAATAAAAAGGCTGAGATACCAATCAACTAACAAAGAAGCAGGAAAACATCCTATAAATATATCAAAAGACAAAACCAGAGGAAAATGCAGGCTGACTTTTTCACAGAGAAGGCAGGGGAGTTGATGATAAGGAAAAGGTTGACATACCAAATAGCTTTATTCTTTACAAATAAGGTAAATTGTAACCAGATATTTTAAAGTGAACAGGAGTGTTGGCCAAGGTATGGAAACAATAGGTTAAGGAANTTATGTTGCTGAATGCTGACAAAGCCACACAAGTCATTACTTCAAACTAAGATTTTTTTATATAGAAATTGCACACAGAATGCAAAGGAGTGAAAAAATGGCCCATATCTAATTAAAACTTAATTTGAGGTTTTTGATGGGAGAAAGTGGAAGACAGTTTGAATCTATCCCTTCATAAGAGAGCTCATGGCTTTAAGCTTTCAAACGCAATTAAATAATATTTCTCCACAGCAAAATTTAAAGTAAAAGCCATGTTTGGTCCTTCACAAGGACTGCATCCACTATACTGTGAGCAATGGAAATCTCTGAAAGACACTATATTAAAATCACATTTTCCAAGTAATTCAATAAGAAGAAAAAATATTAAGACTTAAATGATTACTTCAAGACCTCTTTAAGAACTTTGAAAGTCAAGAAGAACTATACAAAACGTACTATGAATATAAAACACAAGCACACAGAGGTGAAATAAAAAGGCTGAGATACCAATCAACTAACAAAGAAGCAGGAAAACATCCTATAAATATATCAAAAGACAAAACCAGAGGAAAATGCAGGCTGACTTTTTCACAGAGAAGGCAGGGGAGTTGATGATAAGGAAAAGGTTGACATACCAAATAGCTTTATTCTTTACAAATAAGGTAAATTGTAACCAGATATTTTAAAGTGAACAGGAGTGTTGGCCAAGGTATGGAAACAATAGGTTAAGGAATATTTAGATAAATTACACGTATGCTAGTTTGCAAGGACTGATTAAATTCAGTCTTGAGCCCACAGTGAACCAGCTGAAACAGTCTCTCAAACTTTAATGAATTTTTCTACAATTCACAGTGGACTGGAAAGTGTCAGGGGACTGGGGAAGGATAATCATAGAACCATCTTTAGGAAGGAGAGAAAGAAGGGACTGGGGAATTGGAGACAGCCTAACTGATTCCTGAAAAGATTCTGGAACATATTATTGGGCAATTTATAAGCACCTCAAGAATAATAAGATGATAAAAAACATATGACATGGATTTGTCAAGAAAAAAAAGTTGTATCAAACCAGCATAATTTATTTCTTTGACAGAGTTGCGAGTTAATGGATAACAGGGAAGCAATAGATGTGATAAACATTAACATTACCTTTTTTTTTTTTTAATAGTCTCTATGACAGTCTCATAAGTACGCTAAGAAAATCTGGTCTGGATTAATTCCCTGTAACATGGGAGAAGCTTGAAAAATCTCCCAAGTAGAGTTTTCAGCCGTTCCATGTCAAATTGAGAGAGCATTTCAAACAGACAACAATAACCACTAAAACAACCTGTTTCTATTCAATATTTTTCATTGATGATCTGAACAATGGGCAACATGGAACATGAAGAAACAGGAAAATAGAAAACAAAAAATGCGCAGATAACGAAGCTTGAAAATGTTGCAAGCACTTTGAATTCACCTGTATTTTCAGGATAATTCTAAACATTTGCAGAAGTTATTCAAAATCAGAAGGTGAAATTCATTAAGACAGGGGTAACGCTGTACTTAGGGTGAAGAAATTCAACACCCAAGTATGAAATTGTCAAGATCTGTCAGAGACAGGTACTATGGAAAAGAAGCAAACCAACCATAAACCAGTAAAGAGTTAACAATGGAAAATTCACTGTCAAATAGTGAAATTCAGCTTCAAATATACTAACTGTAATTTTATCTGTTAAATGGGGGTAATTATTCAATTTTACTTACTGCTTTGAGCCCTCAGATAAAAAGAATGTGCCCTGTCTTGGATAATGACTTTAACAAGGATATATAGTAATTCAAAAACATCCAAAAAGAGACCATAAATACAAACAGGTTTAGAAAAAATGTTATTTGGGATTAAAGCTTGAAATAGATTGACCTTCATTGATTTCTTCTAGAAAAAGGAAAACTGGAAGTTTTCAATACTTGGAAGGTTGTTGTAAAATAAATGATGGTCAACTGTTCTCTATGGTCACTCATAAAGAGAAGAAGATATTATTTCCTTTTGGAAAAAGATTTAGCTCAGATGCTAAGGAACATTTCTGGGACATGAGAGTTACCTGAATTGTCTTCACACCTTTCAAAGCAGAGGAAGGAATTGATCAATAAGAGCTCTAAAAACTGAGCTACTGTATGGAGGAAAGAGGACAATGCAAACCTTCTTCCCTGTCTGTTCTAGTGATCCCAATTAGTAGAGCACATTCAGAGCACATAACGTAGAGAAGGGAAGCCTCTTCCAGGGACCAAAGCATTACAGGCTGTTATTGGGCAGGATAATGAGCAAAAACTCAGACTCTTGGAAAATTTTAACATAAAAGCATAGTCAGTGCACTCTTGTCCATGATTAGGCAAGAAAAATGAGCAGAGGTTTTGTAATGCAACTTTGAATTAGCCCCTGAAGCACAAACAGGTGGGATTTGGGTGCTTGACATCTTCTGCAAATATATAGTCCAAGTTGTTGACACAGTCTAATGAACTTTGACATTATATGTCTGAATCTGAAAAACTGCCATGTTTTTCAAAATGACAGTACATCATCCCTGTTCTCTATAGCCTCATCCATCCATTGAGAGAATGGATAAAACACCGTCAGTATCAACAAGAATTTAAGCCTCCAGAAAACGTATGAACAAATGTACTAGTAGTATATATAAAAATTACTGATATAGATGGAAGAACGAGCCAAAGCTGGATCCTGCGTGTGCTGATAGAGCTCTATTAATACCGCTCATTTACAGCAAGTCAGGATCTTGCATAAAAGACAAGTTTGGTAAGAGACAACGGCATAAAAAAGGGAAACCTAGTGTTCAGTAAACCTAATGTCTGCTAAATGATGAGGGATTGGTGTTTTTTTCTTTCATTCCAAATATAAAAGTAAGGTTTGCAGAGACTGGAGTAAATCGCTGTTGAAGAGAAACCATTTGCCCAAATGAACAGTGAGACTACAAGCCTTTTTAATGAAGAAGGAATACACTCCATACTACATTTTCTTCACCCATCATGCTCATCTCACCTCTTGACTATAAATTCCTGTTAAAATATTTTAAAGAGATGTTTTACCTGCTGGGAAGAAATTAGGCTCATGCCCTTGCAGCTTTCCTTTTTTTCCTAGAATGAGAGAAAACTGTGGCAGTGCTCTCTGGCAAAGCTAAGTTAACAATCTGTACAATCTAATAGGATCCTACTGAATGATAATTAACATTACCACATTTGCACTTTAGCTTCCCTTGCTTGAAGTGACATAAGCGATGACAGTAGCCACTGACCTATGCAGAAATCCTGGGGCTGAACTGAATACCACAGTACTCTTGCCCATGAACTTTTCCTGAAATCACTGAACTTTTTTCTCTACTCACTTATACTTTAAAGTGATTTACATCAGAGTGGTATCTACCAGAATAATATAGTAGCAAGAGGAGAATTAGACATTTCAGATTTCTGTGTCTCACGCTGCCACAAATCCACGGCAATATGCGAAGGCTAAGTCTTGGGAGACAAGAGAGGACTTATAGGTATTCTAAGTGGTATTTGTTACTGAAATCAATATAGATCTATAGCTGAAAATCTCTCATTAATGACTATGATGCTTAATACAGCTTTAGGCAGAGACTGAATCCATCTCTTCTATATTGCTCAAGCCTCTGTTTCTCCCATCCGATAGTTCAACGGTTTCCTAACTTCTGTTATTTACAAGGTTCTACAAAGTGACAGCAGATACTCCATCTAAACTTAATACAGCTTAAAAGAGAAAGGCTGGTAAGCAAGGGAATCTTTTTCATGATTTTCTACCACCAACTATTCCTTATTTCTGGCAGAGGAAACGTTCCTTCCATTCCAAAGGAAAATTTTCCCACGTGTAATTTTTAAAGTTAAAAAAATTATATGTTATAATTATATATGTACAGACCAGTTAACAAAATTGCTCTGTCTCCCTTTAATCTCTGGTTGAAGGAATGTAACTATTTCTCCTTAATTATATCTCACTTCACGCCCTTTTCCCATATAGTAAGATTTCTTTGTATCTTATTCTTCACTGCAACCCCAACATACTCAGTTATGGTCATAGTAGTAAAAAAGATCCCGGAAAATTAAGAGAATAAGTTTTCATTTCAAAGGGGTAAAAAGCAAGATTTTCCACATAAATCTACCTACAGTTAAATACCAAAGTAATTGATCTAATTTTAGAAACAGTTCCTTTATCTTCAGTGAGTTGTAATGTGACTGCCGCCTCTTATAACACTTCTGAATTACTGTCACATTCACCATGACAGATGTGGGTCATTAGAACCAAGGAATTAACTACATGCAGAAGGGATTGGGAACAGACTGGTTTTGATGGAAAACCTAAAAACTACCAGAACTGGGGGGTGGGGGTCAGGTAATGTTGTTTAAAAATTGCTTTCTGCCAGTAAAAACAGAACTGTAGGAGGTAATTATCTGACTCTATAAAAACACTACGCTTCTTGATTGTACTAACATATGGACTCCACGAGTTCCCTGGACCCAAAAACCAGTAAAACTGTGACCCTGATAGGATCTGCCATCAGCCATCATAGGTGGCGTGGAAAACACTCACCACATGCAAGAACAAATCCAGAGTTTTAATCCCGAAGTATAATAGAAAATCTTAACTTCCTGCAGAAATCCTTGCCAAGCTACATTCATGTGATTTCCTCTGAAAAAAATAAAACCAACAACAACAAAAACCAACCAACCAAACAAAAAACCCAAAACCAGTAAACATGATTTTGGGTCAGTCATTTTACCAACAAGAAAAAAAAATAAAAATCAAAGTAAATCTGCACCAAAGACCATCACGTATGTCTTTCATGTCACAAACTTAGTAGATCTGAAAAAGAAAATGATATGTCTCTAAGCACAAGCTGAATTGATCTTAAAGGAGGGCTTTAAAATGTTATGTTAAAGGATATTCTGTGGAAATCCAAGGTTCCAGTTAACCCCAGTGTACACAGGCTGCCCTATAGCAAACATGCTGTTTGCCACTGCGGTGCCTGTATATTTACTAGTGGCTACAGTGATGCGTGGGCATCATTTTGCCTATCAACAGCAACCAAGTCCTTCTACTCACCAGAGATTCATGCAGTAAAATGGAATATTGGGAATTATTAATTTGTTAGACTATTTGAATGAAGACAAAATTCTCTTACAAAACTATAAAAGAAAGCAGAGTGATCAGAGCAGGAAAACACAGACTGATAAACAGAATCACAAGAAACTGCCTCTGTTAAACTGAGCAGAAGAAAAAAAAAAAGATCAATTACAACCTGTCACTGTCCCTTTTCCCCAGTCCCTTTTTTCTCTTTCCTTTTTGCAATTAAGTGTATAAAAGCCTCTGTTCTGATGTCACACACCAAAATGTAAAGAACTACAACTTTAAAAAAAAAAGGATATAGAATTTTCACCACTGTTCTATTGTTACTCAACAGATCCAATGCCAAGAGAAAGGCTATACCTTTATCACTAAGATGCTCGGTGCAGCCTGAAAACGCAAGCACCTACACAAAATCCAGAGTATTTCACCTGCAAACACATGAAAAAAAAAAAGCCACCAGACCTGCATCTCACACACAATCAGTAATTTGGAACGAGATACCCAATTAATCTTATTTGATGTAATCTTTGTGACAGAGAAATAATGGTCAATTAACTGAAGGCGTTTGCTACTCCTTGAAAACCTCAGCTGCGGGAATGTTCATTCAATGTTGTTTCAACCTCAGAAAAAAAGAATTTGGGGGCTTTTTTCTCTGTTTAGAATGAGTCTGCTGGTCAACGGAGAGCTTTGCACTGCTGCACCGCATTCATAAAAGATAAGCGAGCCACAACTCTGCATTTATAACCAGAGTAATTATTAATCTGGGTCTTGTTGTCAGAATATATTTCAATTGATCCCAGCTGTTTACAGGAAAGGAGCAGGCAGGTGCTGGAGCTGTACGCCTCTGTTTATGGTAGTAAGCATAACAATGATTTGACAGCAACACTCATCATAATCATTCTTGCCCCTGCTGTCACACACGTATATACAACCTGCTAAGAACAAATCCTTCTGCAACAGAAAGCTGAATATGATGCCAGTTGTGACTCGTGGGGAATGTAAAATGATCCTTTCGGGAGTTATTAGGCACTACTGCCTCACCACTGACGTTTAGCAGATGTGTGTCCGCGTGGCGAGTCAGTCCAAAAGCCTCTTTGATCAAAATGAGGACATCTTAAACGCTAACTGCATTTTACAAATACTTGAGACGCCTGACCAGTCGCAACAGTGCAATTCCCAAGCCTCTTACAGAAACCTGTCTACGGAATATTCTTTTATAAAAGCATTGACTGGAAAAGGGACGCCTTTTAGTACAATAATATATACTCTGTGTTATATATAGATCCAAAATTGATTGGTTTTCTGTTGGAAGCAATGTCTGTTTCCTGAACTTTCTTCATTTCGCCCAGTGCCGTGATAGATGCCTGCAGCACAGTAATCCATACTCTCCTCTTCAAGTCCTTAACTCCTTCTCTACCACTCACTGTCCTTGACATCAAGGAATTCATACCACAAGCCTCTGAGATGTGCAGTATAGTTCAGGAAAGCTGCACTCATGCGTTTTTATAGGACAAGATGCTTTACGTTTTTAAAGGTATAGAAAATGAGAGGGTGTATATTTAAGGAGCCTAATAAAGGCCACTTTCCCTTCTTAGCTAAAGCATACTACTTGAGTGGTTGTAGCAATCTGAATTTGAGATGGTTGAACATTATTTGTGAATAATGTGAATAATTCCACTAATTTTTCCTATGTCTTGCTAAACTATTTATTGAGAAGTACGTTGTCTTCTGTTAATCAACTTTGAAAACAGTCAAAAATAGTCATTATACCAACTACTCGGAACCTTTTTTTTTTTCCTGCCAAATGGAGAACAGATCACAAATCCATTTCTCTATTCAGCCACCTCTGCCTTTAATACCTTCAACGAATAGGCAGAAATGCAAGAGCCACAAGCCCAGCAGCCCTGTTCCTGCGCTGCTTTGCGTGTCTAGGCCTAGACAGGCCAGCCTATTTCTTGTATTTTATTACCTGTTATTAAAGCGTCTTTACATTTGACCTATAGCTTGCAACTATGAAATGTGGTACACATCAAGGTACACTAAGTTATTGAGCTTTTAGTACAGTAGAAACAACTGTGACTTCATGCAATAGTTTAATTGCCATTTAAAACAAATGCCAATCTTTTAAGTGATTTAACTAACAATTGCTTCCAAGTAGCAGGTGTTTTGCCTGCAGATGAAAGAAGACAGCAGCCAGTTTCTCCAGAAGCTAAAGTGCCAATAGTACAGCTATTTTAGGGGAAAAAAACACATGAAGTTTATTGCATCTCTTATGTTTTATCATAACAGGCAGGGAGCTTGCATTACTCTGTGCTCATAAAGAGATATTTAAGTCTATAATGCCATTCCTGTTATTCCTTAATAATGGATCAAATCCAGCATTAACTAAGAGCCAAATACTGTCAGAGGCCGTATTCTCGTTTAACTCATTAGGCTACATCATAGCCTTTGAGGGGACACCAAGTGGGTGCAAATACCCCTGGAACGACAAGAGAGAGCGCCACCACCGCTGCCAACCAGAAGCATAACCTGCAGGTCCAAAGCCACTGGACCAAAGTGTCAAGAGACATTCTACATATCTAGTAAAACAGCACTTAAAGGACAGGGAACTCTCACCAGAAACATAGGCTTGATATAAGCTAAGACCTAGCAACAGCATATCTTCTAAGTACTTATATTGGGATGACTAAAGATTTGGTTTCAAGAACCAGTTTTCCAATGGGGAGGACAGAGATTGTGGATTTTAATCAGTAGGTGTTTGATTGCAAAATAAATAAAAAGGACTGACATCCAGAAGACTTTGCCATACAGTGCAGGTAAGTGACACTAGATCCCTTTTCCATAAAAATACTGCTTATGGGTATTTCTTTCCCATTCCTATAGGTCTCCTTTTCACAGCATTAACATCCAAAGCTTCCTCTTCTTTTCTCTTTCCGTGAGGTACAGTTGCACTACAAATTTATGAGCATTACACAGAATGAAAATGCAAAAAGTCAAGTATTTTATGCACAAATATCTAGAATAACACAAACATTTGCCAGCTGTAGAGGATATAATTACTGTGCCAGTGTTATATTGTAATCAGCAAAGGCTTTTGAAGTGACCCACTTCATGTTAATCAAAAGCACAGCAAGTACCATTTCCTTGCTATTCATAGAGTCAACCATAGTCACACATTTGACTATTTTACATAAAAGCAGAGCCACAATAATAAATATTGTAACAAGGGCCTGCCCATTTAGGACATTATGGCTGCTATTTCTGCAGAACACCATAATCCCATGGAACTTCACAGCAGTAAGAAGAGAACTTGCATCTTTCTGGCTAAAGAGAAGAGCTCCAAGCTGAAGGAGAACTCCGTTACCTTCTGACATTTGGAGAGTTTTCATAGGACAGCTTGGGTTGAAAGGGACCTTAGAGATCATGGAGTTCCAACTCCCCTGCCATGGGCAAGAACACCTCCCACTAGACCAGCCTGCTCAAAGCCCCATCCAGCCTGATCTTGAACACCTCCAGGGATGGAGCATCCACAGCTTCTCTGGGCAACCTGTTCCAGTGTCTCACCATCCTCATAGTTAAAAATTTCTTTCTAATGTCTAATGTAAATCTCCCCTCTTTCAGTTTAAAACCATTACCCTTTGTCCTATCACTACATGCCCTTGTAAGAAGTCCTTCCCCATCTTCCTTGTAGTCCCTCTTCAGATACTGGAAAGCTACTATAAGGTCTCCCCAGAGCCTTCTCTTCTCCAGGCTGAACAACCCCAACTCTCTCAGCCTGCAGAGAGGAATTAATTATACCCATCTCAACTAAAGGCACATGCGCAGGTGTAAACGAAGCCCCACACTCCCCAGGACAGCAGCTGGAAATTCTGCCAGTGGTGTCTCTGGGTCTGAGCCCTTCCCTCCTCTTTTTCCAGTGTGATAAAACTTACCTCCAAGCACCAATTCAAAAAGTTTTGTATTCTGCACTTAACATCCCTATAACTAAACCAGAAACATACAATTTTACAGTTCCAGTTTTCACCCTAACAACATGAGAGACCATTTTGAAGGGAAAAACACAAGCCCCAGCTTTCTGAGTAATAAATATCTTTGTCAGCAGTAGCAGGATTCGGGCACCCTAATCAACAATCAGCTGCATTTAACCCACGTGCTTCTACAGCAAGAAAGGGAAATGTGCTCAGGTCACTGTATTTCTTTAAGTAATTAATATCTTGGAAAACAAAACATGTTCTTTATTTGTTTTTAAATTAGAAATACTTCAACATGAGGGACTAAAAAAATCTTCACCTTTAATTTGTTACTTACAAGAGCCATGTATAATGATTAAAGCCAAGGGTGGATAATCCCAGGTAAACAGTGAGAAAGACAAAGGACCAGTCCATTATCATAATGATTGCAGACCACTAGCTGTTACTAGGTTTGATATTTTCCTTACCTACAAGTACATAAAACATTCACATCCTGATGAATCAGTTTGTGACCTTTATGCATTGTAAGACAGCTAGTGGAATCTGACCTATTCTCATCTGATTTGCCAAAAAATGTATCTTTAATAATTAAAAGGAACTACCTATCATTTTATTGGCTAAAATAAGTGTTCTGGCATGTAATCCAATATACATTAACTATGTATTAATATCACCTTAAAAGAAAATTGAGATAAGCTTAGAAGCACGCAAATAGATGCTTATATACTGAAGTTTAAAATAAAATCAATGTCTAAAGAATAAATATAAATGCCTTCTCTGTAATATCCGAAATATTCCCATTATTTGTCCCCGAATGAGAACTAAAGCTTTTATTTTGAGAAGGCAATGTGAGAGCAGGTATTTTACTCCTCCTCCCGTCTTGCTCTTTTTTTACTGTTAACTTTTTTCACCCTCTATCTTTATTGTCTTTAGTTGTGCCCGTGGGAGCTAAGTTGTAGTGAGTTTTATACTTTGCCTAGAGGACAGAGAGATTTGTGGTCATTCTTATCTACCCTGATAATGATTTCCAAAGCTTTGGCCGTGCTGCTGAGGAAGCCTTGTCTTCTGCCCTCTCAGGCTTCACCCTTGAGGTTGACAGCTTCATAATTCCTGAGGAACACAGCTGTCAGGAGAGGTTGTAGTCACAAAGAGAGATTCTCCGAGGTAACGTGTACCAATTCTGTGAAGAACTTTGAAGATTAACACCATGACCTTGAATTTAACGTAGCATCCTGCGAGGAGTCTGAATCGTGAGGGGAGTATCAATATGATGTGCCCTAATGGGCTGGCACTTGGAAAGAAGCAGGATGTTACATTCCCAAATACTTGAAAAGCGTTTCAGTCTTCGTCAGCGAGACACCTTCACAGACAAGAGCCTGCATAGTGCCAAAGCGCTCCAGTTCAGAGCATCGCAAAGCATTTATTCGCTTTCTCATCTAAGTCTATAAACAGCATTATTAGCATCGATGGCCTAAGTTGTGCTTGGAGGTAAGATACACTTAAAAGCTTTGCTGGGTTGGCACAGCATCCCTCGTCTTTACAGATTCAAGCAGGCAGAGGGAGTGAGGATAGATTTCCTGCTTGATAAACAATTTCTGATCAGTTGTAGGCGAAACAAATCTATTTCTCATTCTGTCATGAGCTCTGCATGTAGTACTTTGAGACTAAAAGATTAATTTCCTAGTTTGCAGAGCAGTTTGACAAGCAGGAATAGATTCATTTTGCAGAGGGCACACTGGACCCTGTCTTTACTGGCACTCTCTTTGACAGGCTCGTGTTCAGCTCAAGGCAGATGTCTTCCATGCAGGGATAGAGATCAGCGGGAAGCCACAGAGTTGGCAGGAGAGAGTCGGATGTAAAACTGTAGCCCTGCCGAAAAGACAGCTGCTACACCAGTCATTTCACCACCTACGTGTGATGACAGCCCCAGCCTCAGCCTTTTATGTAATCACAACAAAGCATAAGGGAAGAAGCAATACCATAGTAAAGGTAACAAACACACAGGGATACCAAGGATAAAAAAAAAAACAAACAAACCAAAAAAACCAACATAGAAAACACCACTGCTCTTTTCTCTGGGGGGTCCAGCCTTGAAATGATCTTAACATCATTCCATGACCATGGCCAAGTCCTGACTTCAAAGTGTAATGAGAGCAGCAGCTTGCCCTGGGCAGAGGCCAGCACTGAAAGCCATGGGGAAGAGCATAAAAAGGGGAAGCACAGAACAAACTTTCCCTGTTACGCAATTCAACCTCCCAGCAATCACAGATTTGAAGATTTTTATGAGTTGAAGGCTTCATCCAACCATTGTTTCAAAAAAAAAAAAAAAAAAAAAATCTATCTCCTTTTAAATCCATTTATTCTTCAAAATGTCCTATTCTAGTGCACTGGATGGACCATGTGAAAAAAAAATAAAAATCTCATTTTCATTTGTCTCAAGTCTGCCCATTCGTATTGTCAATGAAATGTCCTCTACTTCCTACGCTGAGAGAAGCTGATTTTTTTTTTTCCCTGTATTGACTTTCCTGTATCTGTACCACTTATGATTTTACATTAACATATTGTCCTCCCAGCTCACCTTTCATCCCATCTGGCTCATTTAGAAGGTGAAAGCTTCAAAATATAGGCAATACCAGGGGGGTTACAAATAGTTCTTTACATTATCTGCGTAAAAATAAAATGTATTTATTCAACCACCTATTTAAGGACACAGAGTCTTTGATGGCTTAGGGTGGACTTGTTGAGCAGGGGTCTGGAAGCTGGTTGGTTCATTTATTAGATTTCTTTCTTTTAAGATTACAGGGAAAAATTCACAACCCTAACCAGAATGGTGTGACCCCAGGCTATGGGTCTCGACCCAGAGATTTCTCAGTACTTTAGAAGGATTTAATGCCAAAAGCTCTTCTGTTTAGTTCCATGAATTCACTCAAAAGTGTTAGGAAAAAAGGTGTTTGACACGACTAGCTGGAAAGATCATCCTAAATAGTAATGATCTTGAAACAGAAAGCTTGAAATATGCGACTGTATCAGCTCTTTTATGCACATAACTTCAGATACAGACTGGGAAAAATTGTGTCTTGAAATTGTGATACATTTACAGTCCACATCTAATAACCATTTGCAGCTGAAAGACACTTTCCTTTATCAAAGAACATGTGATTCTAGCCCTCAAAGATCATGACAGAAGACATTGTTTTAAAATGTATAAAGATATTTCTTCAGGCAAATTTTAAGTATAACCTTTAATAACTGCTATGATGAGCTAGATCTAAAAATAAATTCAGAATGTCTAATGCTAAATATTCAGATCTTACGTTAATCTCAGTAATTTCAGGAGGGATGTGTGAATCTATGGAAGGCCACAGGCCTTGGCTCTCTGTTTCTACATATACACAGAAACAAATAATCAAGACTCTGAATTGTTCCATTTAGATAATGATAGAAGTTTGAATTGCTGTTTTTTCCCCCTACACCTTTTGAATTTCCTTTAACTAGAGAATGCTACAAATTTTCTTAGTACAAAAATAATCTATGATGCTAAACTAGAGACGTACTGTACAACTTACTGACAAGAACTGAATAGATTATTTCAGAGGCAAAACTGATAATAATAACACAGAATTAAAATAAAACTGATAATAAAACGCCGAATCCGCCAAATACTCAAGAAAACCCAGACTGAGTATATAAAAAAAAAAATAGATGATATAGAATAGATCTCCTTTTATACATAGGAATACTATAGACTGGAATTCCAGATTTATCTCATTAGAGGATAGAAATTTTCCTTTACTAAACACTAGCTAGCTGGTTCAGTTGAGTGACTTTTTGGAAAAGAAATGTTTAACCAAGCAATTGCCTTCAAGTTTATAAATCAATTTACGTCCCTATACATCTTGGGATCAACTCTACACCAATTTCCTAAGAGGCCATATCCGTTGGCCAACATGACCAACTATTTACAAGATCCAGGCCACTAGTACTAATTAGAAATATTCTATACACAACTTCCCTGCCACTTACACGTTGCACACCATCTTCAACTACTCTATGATCTACTTAAAGCCAATTTCACATCATTTCATGGTTTGCATAATCCTCAACAAGTTAGTATCCCTGCCCTGTTTCCTGGGATATCAAAACCGTTGTCTTTTTCAGAAAGACCACCGAGTTTATCTGCTTCTTTAGGAAAACCTCAGCATCACTCCACTGTTCCTTCTCTCCCTGCTAAACCAATTGACCTCACTCCCAGGAAAGTTCCGCATCAAGCTTTCTTTCCACCTCACTCCAGGACATGGCCCCAGCACCTGCTGTTTCAAAGACGCTTAGCAAGAAAATGGGCAATTGAGAGCACAAAAGATTTTTGCGCTGAAAGCCTTGCCCGTGCACAAGAGGCAGTGTATTAGGCGGTCATTTGTGGGGTTTGTGTTTAGAAAATGAGGGGGGTGTTTATAGAAGCACTTTCTCCTGCAGTGCAGCTAAACGGTTATTTCCTCGCAGAAGTTTTGCAAAAGATCCAGCAAATGCTTTTACAGGCAGGAAAAAGCGCTCGAGTTTCCCTAGGCTGTCCTATTTCTAACCAAAGTGCTTAGCCAATTCATTTATAGATCATACACCATTCAGTTGCTTTCATCTTCTAATCTCCTGAAATCTGAATATTAATCTGGAAGCAAATTTGGGACAGATATAACATATTTTGAACTTCAGTCACCAAGAAGGATGTTGCCTTGTTAATCTCCAAGGATTGGCATAGCAATTTTACCACATTTTCGAAAAAATCCATACAGATTTAAGGTCGAGTTCTGGATTTAATTGAAGTAACCTTTTGTACAATCTAGCTTTAATGAAGTGCAATGAAGTTAAACTCCACAGGGGCCATTAATCTGAAACACTCCATTAAAACAACTACAAGGGGAGTTTTTAATAAACAGTGTGAACTAATGCCCATGTGGAAAGGTAATTGAGAGGGAACTGGTGTCTGGGCCAGATTGTTATTAAATCCTTATCACAGGTAAAGCTGAAACCCCAAATGGCAAGCTGCCATGTGATTTATAGTGCCCTTCTCCTCCCGGCCTTAAAGAAAAGGCTATGTTTAATAATAAAAAAATCCTGTGACTAAGCTATAAAATAACTGAGCAATTACTTAGAATAATTTATACAGTGCAATACACTGACCTTGCTCTAAGCATAAAATCTACAAAATAACTTCTGTAATAAAACTGTGAACTACTAAAAGGACTAAAGGTTTAACCATTTTTATTGTGCAGAACCTGAGGGTACTATAAATACATATCACACTCCTAATAGGAGAGCTTAAAAAATTTCATAATTTTTTAATCTTAAAAAAAGCTTCTCTGAAGTCTGATAGGGCTTTGCCATATCACAGGAATGCCTACTGTCCTATTGTAAAACATCTTAGTAGGGTACTTTCTAACATTGCATACACTTAGCAGCTGAACCCTGACTAAGTCCAATCTTCCAGGAAACAATGCAAAAAGGGAGAGAAGACTGCATCAGAGACCACGTTGGTTTACAGCAGTATAGTCTATACTGCTAAGAAACAAGAAAATACTGTTATTAAGTTCCTGAAAGGTACGATGAAGAACAGATACTTTATTCTGATTTTTTTTAGGATGTCTTTGCCCTAACATCTATAACAAGACTTGTCGAGATGTAGAAAAGTCTTTAATATCAGTATCTATTATTGTTAGCATGACTCTAACAAAATGTGTACAAAAGTCTAGATTCTAGATGAAAACTGCAAAATACATTTAACAACATTTCAAAATCTTTTTCTGTGAAAACTATGAATGGAGATTACTTCAACTCAAAATGATGAAAAGCATGGCATCATAGAGCAAAATGTATCTAGTACATCACTGACTGTCCATATACTTTTTTCTATGCTTCAAATGTGTGCATTTTCTGTCTAAATGACAGAATTGGGACGTGTTTTGTGACCAGATACACAGTAAGCAGAAGAGTGCTACAATGAAAGTTTCCAGAGGTCAAGTATAATCAACAGCAGATTACTTCAGCTAAAAAGAAAAGTAACCACTTTTATTTTCAGCCTGGCACTAATCCAGGTTGTAGCAGATGCCATCCAGAAGGATATAGGCTACGCACATCATAACTGAAAGGCAGAAATTGTCAACAAGCTCGTATCACGCAGGACAAAAAGCTGTTACCTTGATTAATTTGATCTTGGTTAATTTGGCAGCGTGCCTGGGGTTAGCATACGCTCAGTTACATCAAGTTGTGTTGCCATCATCACTGTTGCCGGGCGCCTCTTCATCCCAAAGTGGTACCTGTGATTTCGGAAAAGAGGAGAGAAACCTCAGGAAGGCCAATGGCAACATTCAGGTTAAACTACTCTGAAAAAAAAACATGCCCATCAACTTTTTCACAGGATCCAGCCCATTTCCAGTGGCTTAACATGCACTCTCTTTTTTGACTTTTGGCCGAAACATCTTAATGCTCTATCAATGGAAAAAATGCCATTCTTTCACACAAGTTGATGTTGCTACTAGGGTGCACGTGTATGTTATAAATACTATAAGCAAATCTGCACTTGTTGCTATTTATTGGCATCTGAAACGTACAGCAAATAAATAGAGCAAATGGAAACTCTGGGTTGGGAAGAAATTATTCCAGTGTAATTTTTTGCTTCCTCGGAAGAGGGTGAGTCGTTCCTCATTTTAAAAATAGAAATATCATTCAGTTACACCCTGGCAAGTGGACAACTCCGTCATCTTAATATGGGTAAAAGTGAAAGCTCTGTTTAAAAGCCTTGGAAAGCAACGGACTTCAGCATGTGACCAAAGTCAAATATATTATTTAAGTACATTATTAAATAGGGATGAACTGAAGCGTATGGTTAAATGTTTCACTGAACTGTGGCCGAGAAAATACTATTTTCAGCTTCTGCCTTATGATTTTTCCAGTGCTAAATCTCAAGTACAATGAAGCCATTCCAAACAATTAAATGGGCTTAACTGTACTGGTCTCTTCCTCAGCCAGCTGATGCTTATATTTCAATGGAGCCACACCAGTTCATACCAGCTCGGTACCTGCTTCAACATCCAACTGACCACAAAGATTCTTACTTAATAATGTCTAGGAAAAAAAAATAATCTGTTGAGGTCTTTGAGCACGACTGAGCTACACCGCACAGGGAAATACCCTACAGGACAGGGGGGTTTGGTCAAAAGAACATACTAGTGAAAATGCTGTCTCTCCTGAAAACAAAATGCTTTTCTTTTCTCGCAATTTCAGAAAATAATATTTGAATTTTTTAACTAAAAGTAATTCAGTTGTTTATAGGTTTTGAAAGACTGGCATGAACAGCATAACATTTCATTTCTCAGAAACTAAAGAATTTCAATGTTAAATTTTAAGCTTGCTGGTTTTGAAAGGAAAAATCAGAATTCTCTGCCAAGCAGGAGTATTATTTCTTTCTCAGCTCTCAGCACTGTCCCCTCACCATGTGTTTTCCTACCCTTATTTCTCTACCATGACTCTAAAGAACCTTTGCAGCGCTGACACAGTGCTAGTCAGTAATGGGCAGAGCACCTGGCAGTCCCTGTAGTGCTGTCTCTGGAAGGACTCTGACAAAAATCTGAGCTGTTCCTTTTTGGGGGAGTTGCAAGACTTGTTTGGGACACTGTCAGCAAATGTTAAGAATCCTACACTCTCACCCCTAACACTGGCTGCACGTTGCTTTGCTACTGGAACATCATACGTTTCTGTATCACTTCCTTGATTAAAAGTTATTGCCTAAATCAGTGTTTTCTGCCCGTTTTCTTCTTCAAAGGGGAAAAATCAAGCTCTTTTCCTAGCTTTCCCTAAATTTCTCCAAAGACATTTCCTAATGAGTATGGGTGGTATTTATATATACACACACACAAGCCCACTGTTGTATGTAGTACATGTATGTACAAAAAAAATTTCAAAAATAAGTTTCATACTGGTGTCCATGTGCATTTGCATGTATCTACACAAACAAAATATGCAAACACATACATTTCTTTCAGCTTTAAAAAGGTATCTTATTTCCTGAGCTTAAAGTAAATACCAGGTTACTGAGGAATAACAGTGCCTAGTCAGAAATGAACATCCTGAAATGTTCAGAACAATTTAGATATCAGCTGTTCTGCAGTTGCAGTTTCCTCCCAACACACGCATATATTTTACCATATAAAATTCACTGCCCCTTAACACAAGGAAAATGACCTAAGTTTCAATATAAGCCTGGCTGTCAGGAAGCTCCCAAGACAGACGAATAGAAAAAAAGTATAAAACTCCTTTCCTTTTACAAAATCTCACCGGTCCATTTCTGAAGGGACCTCAGCCTCTCCAAAATGGTTAAGACAAAATGTGAAAACAACATCTCGCTTTTTTGGCAATCTGTAAAATTATTCCTTTAACCCACTTGCAGAACTCCATGTTGTTCTGTCC
The DNA here is from genome assembly GCA_033628505.1 of Tringa tobata. Lineage (NCBI taxonomy): Eukaryota > Metazoa > Chordata > Aves > Charadriiformes > Scolopacidae > Tringa > Tringa tobata. Next base: position 2,242,669 of record JAHREE010000278.1, read on the forward strand.
TAAGGGGATGTCCCAGCTGAAGGAAGGCTGGCTCACGCAATGCATTATCTGCAGGCTACTTTCAGGAGCGATGGACGTGTCTTCAGGTTCTGCACTGTCATGTGACAGAGTTCGATCCTCAGATAAATCCCAACAAAAGATTTCATTGACCTGACAGTATATTTTATGCAGCAGAGCTCCAGAAATGTGAAACACCTGTAAATGTGTGCTGGGCAGTAATGCATTTTCAGAATATAACGTACAATGAAAAAGTAAGAAAAATAAAGCTTTATCTTTACTGCCCTCTTCAGGCTGTACTAATTTTGGGTTTGTTAAACAACATGCTCTTCAATGCAGCGGCTCCTTAGAGCCATGCTGAAAGACTTTGTTTAATCTGTGCATCTTGCCCAAAAGAAGCTGTTTGATTTAGGCTGATAAAGGAGCACGAATCTATGGATGTATGAAGATCAAAAATCTCTGTGATAGCTTCACTAGGAATTACACTATGTGAAGCTGACACAGTTGCAAGTAACTGAGAGATCCACACTGAAACCAGCTCCTAAGCTTTTTCAGAATAGCAGAATCTTGGTAGTGGTCTTATCAAACAGCTGCTCCATAATTTAGAAGTGTTTGTAAAGGACAGAAAGCTGGAGTCAAGCATCATTATAAATGCATCATTTTTCACCTCTTACAAAGTTCACATTTCATATTAATTTTAACCATGTAGCATAATTTCCTTTTCCAAACAAAAACTTCCATATACTATTTTTTCTACAGCCACAGTCCCTCTACTTCTTTGTCTTAAATTCTAATTACTATTGGTAGCTTTTTCCAAATGTGGGTCATCTCACATTTCTCAAAGCATCGCTTACTCTCTGATCCAGTGGATTGATGTAGATGGCAAACTACTCTTGACTTGGAATTAATTCCTGAACCACCAATTCACCCAATTTCATAAGAAATGGGTATTCTAAGATCTATAATATTTTAAATGCCAGGATTATTCTTACTCATTTTCTTGAAAACCATTAGAGTCCTTACTTTACTGTGGCATTTCAGAATTTGATATTAGAACCGCAATAAGAGGCATATTAAAAAAAGGCAACAGCAAACTATGTCTAGTGCATAAAGACTTTGTCACTATCTTATATACAGTATCCAGAGCAAAATCCTGTGAGACTTGTCCATTGAATTGAAGAAGACCAGGATTAAACATCCAGCCTCTACTAACACTGTCACACCTTCTAATTCACACTCCAAATGTCATTGCAATGTTCTGGCACCAAGTTTCATGTTTTAAGCAACAACATATCCTGCCTTTTCTGTTCATCTCTCCTTAATTCACCCCACATTTATTCTCTCTTTTTGCCCACAGTTTGGGCTCATCACTTTAGTCTCTTTTATGATTTATTTTCTTTCCACCTTACTTTACCTAAATTTTTCTCCAACAATCCCACCTTCCTTATTCTTCCCTATCCCTGTCATCATCATTTTCACTACTCTTTAAAAAAGACAGAGGTCTTTTAAAAAAATTTATCCATGTCATCTTGATTACTCCCAGCATGTAGAGTCTGAGCCTGCTACTTCTGAAGTCAGTAACCTGGGGGGGGGAATTGGCCAGTATAAAACGGCCTGGCTCCCTTGAATTTTTTGAGCATGAGGTATGAATTGCACATGTAAAATATCATATATTATCATATTGTTTTCTAATATATACATAATATGGAAATAGCACACTAACAGATGCTCTTCTAATAATCATAAATATAATTGCACTTTTGGCATAAACTCTGAATAGTTGTGTGTTTGCTCATAAGCAGTAAGGCCACAAGCGTGGCAAGGATTTGACTTGTGTTACATGTGACCTTGGGGTTTTGATTATGGCACATTCTTATGAAAAATTCTTATTTTTTCTGTCACTGTTTGGAGGGGGAAAGGGTTAAGAGGTCATAGAAAGGGGGAGTTTAAAGAAAGCAAAGGTATTTGGCTAAAACCAAACAAGCACACAGTCCCTTCAGCGCTTCGGTTGTGTTTTCCAGTATTTCTGTCTATGCAGCCTACTTACTTTGGACCCTAACCTGCAAAGCATTTAAGCATATAAGCAGGATTAATCACATGCTTAAAATTAAGCACATGCTTTGGTTCCTTATTGAACCAAGCCCTATGACCCTCTGACTGACTAAAATGGATTAAAATATAATTGCTTTCGTATTTCCATCAAAGACAGGTTGTGCAAATAATGACAGGCAGTCAGGCTGCTCAAATGAGATATTTTTTTTTATACTTGTTCTTTAAGCACGTTCAATACTTTGGTACATCAAATATAGTGACTGAGGAAAAAAATTTGCAGATGAGGCTGAATCAGTTAAAAAGAAAAAAATAATAGTGCCTTATTACATTTGCTATCATGTGGCTATTTAGAGAAAAGAACTTATCACCCACAATGGATATTACCACATGTGCACATGTTTATACATATCTTATAGTCACTGCATTTCTCTTTTGCTGTCTTAACTCAGTTTTCAAAACATGCCAGACAAACAGATGCAAATAGGACCTTGTTTGATCTGATTAGGCCAGAATGGAGAGTTTGATTTCTTTCCAAAATTTTCCAACAGTTGACCTGAAATGCGTCAAAGCAACTTCCATCTCTTTTGTTTCTATCAAGCTGTCCCAATTTCCTAATTTCACCAGATCCTACAGTTGCCACGTCTTTGAAGTTTATTTGTTGTTCGTGGTTTTTCTCTTTCCAGTGATTAATTCAGCCAACACTCAGACTGAGAGTGATTTTGCATTTGGCTGTAATTTACTCTAGCTAAGAATCTACATGCTCAGGAAGAAATACTATATTCTATAATTTAAGCATGTGGAGATCAATAATGATAACATCTTTGGCACCAAGTACTGCAGCGGATCACTAATCACCATATTACTTGATGCTTCTGCAATGTTACTAACTGCCATGTGAACTTGTACACAGAAAATTCTGAAGACTTTAGTATACTTTGATTGTAGAATAGTGCTAGGCCTCATGTGTTGAAAGACTTTATAATCAAGATTACAAGATCCTGAAGATTTGAAAGGTTATACTCCCTTGCTAACAAATATTGTGTAACTCATCATTGGCGTTGTTTCACATAATGAGCCTTGGTTTAAGAAGAAACAAAGTGAAGTTCATACCAAATCAAAAATCATTCACTTTTAAACCCTTTTACCACATGCCTACACAGTCATTAGCTTTGGCTCAAGGTAATGAAATTCATATAAATATTGCTAAATATGTTTTCAAAACTCTGTACTTTTCTTAGAATTTTTTTTCTAAAATGAAGAGGAACAGGTCAAGGAGAAGTGGTACAGAAATTGTGCAGCAGCCACAAAGTATTTCCTTAGTATCAAAACTCAGGCTTTGACAAGCCTTCTTTTGAGACAGCATTTTGTTTACTTACAACTCTAAGTAGGACACTAACAAACAAATCCTTTTCTTCACATCAAACTTCAGGCTTGGCACATGGATGATAAAGCGAATGTTCCCCGAGAAAAGAATTTTCATTCCGACCAATCCCCAAACTGTAATTGCAGTTCAGGGAGCTGCGGGACAACTGCCAGAACGTGGGCTTTCTGCAACGGGTGACGTGCTCGGGCAGCGCCGTGCTGTCAGGTCCTCATCTTTACTGAATCCAAAGGGCCACTGCCGAGCCCCACTGACACACAACTTCTGAGATCCTCTCCAGCCACATGAGGCCCCAGAAAGTTTTTCTTCCTTGCACTTGGAGCTATACTAATCAGGAAATTTGGCACTGAGAGAGGAGCAGAAGGAATCCCACTTCATAAAACAAACTAAGTGAGCACGAGGGAAAACTTCCTAAGCAGGAAAATCTCTGACATGCAAAGTTTAGGGTTTTTTTTATAAGCAAGTAACACAGGAAAAGAGACTTAAAAATGCTATGTATCAGTTCAAAACTGCGTGAAATATTCAGTTACTATTTTGATAAGCACCTTGTAAAAAAATCATGACAGAGGGTCACATTCTTAACATTGCAATAGCAGTGGCACATGTGGCTGTCCTATTACTCTGTTTGTCTGATGCAGAATCCAAAGCCATTAATCTATCTTTAATAACTCTATAAAGGTTATTGACGTTAGTGATTGACTAAATGACTGATACGAGCACATTTAATGAAGAAGAGAAATTGTTTTCAGAAGCAGACATACTTTCATGATGGCCCATAACTCCTTGCTGACACAGACATAAACATGTCACAAGCTCTAAGCTTTAAATTTTAAGACTTGCCTGTTTCCAGGGCAGTATCTACCCAGTGATATGTAGAGATACCTGATCTGGCTTCAAATACATTTATTATCAGACTTGACAAGACAGTGTTCAAAGTCTAAATTCTTTAGTTGATCCTAAATCTTGAGGATAAGTAGTTGTTTTCTCTTTGTTTGCTCTTGTCACCTCCTCTGATGGCACCTCTGTCATTTCTGGGAACCAACCTTACTCTGATGGCAATATTTACAACTGAAATCACAAATGCAACAGAAAAAAATGTTGTACGCACAGAAATTTTTCAAGCATAAATCACCCTTTGGTGTCAACCAACTTTCCATTATTCAACTGTAAGCTATGTAACTCATTGTTTTTGGAACTCGTGCGCAGTCCAAAGTATAAAATACAGCATCCTTAACGTGATGAAGGAAGAGTTTCCTCGACTCTGGCAGCAATGACATTGTTGGTGAGCTTTTCAACTGCAATCATTGCTCTGTTGGTCACGCCCCTCACAAAGAAAAAGAGATTAGTGTTTGTCTTTGCCTTATGAAGAACATTTAAAGTCAGTAACGCCAGGTTTGGGACACAAACAGCTAATATCTATATTTTTTCTTTTTTGCAGCACTCTTTGTTAGTATCACGGACCACTGTGAAATCATCACTGTAACATGTATTCTTTACCATTTTTATAAGTCCCAGTTGTTTTGTGCAAAAGGTTAAGGTTGACACTTGTAGACACCTCATTTTTAAGATGGGAAAACACACTGGAGACATTACCACCTCCTCTAATCCACTCACATTCCTAGGCCCCTCTCCCGTATTGCCTTTCTTTTTCACACTTCTCTCTCTTCTTCTTTAATTCAGCTTTTGGAGAGAACAAAAAAGAAAATTTTCCATGCTTTGACATTAACAAATCTCTCTTAACACCTTACACCTCTTCACTTTCCACTGCCGCTTTTTCCGGTTAAGCTAAATGTCAGCAGGAACTCCTTCCTCTACTTACTAGATATGCCTTCCTGCACACTTTTCTGATGGTGTAAAGAGTAGTCCTTGGCTCAAAGGTGACTGATTGCCCACTGCTTTGAAATAATCAGTCACATCCCTCCCAAGGACTCTCTTCTCAGGGCCATTGTGTTTCGTTGATCGAATGGTCCCTCAAACCATCTGATTCTTTCTGCAACCTTTCCTTACAGCTCCAGGTGGAAGACAAACTATTCTGTTCACACACACACAGCAACTCCCAAAGCTATCTCCGGAATCTCACGCTGTCTGCATTCCAGTTCCTTCATTTGACTTGCAGAAATCTCTCTCCCTAAGTCCAGCTAGCTCCTGGCTGACAAATGAGCCTGGTACAGATCCACACTGATAGACATGCATTTTCGACAGTTTGATTTGCATTTGGAGAAGAGCAAAACTAATCACTTTTTGTCAAAGACTGTTTGCAGCAGGGAAGTTTTCCAAGTCACCATACTGGGAGACTTTCAATTGGTGTATGTCTACACACGTGACAATCTAAAGGGCGGAAAATAGAGTAACACTTGCTGCTTTCGTTATCTCTTATGTACTTTCAGTCTCTTGAAAATGCAAACCCATATTCTAAAATAAATCAGGAGATATAGCACATATAATCTAGGAAAGGATTCAGACCCAAAAGCAAAGATTGGGAAGGCAGCAATCTAACTTGCTCACATTTTAATTGATCTGGCTATTCTAATCACTCAACCTGCCAGTTTGATATCGCACAGGACGTTCTGCAACGCTCCAGCATCCCGAGACAGAAATGTCTGTTCTTTGGCTGATGTCAAAACCCCTTTTGCTGCTCCACTTCTCCTACTGCAAGTGATATATCTGGCAAGCCCTGTTCTAGGCTAATCTCTTACAAAACCCATCTGCCTTTTCCCCAAAGAACACCAGTGCTTCCTGCTGCCACTCAGGGGAAAACATGGTAAGAAAGAATTCTCTCCTCCTCAGCTCCATCAGTGCTAAAATGATTGAGGCTCTGTTTTTACTCTTAAACACTCTCAGTTTCCTGCATGTCTGGATAGATGTTAAGACACACAATACTCCCACGTCATTCATATCTTGAGGACAATCTTTGCCTTAATGTCTACATTAAATTTAGGTATTCAGGCATCTCTAGATTTAAATAAAAGGAAAATCATTATTAGCGTTATCTAAGTCAACTTCACGTCTTACCTAATTTGGTCTCTAAGCTTCTTTGGAAGAAAGATCTTTCTCTGAGTTTCCTAAAGGATTTCTCAATGCCAGCTGATGTCAGTAATAATGAACTAGAAAACAAGCAATCAATTAACTTTCTCACTATGTTACTTTTCTTTCTATGAAGGGACCAGGAGATTTGTGTTCAGCAGGAAAAGAGCCACATTCCTTTAGCACAAGCAAAACCCAGCATCTGGACTACTAATTGTATTGCCTGCCTTTCACATCAATATCCTGCATGATTTTAGAGATATCATCAGATCACTCTTCGTATACAATGGACCACCTAGCCCTCCCGTTACCTTTCACTCAAAGTAAAAGTAAACTACCTATTTCTTGACACCTGACTAGCCTGAAGATGCACTAATAGCTTTTGCTACACTGCACATTGGCTTCCTGCTTTGCAGGGAACAGAACTATCCCCAGTTACATGCATTTTATGCCTAGAAACCCAGTAAAAATATATTTCACTGAAATTCATGTGTATGTATATTCAATATAGCAGAAGTCTAATGTAAACACAGACAGAAATATCATCTTTAAAAGGCTAAGGTGAGATTTCCAAAACACAAGAAGGTTTTGTTCATATTAATCCTTTTATTTAATTATTATTCATGACATGCAAACTCCCATTGGTATCTGCAAAACTAATTTCATACATAGCTTTTAGCTACAGATTTGACTCCTAAAACACCAGCAAGAAGGGAGGCAAAAATGATCTAATGGCTCTTAGCACATCTGCACATTTTTTATTTTTAGGGACAAAAGGAAGAAGAAGGTTAAAAATGGAAACTTTCGCTGCTGGATCAGATTTACCTATATGCGTGATTCTGTCATATGTAACAGAGGGGTTAAGCTCAGCAGAATAAGAGCAAGATTTTCTACTTGACTTAAATGTTACATTTTTCTAAAGTTTCCTAGGTTGCCAACAGGAATCATCACCACCCCTTCACAGTTTTGCATTACGCTATACTCACAGAAATACTATGGGCACCTCCATGATATACACAACGACATTTATACTAGTGTATGAGGGAGAATTTTTAAATGGACATCTGAGATAAGACCTGCAGATTGATCACTGCAGTCAGAGTGCTAATAAATAAGAACCCTGAGCCAACCGTGTCGCTGACAACTCACTCAGATCAAAGCGGTGTTGAAGAGGACTTCTCATTCTTTCAGAAGACTAAAAAACTGCTGCTTACACTTAATCCCTCTATATTCAAGAGCAAACACAGGCTGGTGGCCAAACAATTAAAACTCATGCATCACTTCATATTTAGGAGGAAAAGTCCTGCTATTTGGAAGGATTTGTAAATCCTGATGTCTCAGAAGGACTTAATACTGGAGATTCCTGTACTCACATGATGTTATTGAGAGGTGCAAAGTATCACCCACACAATGCTAGGCTTCCAGAACCAACCTGAAATCTCCTAGAGAAAGCAGACTGTCAACAATACTTTTTAAAATCAAGATTCTACAAAAAAAAAAAAAAATGAGCGTGCAGATATTGAGGAACATCTGATCAGTAGTTACTTCTAAAAGCTTTATATGTACTCTTCATGTATATGTGTGTGCTTGCATATATGCAAAAAATAAGTACTTAGTTTCTAGCTGTGGCTTTGCAACTAGCACCAAGTTAAGAACATAAATTTCTCACTAATCATCTTAAACGTATGCTCTGAGAAAAAGAACTTACTTAAAAACAAAAAGCTAGTTTTAAATACGAATACTTATAGCTTTTGATACTCCTCAGCTAAATTCTACTAATCAGATTTTTAAACTCCTATTTCTGCATTCTGTGTCCTTCAGTTAGTAAAATTTTTACATCAGAACAACATCAGTTCTGCTTGAATAAGGAACACAATGTAGTTCCAACTGCAACAAGAGAGTGTAAAAATTACCGTCAATAAGCACTCGAGAGATGCCTCTTAAAACTCAAATCATCTCCACAGAACGCTCTTCATCTACTAAAGCATACCTTTTTTCCCCACTTTTGATGCTACTGTACTACAAACCACTGAGAGGTTTGTATGCTGGAAAATTTATGCAACTCCTGTTGTCCTGTTTAACATTATCTTCTCATATAGATCTCCACAGTATCTATAAGATGAACATTTAAAAGTATACGGCAGGCCTATACATGGAATAGTTGATGACTGGCTTCTGTTATAACCCCTTCTTTCTCTTGTGATCTATCACTCAGGAAACCAAAGGTCCGAAGAGGCTTCAGCCATTAGATCTCCTGCTGCCACCTCTTGGAATAGCTGTATTCATAGATACAGGTGAGTCACATGAATGGGGTCATCTCCATATTCTTATCCCTTGTGTTTCTCTTCAGGAGTAAAAATGCCAAGTGTCAGTCCACAAATGCAGCTTGTCCTACTCTTTGCCATTCTTTTGGATTTATTCTTTTGCTTGTTTGTTTGTAAAACAAATCTTTGCCTGTTAGAAATAAGACTAGTAGACTGAATGAAGCATTAGGATGGCAGCAGCTTTATCAAAGATGAATGGCTGAGTGACATAATCACAGTGTTATAAAGGCGTTCCTATGAGCTAAAACTTAAGTTTTCATTTGTTTCCCTTTTAAGTTTGTTTTTTTCAGTTTTGTGCGTAAATTAACATGAAAACTCTAAGAAAAAGCCCGTAGAAAACTTAGCCATCACAATAATATTGAAAAAATTATTCCCCAGCTTCACTCCAATGCTGGGCCAGTCATCCTAATGTAACTTCACAGACCTCGACTGTGACATGGAACAGCTCATGTAAGTGGAGCAAAGCCCAGAATCATCGAAACGTTACTTTTTCCCAGGTCTCCTCAGAAACCGAGCCATAGCACACCAGTAGAGACTAATTTCCACAAGAAGCATAGATGAGGTGAGTACTTTCAAGTGGTCCTTCTCCAGAAAACGAGGATTAGTCAGCTACTAACAGTGCATGACAATAATTTTGTCCTGTAGAATGACATGAACAAAGGGAGCCTGGCTACACACTCAGAAATAAAGCTTTTACAATAGCTTGTAATAGTGGACCACATTTTCAGCTACTGAACAAATCATGTCTGTACTAAAATGACTCCACTACTTAGTGAACAACTCTGAGCTTGAAATGTGTGCTAATGAAATATGCAAAAGTATCATGGATTCCCCGTTACCCATAGAAGTATAAAATAAACGAATACATGTTCTCTAAAGATGAGGCCGGTGCTTTTGGGTCGTCATTCATCGAGCAAGTGCCCGTTGGGGGGCATTTGGAATTTCATATTTGATGGCACTCCTGCAGTGTTTCATTAGTTCTGTTCACTTAATTATGTCTTGTCTAAATGATCACTTGAATTTTTTATAGTGCCAGATTCTGTTCAAAGAAGCCAGTCATGCAATACTAAAGGCACACGGCTTCATCGCTCCAAGCAGCCGTTAAAAGGAGCGGAATCCCTCCGGACCTCAGTGGAGATTTCAGTGGGCACAAGCGCAATGGAACGTTATCAATCTTGCATTACTTTTATCCAGAACAGGTGTCTCATCCTACATATTCCTACAGGTGCTGAAAGAAAATGAAGCATAGAGACAAGACGACTACTTCACTTTAGAACAATTGCATTAGGCAGTACAGACACAGTCTTGGCACAGCTTCTGCTGCTTTTTCACTGTTACTGGCAACTTCCTGAAAAAAGAAAATCTTTCAGGATTAACTCTTTCCCTATGTATTTATTTGGGTATGTCAGTGAAGAGCCACACTTACAAAACATGACCCTCTAGCAGATACAGCTTAAAGAAATAGGGCATTAGGATCACAAAACACTTGAAATAATCTCTCTTGTTTTTTCCTTCAATTAGAAACAGTTGTGGGAGTGGAAGGGTCAAGTTTTACTTATGTGCTCAACCACAAAGGAAGATCTGTCTGCTGGATCCCAGAACAATTTTTTTTCCATATATAAGAGGATGAAAATTAAAGTCCAAAGAGCCCAGATGCACAAGTTAAAATTCCAATCCCAATACAAGATCATTTTGTCCACTGATTTCAGTGAAGACAAACTTTTACATGGAGTTTATAAAGCTCCAGCCTGTCCACCTCCCTCCATAACACTTGCCATGGAACTTTTTTGTCAAATTCCTGCATCGATACCACAATCTTTATTCAGTCAAGTACCTACGGGGTCATGAGGGCAAAGGAAGAAAGGAAATAGATAGTGAACCTCCACAGCGTTTGCAATTCAGAGCCATTAGTAAGTACAGCGGTGTAGAAAAGATGGGCAGACCTGTTCCTGCCTTCTCCTCAGCAGTCGATGCTCACTCTGTGGACCACACACACTCCTCTCCTCCCATTTCCAGGGGTGAGAGAATGATTCTAGGCCAGTACACCTCCCCCTCTACTCTGCCCTGGTGGGGCCCCATCTACTGTGCCCAGTTCTGAGCTCCCCAATTCAAGAAGGACAGGGAACTGCTGGAAAGGGTACAGCAAAAGGCTACAAAGATGATTAAGGGCCTGGAGCATCTCTTTTACAAGGAAAGACTGAGGGACTTGGGTCGTCTTAGACTGGAGAAGAGAACACTGAGGGAGGAACTGATCAACACCTATAAATACCTAAAGGGTGGGTGTCAAGAGGATGGGGCCAGGCTTTTTTCAGTGGTGCCCAGTGACAGGAAAAGAGGGAACAAGCACAAACTTGAACTTCTTTACTTGAGGGTGCCAGAGCCCTGGAGCAGGCTGTCCAGAGAAGTGGTGGAGCCTCCATCTCTGGAGACATTCAAAACCCACCTGGACACGTTCCTGTGCAACGTGTTCTAGGTGGACACAGGGGGGTTGGACTAGATGATCTCCAGAGGTACCTTCCAACCCCATATCATTCTGTGATTCTGTGATAGGAGTGTGCAACTGAAAACAAATGCTGGGGCTCTCACAGAAAATCTTCCAGCACAAAGACCTGGGCAGGCATAACAACGTTCAGTCTGTCAGACAATTATTTTTCTTCATTTTCGCTTGTTTCAATCAAGAGCTGCATTAGTGGAACTCCAATCAAAAAAGTCCAGTATGACAAGGCTGTCTCTCCAAAGGAATTCATCCGTTTCAGGGCTTAAATCCAAACTGTAACAGTTAGTACAAATAATGTGAGTATGGTGGTAACCAGTCCAACAGAGTACTGGCCCAGAAACCGGATTATCTCTGCCTCTATGTTTCCTTCATAAGATTTTAGGGGAATTCAAATGCTACAGTTTTTGCAAGTCCTTACTCTTAAAAAAATTTTTTTCTTGCAATTGTGAAACAAACACTCTGTACTTTATAGGTCTTTAAATTTCTTTATTGCTGAGATGGACTTTAAAAGTTATTTGAATTCAATTACATTTGTAATGAGGATGCACATTACAAGTAAACTTATTGTTGTAACAAGGGCTGTAGTTTACAGATTTTGTCATCTATCTCTCTACCTGCACTGTGTGTATCAATTTCCTAAGCTCACCTTTTCCTGCTCTGCCAGAGCATGAAGAACCTCTTCATTTCTTGGTTTAAAAAAAAAAAAAAAAAAGAAAAGAAAAAAGACAGTCTGATTTCTGTTATCTTCCAGTAAAGGGTTGTAGGTGGGCAGGACAGTTCACATATCCTACCGTGTTCTTTTTTATAGAGTTTTTACATCTAACCTTCATTTTTTTTTTTCACATGGGAAAGCCTATGCTGGGAAATCTTTCACAATAAGCAAGTGCTGAAAAAGTGCTCTAGTGTCTAAAAAAATATTGTCACTAAATCTCCTCTTGTCTTTTCAGATTCCCTGCAAATAACCTCCTCCTTTATGCATGCCTATGACGAGTGAGAAGGTCAGCACACTGCAGAAACACTCCTTGTGAAGAAGAGCTGTGGTAGCCCAGCTTGTGAAGTCATCTCTGGTTGCTTGACTTTCAAGAAGCATTAGAAAAAAAAAAAAAAATCTTAGAACCAGCTTCAAAACTGCAGTCACTGCACTGTGCAGCTTTCTGACAATTCCTGCTCTGGCTCTATTTTTACATTAAAGAAACTCAGAATAAAAAAAAAGGTGCTGTGGTTGGGGAAAAAAAAAAAATCTAAACCACTGACTCTTCGGTAGTTACATTTAGCAGCTTTTCAAGGCTTTGATCACCTGCCACCTGCCTGAAGGTGATATATGGTTAAACACTCCCAGCCAAAAGCAGTTCCTGGGAAGAAGATATTATCACTACAAGAGCAGCAAGGGGGATTGATCATAATGCAGTACGTTGAACTGTACTTCTGAGAATTTAGATTTTCTTCCTCGATACCCAGACAACCATAAAAATCTGTTCTCATTGCTTTTAGCCAACCTAGATTTATTTTTTTTTCTACTAGGATTCCAAGATTTGGATGTGCAGCAAGAGAAAAAGAATTAAAAGTGAATAATAAATAAAGCATTAATACTAAATAAAGCATATATTAACCTATTTAAAATAACTACACCCTTCCTTTCCAACATATTCCTTGTCCTCACTGTCACAAGCAAAGCAGAGAATTTAAAAAAAAAGTCAATAGCTGCCATGGGACTTACGACTCAACCAGGCACGATAACCACAATTACAGTAGTTTGGGGCAAAATGCATTGGCTGAGAGGAGCATAAGATTTTTTTTTTAAATAGTCAGTTCTGACTCTCACATGCCTTCATGCAGCTATCTGAAAGTGCTTTTTTCCCCCCTCTTCCTCACTGAAAGCCTACCTTAGAATATTGACTGTGCACTAGTCAGTAAGCAGGGAAGTTTGGTCAGGCAGGGGCTGGAGAAGCACCTCAGCTTTCCTCCTCATGGACAGTTTTGTATGGTGTCCTCCCATGGATTCAGTTACAGAGGGGCAAATAACCTTCTGAATTTCCTTTAGCAGGTACCGTTGGTTGGTTTTGTTCAGAGACAGATAAAGACCATCACAAATATGAATCCCAGTGGAACTGAGCTTGAGGCTCCAGGAGCACCCCTTACTTAATGTTTGGGAACAAATCCTAAATTGCTTGTGAAAAAAATAAACTACATTTATACAGGAACACAGTCCCACTCTCAATCCCTGAAAATCAGGAAGAAGTTCCCAAATATCACCGATGTATCAGGAATACCCACATGACAGATCATTGTATTTTTTGTGATGATGAATCACACCAGTGACAGGAAAAATCTGGAATCTTACTTTGATTCTAACTCAAGGAAGTCACATAAAGCACATAGGAGAGATGATAAAGCAGATTTCAAGATTCAGATCCCAACCCCGGATACTCAGCAGATTACTATGCTGCTTCAAACTACCAAATAGTTTTAACTGAGAGAAAAAGAAAGTTCAACTACATTCTCAAAACTGACAGAGAAAAAGTGATTCCCTCTTGACTCCTGATATCAATATCCCTGAGATATCAGTACCGGCACTTATCAGTATATGGCTGAACCAAGATCAGCACATGTCTAGTACCCTTCCTGTGCAGATGTTGGTATTTCTGAAGTTATTTCCCTGGACTATGAGATGAGAAAAGAAATAAGGAAGTGGGACCACTCTTAGAGAGAACCACAGACCCCCTTGTGCAATGTCAAAAGACTCTTCACCATGGCAAATTCTCATGTCACACTTTTTTGAAGATTATATTTCAATATTTCTGCATGTGAATTATATACACACAATCCCACCAAACTATTGGATTACTAAAAATCAATTTACTATGGGATTACTTAAATACCATACTATGTATCCAGTGACTAACTGCACATAGTGTGTGTGATGTTCTGACTCGAGTGAGCTCAGCTCAAAAGGCACCTGCACAAAGCTTTTCAAAGCAACTGCAATAAATTTTACTGGATGTGGGAAACCTTATAAAAATTAAATAATGTCATGCTTTATAAGCATTTCATTCAATGTGACTAAACACATGGATAGCATTGAGGATGATATTTAACTTTTTCCATGTGCAGATTTAATACCACACAAAAATTTGAGTCCCCTATTGCTAATTTTCCACCATGTGGTAACTATTTAGTTGTTTTTTAAACGATACTGAATTACAGAGTTGAATTACAGAGCACAGCAACTACCAGTGGGCGGTGGGTGTATGTATGTCCCTCTGGCTTAACACAGGGTCACATATACTGGCATTAAATCATGACAGTATTCCTGTGGCAGTACCGGGCAGGTTAACACAAGAACGAACATGCTAGCTTGCAAAATCACATGCTTATGTACTTCTAAAAATAGAGAATATTAACGTCAGATTTGACTGATGCGAGTCCATCAGGGTCCTGTCACTTTAATATATCTGTGACAATAAAATACTGTACAAAGATATACATGATGCTGGTGGAAATCCCTGTTAGCACACATAGCTCAATTAAATCAAGTTAGACTAATTTATACAGCTGTGCAGGTCCAGATGTAAACTGAGAAGAGTCTGTGAAGGTTGAGGTTAGAAGCATTCACAACACGGAAATCATGGAAAAAGTATGTTTTTCAGCTTCTCTCACAGGTTAGTTTACAACCTTAATCACTCTTTTTGGAAAGAGAAGCACTTTTACAGACCCACTGCAAACCACCATAGGAGAACGAGAGACAATCACCACAAAGACGTCATTCTTTCAATATCAGGGATCAAGATCATTCACTTCTTGTGAGTGAATGCAACAGATCTTATTTTATCTTCAAAAGCACACCTTTTAAAATTTAACTAGATTTTTTTTTTGTCTACATTATATACTAATGTACAACATCGCTCTCGTATCTGAACATGTTCCTCAAAAGCAGGAAAGGAACTGCCAGGTCTTATGCACCCCAAAATTGTGTACAAATACACTGCATTACTACAAGTTTTATGGTGCATTAGCAATTAGCATTAGCACCCAAATTCATATTTGCTAAATTAGTTTCTTTACTTAGCACATCCTTGGTGGTGTTTGAGTTAACACTCGCAGCAACACAACAGACCATAATAATAACAGTATTGATAAGAATGGAACAAAGAGTCAAATTCCTAGCAAAGTGAACATGAAGATTTTAGTTACTCTTTTTAGAAGAGTCAGTGGTAATTAACACAGCCTTAGCCAGGTTTAATTAATTCTCTGCTAGTCATTGTCGCTCAGGTTGTTAAAATCCCAGGGCAGCAAAGATTTCTCTCACAGCTTCCACTACACAATGTTTTTAAATACAAACATAGTAAAAGACTGAGGAGATAGTTAAGAATACATCCCAGGCATCTGCCACTATATTCTCTTTAGACATGTTACAGAGATACTGTATGCACAGCACAATCTCCTTAAGGTAGTAAAGGGAACAAGGTGTGAGCTTACTGCCTTATACACCACTAGTTCCAATTTATATCTGCTCAAACCCTCTGCATTGTTATTATTTAGAATGGTAAAAGGCAGAGGAATAGATAGAAGTAGACCCTTCCCTGGAAAATTACAACTGAGATGGAAGATGGTGGAATTGCAAAGAAGGAATGAAGAAAAAGGTATTGGGGACACCTGTATGAGTGGGGAGAGACAAAAGCAGAAGGGGCAAAAAGATCATGGAAGAAGTATCTACTCTTATGATTCCCATTAAAAAAATTCTGTTCAAGACACTGTATAAAGTACTGAACTTACTTCCATGCATCTGATCAGTAAGGTATGTATTCTGGAGAGTTTTCTGTTAGAAAAATTGCTACTTTTGCTGCAGGACACAAAGGGGCTCAGTTTCAAAACATATTCATTCTCAGAATATCCTTTTTCCTCAGCTTGTACTACTGAGACCCTTGAGTCATATCCCTGCCCTTGTATCAGTAACTCCCCATATGCATTTCCTGGAGAGTATTCATGTATTTTAACAGCCTTTTGATATCCATTTCCACACATTTTTAGCTCTTGTATTTAAATGTTACTGTATTTTGCTTAGCATTTTTGTTTATAGAAGAAACCTTGCAACTCTTAAATTGCATATTGGAAGACTCAGACAGCATCAGTCTGGCCATTCTGCTTTTTTGTGCTTGATATCAGACATAAACAGTACTTTCCCTGGCTAACTATCTTTTTGGCAGGAGGCAAATCCGAGACCATAGCATTTTTTAAATATTAATTAGATATTACAACTACAACTGTGTCGACAATCAGCAGTGCTCACTCTTCTTTTGTTAAGAACGCCAAGCTCCCAGGAGCTCATTAACAATCCTCATCTAGACAATCATTTAAGCATCATGTCTGATGAACAGGCTATGGGTCAGTGAATTACACTAAGATCACTCCATGGTTACAGCATGGCTTGTCAGGTCAAGTCCAAAATGAATGTACATGGAATCTCCAATTGCCTCTTGTTCAAAAAGTATGTTCTTCTTTCATCTGTTGTTTCCACTATGGGCACTAGATCTTCTGCTCTACTCCATCAGCCTCTAGTGTATCAAGTTTTCACAAAATATAGGAAAGAGCACTACATAGCATGCACTTATTAATAAGTAGTTTCTGTAGAGAGGGGGTTATTGTTCAATACATAAATAAGATTGTTTATAAAAGGTCTTATCTGACTGTAATGGTTGAAAACCTTAAAATAGCTCTTACAAAAGGACAGACCTTCTGTATGTTACTTGCACTATAATACAAAAGCAGTTCATTAGTACCTACGGAATTACATCTCTGCAGGAGGTTAATACCATTCTCTTTCTGCTGTTGGCACGATAATCTTTCGCAGAACTTCAAAGCTCCTCCTAGCATCCTGTGGAGGACAAAGCTTGTTGTAGGTGAAGGGAACTGAGTGTTTCTACATCATTCTGCCGTTTCCTTTGTTTGCAAATTTAAAAGACGTTGTTGTAGAAAGCTACCTAATAAATCTATCATTTGTTATATTATGTTCTATAATGTATAAAATCTATCTTTTATTATGTAGAGGCCAAAAGTACAGATTTGTGTGTGCCCATCAACACAGAAGAACAGAAAAAAGAAGCACAATGAAATAGCCTCTCTCATGGAAAAGAACATTGTCATCTGCCTTAAAGAAAAAAACAAAGCATTTCAAATCCCATCTCAGAGATCAGAGTGCAGACATCGTAACACCTAACCCAGAGAAACTAACAACCTTCCTGCAACTTTCAGCAAAAATCTTATTATTATTTTCTGCATCCTGTATGTAAATATTTGCTGGTTTGTATTACTGTAATATTGTAAAGTTATTCTCACCATAACTGAGAAGGCCAACATGTATTCTCTCATTTCAAATTGCTGTTTCTTAAAGACTGCATTGATGACAAGGGATTTAAAGATTCTGAGCTCCAGGATGACACACAACTTCTTACTGCAACTGCAATTAGACTGCAAAACAGAGAAGAAATGCTCGTGCAGCCAACTTATCTCTGTATGAGAAAAGCTCTTCCCTGTCTCCCTGAGCCCATTACAACACCAGACATCAATATTTATTCATGGGAAAGGAGGAGGAAGAAGCAGGAGCACTCAGAATCAGGTATAACGCAGAGAAGAGATGCTGGGCAAATGACAAAAGAATTCTGGTGACGCAGTGGGAGCAGACAGCCAGAGCTTTGCTAGCTTGGCCATCCAGCACAGAGCCAAAACACCCAGCCACGCTGAGCAACACACTAGCTGGAACCAAACTCAGGCTGATCCAGAGGTGAAAAAGAGCTGGAGAAGCTTCACAGTGACATTATGCTACTTATGCTCCTGTGGTTTTATTTCATCTGGTTGAGCTGTTATTTTCTTCACCAAACATCTGTTTGTCATCTCTGCCTCTGCTTATGGATCTACACTGGGATAGTGTTGATATGGGAGCACTCAGAGTGAAATTAGATACTGAGCTCGTGAACATCCTTCTTAAATCATTTCCTGGCATTACTGGATGAGCTGCCTACAACACAGATCTAATGCCAAAAGCAGCTACTGCTTTCTGGTTTATGATGCTCTGATACTTGTCAGGGAAGAGAGCGAGCAGGCACTCAGAGCTGCTGGTAACTACCTTAAAATACTTGCAGGGGAAACAAGATTAACCGCAGTTATCAAAAGCACAGTGACAAGACTCTTGTACATAGAACCGTGCACATCAATACACAGAATGGAAAATTATCCTAAATCAGAAACTTTCTTCACTACCTCTATTTCAGTCTTAGAATATCTTTTGGCATTTACATTTTATCCATACAGATGACTTCATAAATAAATTTGTTCCAAACACCCCAAAAACTAGTATCGTTGTACGAAAGCTATAGCCCATCTGTCCCGGCAAAGGGTGTCCGATAGTCTCTGCGCATCAGTTACTGAACTTTTTTCCAAAAATTGCACTGAGACTATTTCTAGCAGCTCCCATCGAAATCCAAGCCTTAATCTTCAACAGAAATGAAAACATTCCGCTCTACTCCCAGACCTACCTGTTTTGACCTACCTCAAACCCGTGGTTTGAGACAAACAGAAGAGAAAAGCAGGGGGTAAGGAAAAGCGCCGCAAAAAAGAAAGGGACAGAAGAGAAAAAAGGAAAAGCAAATAAAAGCCTGTCCCCTCTGAAATTATCTTTTACCGAGAGAAAACAAGGAGAGATTATAACTGTGGGAACAATTGGTCTTGTCAACAAGGGTTGTCAGATAACAGCTCTGGACTTGTTTAAAGTACCATCGATGAGAACTCTAGATGTTTGCATTGTTCTGAAGAAGAAAAAGCAGTAAAGAGAAGTGTTTAAGTGTCCCTGACATATAAAACTAAACTCTGCAGTTTAAAGACAGATTGCTTTGATTCCTAGGGGCACTACTCTGCCACTTCTAAAGATCAGAGGGACTTGTGAAGCTGTGTGATTGTTGGCATATTCACCACATACAAAAACTAACTATAAAGCAAAAATAAAAATGAACACTGGATTGTTGAGTGTAACAGGAATACTACCTCTGTCCCTCTTTAGATGGGCTGAAGACTCAGAACAGGGAAGTGAACAATAAAAAGCTGAAATTTCTCATAATCTATATCTGATTTTTTTTCCCTACGTGCTGCTGCTGCATTGATCTTCTGTTTCTCACCCTCTTGTGTGTTGTCAAACCTTAAGCACGTATAAAGCAGTGGGAAACAGGCGAGAAGAGTAACAAAACAGGGAACACAATACAAATCAGTCAGGGAGCAGCTAAGAAACCAGGGGTAAAAATTGCTTTGAAAACTAGGAATACTTCAGGGAAACAGAAATTCTTCTTGGATTTTTTCTTCTGCAATATCCCATTACCCTCTATTGAAATTAGATCCTGCGTTACATTTTTATCTCCTACATCACTGTACATTTACCACCATATTTCTTTACTTATACATTGCTCACCAAGTAGATTCCCATTATCCTTCTGATATGTACAATCCAGAACAAACTAAAATGGATTTTATTATCTATCATCACTTTACAGAAAAAAAAAAGGATCCCAAAACAGTTACATTAGTCAGTTTCTCTACAGTACAGCTAAATGGGAACTAAATTTGGAACTAAACAGCTTTCTCAACATTAAAAAGGATGAAGATTTAAGTTATGATCAAAGTTGCAAGGCCACCGTGTCATTTAAGCAGCTTTCCTTAACATTGGACCTGTACCTAAACAGGTGACCTCCATTCCCAGTGCTTTCAGTATTCAAGCCTCAGGTACTGATGTAGATTCAGAAAATCTAGTATCGATGGTGATACATGAACCCACGAAGAACAAAATGTTTTGAGGATTTTGTATATACCCTTCCTGAAATTTGCAAGAAATCATTAACTTTCAAAACACTCTTGATCTCAGGGAAATGTAACAGGATGTAACACAGCTAGCACAAGCAGGGCTGAACTCTTAAGGACTTGCACAAATTAAGGAAACAAGCTCCATTGCCACAGCATGGCCCATTTCCCACACATCACCACTCTGCTAAAACAGAACATGCACGGCTGAGAAAGCTCTTATCCCTGTAAGAGGGTGCTCGTACTTGGGAATGCAAGAGTGCCCCACAAGTATATAAAACACATCTCAACAGAGAGTCATATATATACAACTAGTTTCTATACATGTGAATGTTGAATACATTCCTACAGACAAATATTCCTATAGCAGTGCAAATTTTTAACAAGTGTTTTAATAGAAAAATATTTCTGCAAATATGAAGTGTAACTGTATGTGCATGTATGGTATGTGCAATACTCACACACACACACACTATTATTCAGAACTTTCTCCGTGTTGTTTCTTTACAACTGGAGCACTAGAGTCATCTATCCACTCCAATTTCAATAGTAACTTCAACACAGAGCCTCCCAGAGCCTTCCAACATAGATGCTCAGAGATTATATGAGCAGACCTCCTTCTAATACTTTTTTTTAAATTGAAAATTTGTTTGAACAAATTTTCACAGGAAAAAAAAATACAACCAAAGTTGTTTAGGTGAACACAATTGCAGGGTTTTGGTGTTACAGAGCGTTCTTAATATTTCATAGAATCGTTGAATGGTTTCGGTTGGAAGGGACCTTAAAGACCCTTAAAGGGACCTAGGCAGGGACACCTCCCACTAGACCAGGTTGCTCAAAGCCCCATCCAGCCTGGCCTTGAACATCTCCAGGGATGGAAGTTCTTATTTCTTATTTTTTGCAAAAGTGCTTGGACATGTCTTCACTGTGATAAATACCATTCCATTATAGTGATTGTTTCACCCCCTCTCCACACATCAGCTTATGCTCATTTAAACTGTAGCTACTATTCATGTGTTCACGGAACACAAAGCTCTCCAAGGGCTCCACTTGAAAGCAGTGGTCACACCAGCTTCCCGGACAATTCCCACACCTATAAAACCCCCCACTGGAAGCACTGGGTATCCAGTCATTATCTCCCTATATCTTCATGCAGGAACCACATCTTCCCATGTTAGGAAGGAACGCCTTCATACATTAGGAAACATTTCTTTACCAAGAGGTTAGTCAATCACTAGAATAGTCTTCCTAGAGAGGCGGTTGATACCCCAAAGCCTGTCAGTGTTTAAGAGGCATTTGGACAATGCCCTTAACAACATGCTGTAACTTTTGGTCAGCCCTGAAATGGTTGGGCAGCTGGACTCGATGATCGCTGTGGGTTCCTCCCAACGGAACCATTCTGTTCTATTCATATTTCAAGGAGCAGATCTCATCCTGCTTTTTCCCCTTTTCCAGCTTCCCTCCCACTGCAGCTCTTTCTTCTCTAAGTCAAGCACAGTTTGGAAAGGAGCTAAATTAGGCAAAGAAATTTTTTGTTCCAGAAAAATTAAAAAAAAAAAGTCTCCCCCTCCATGCTCCTCATGTGTAATCTTAAATTGGTAATGAGTTTGTATCAAAACATCCCTTGTACATATTTACAGGATGTAGATGTATGCATGCACTTGCACACATTGCTGTACTATATATCTAAAAGCAGTGTCTCATGCTAAATGAGGGAATTAGTCTTTTGTTTTCTTCCTGAGTCAAGTAGCAAATTATGCCTAAGGAAAAAAAAAAAAAAAAAAAAGAGGGCATAGCAGTAGGCTGCTCTGAAAAGGAATAAATCGGAAGCAATCATTGCTTTAGCTCGGATTCTCAAGTGCTGCTTTTTAAGCGATCTTTGAAAGACTTTGATAGGCTGAAAAGCCTTTCTCTGATCACAGGGGATGAAGCTCAGTCTACTTTGCACAAACCTTAAGTAGCAGAATTTCTTTCATGTACCAAAAGGAGGTGTGGAGCACTCGGGATAAAGGGGAGAAGGCATTCACAGAGCTAGCTGTTATCAGGTTGTGATCTATTCCATTACCCTTTATATAGGTACTGTTCATTCTCTAATTACCACAAGATAAATTGGTGTGCAAACTTAAAGTGGGTGACAGCAGCTACACACGATCTGTCCATTATTAATGCAGCCCTACCTTGAGATCCGTGCTATACAGCTGATCCCCTTCTGACAAAATGAAGTTGCCTCACACAAGCTTCAAGGTATGATTGTAACAGCTTGTCTCTGCGCCTACACTTACAAAATACTGCCTTTTTTCTTTTTTCTTTTTTTTTTCAGAGACACTCAGCTGTGGAAGCATAGAGCCCACAGCCCTCCTGTGGCCTATTCCATCACCTATGCGGCTCCCTCAACTGGCTTAATTATGCACCCCTGGGAGACTTTAACACCAATTAACTCAAATTGTTCTATAAAAGTAAACAACGGACAAAATCCTGTTTGTATTACTCAAACAGTTTAGAATACTTGTCACTGAATGAGTGGTGAGAGTGTATTTTCCAGGCCCTTTTGTGCCTCATTTCACATCAGTCACATCCAAAGAAGAGTTGATACAAGCCCCAGTAGTGGAACTGGAGCTCTGTGATGGAGATGCAGCAGTTCATGCGTTTAACTCTGAAAAGCCTTTTATCAACGCCTGCCTGTTGGCCCAGAGCTGATCATCAAATAAAGCGAGCAGGATTTGGCCCACAGTATGCTCCACTTTGAAAGCACACAGCTGGGATTGCCAGCACAAGCAAATGTTGGCAATGCTTAACTCTGACAAGGATGCTCTGTTACATATGCTACGGGACTGTCCAAATCCCTGGCAGAAAATAAAGTGCCAGTGTTTAAGTAACCAAAGATTTAGAAATTCCACATTTGTTTATTTTAGAAGCTCTAACTGTACTCCCAAGGATAGCTGCAGCACTGGAAGGTGGCTGTTCTGAGGATGATTCATTGCCAAAGGAGAAATCCTTATCAAATAGAAATCAGCAAGAGGCAATTTCTCAGATTCGTTGCAAGAACTAGCTCTGAACTGAAATACTTGGTCTTTACAGGAAATCTCCTTCTACCCAGAGTCCTGGATCACTTTTATTAAAGACTGAACCTTCCTCACTTTATCACCTAAGTATCTGCGGGTACTGGCTGTAAATCAGGAACTCAGAAGAGAAGCTGAACCTCTATCATGTTTATTGTGCCTTGCTTGTCTCCATTTGTTTAAATCGCCTCCTATAACAGATTTGCTGAAATTGGTCCAGGAATGCTGAAGTGTAACAAATCTATGTATATTTGACAAAGTGGGCTGCAACTAGAGGAAAGTTATGAACAATAACCCCAACAAATAAAACATCTTCCTTTATATTTATCTTTCACAAGCTCACATAAACATCTGCCCTCTTTTCTGCACCTCATGGCACTCCAGAGCAGAAGAAAGTTAAGACTGAACTAGCAGAAAAATGAAAGCCACCAACACTAAAAAAGACATAAAAATCTAAAAGTAAATCACAAAATTCTAAAGCAGTATCAGCTCAATTTTATTTACAATGCTTCTCAATGTAACCCATTCATCCTCTCATTCTCTACTAACTACACAGTAAGCATTTCAAAAACATTTTTTGTCCTTTTCACTAAAGCACTTTGTCCAGTGTTGGCTTTCAGCTATTAATAACAATAACCTGTAACTAATATTTATCTAAATGCAAGTCCCCAAAAGACTGACTTGGGAATGGATGGTCTATTTACTTAACTTCTGATGAGTACAAACATTCAATCTTTAAAATTGATTTATTTCTAAACGCTCATTCTTCCCCATTTTATTTTCTGACAGAAGTTACCCGTAGGTTAATAGAAAAACAAAGCCAGGGTAGTCAGCTGCAGAATACTGAGCTGCAGGAGTTTTATTGTAAATGCAATTTCAAAGACAAGTCCTTTGCACAAGCTCCATTTCCATTCTTGTCTAACATTTTCTTGTCTTTAATTGCTTTCAGCAATATTCCAACATAATGATTTTTTTCCATTTATATTCAAGACTCAGTGCCCACTGAAGAAAAAATTTGCAGTTAATGCAAATAATGCACCTTGTCTAGTCCAGGACCTCTGCTCAGGAATCACCATGTGACAGTCTGTACAGCTGTAAGGCACATCTGTATTTCTAATTCATCTTGCATAGGACCAAAGCACCAGATCTTCACAAATCATACCCTGGTTTTATACTTCTCAGCTGCAGTAGCTTCATTTTCCAAATTCCATTATTTCTACCTACATTTCTTTCCAACTTTAATGTCCTGGTCAACCCATTTGTAATAGTAATCCCTATCTTTAACTCTTCTTGTGTCTACATGTTTCTCTGTAAGGTAATGACTCTGTAGGTAATCCCGGTAATCACAACTGCAGAAATATTTACCAAAAAGGAACATACATGTACGTTTTGAGTTATCTGTTCTGAGGGCACCTATAACATCTGATGGCATTAGCACCACCAGTATCAGTTTAGTTTTCCTGGTATGGTAGAAATTTGTGTGTGCATGTGTATGCACATGTGGCTACGTATAACTGGGATCTAAAATGATAAAAAGAATATTCCAACTGTGAAACTTCCTTCTTAATCTTATCAGATTTTAATATATTTCTACAATATATCTCACAAGAAGTATTTCCACGACACTTAAGCAAAACTGCAAACTTTGCACCAGAAAGGAGCAAACAAATATCAGGTTCCTTAGTAACTCCTTATTCACAGAGATCTTTGCTGACCCAAATGGTGGCATGTGAACCCCACCTCTTGCACACTTCAACTGCAACAATGATTTGCCTTCTATAGTCATCAATGTAAATCAATGCCTAATCTGTTCCCAGATGCTCTACATTTTCCATATTGAAATCACAGTTCCAAAACTAGTATTTTTCAGATATTTCTTATTCCCTCCAATCATTTTTGGAATATGTTTAAAAAAAGTATAAAACAACTGCATACAGCAATTAGTACTTAACGCACCTCTTAAAATCATCTGTTGAAAACACTTCCTAATTTCTGTCACTGCACACTCATATTTTGCAGCTATTTCACCTGGATGTTTTAATTCCATCCAAAAAAAAAAAACAAAAAAACACTTTCCCCCCCTAACAAAATCTTTACTTTCAGCAAATGTCTAAGCCACGTTTTAGGATAGCCTCAAAATTTGCAACTTCATTTTCAACACAAAAATATAGCAATAATGTGTCAAGTTGATGACAAGCTAATGATAAAGCCCCTATTGAACTAGATTTCTGAAAGAGTGGTATCAGAAAAGAGCTTCAGGGCAGCGGTATTTGGCCCTGCATCCCACACACAAAAATCTGAATCAGAAGAGTGCCTGACTTCCCTTGATTTAACTGGGAGTTACATAAATAAAATGCTGTTTGCTGGGTTGCCCATACAATAAGGGGAAAGCTTGATGTCTCAGAATATGATTCCCAAAGGAGCAGCATGGTAAATAATTTATTTCAAGCTAATAAAGAAATTTGAGGAACAGAAGGTATACATTAAATTATTTTCCTTTCCAGGAATCTTCCAGAGCACTACTACACAAATCCTTTTTCTCAAGAGAAATATGGCAAATTATCTACTTTTCAAAAGGTGTCCCAGCTGTCAGAGAGGACTGTGGTCCTCTGATATGGTCAGCAGTAATCTCAACACTCAGAATTAACTTGGGATCAGCTTGCAGAAAAAGAAGAGAGAAGAAAAAGAAGAGAGAAGAAAAAGAAGAGAGAAGAAAAAGAAGAGAGAAGAAAAAGAAGAGAGAAGAAAAAGAAGAGAGAAGAAAAAGAAGAGAGAAGAAAAAGAAGAGAGAAGAAAAAGAAGAGAGAAGAAAAAGAAGAGAGAAGAAAAAGAAGAGAGAAGAAAAAGAAGAGAGAAGAAAAAGAAGAGAGAAGAAAAAGAAGAGAGAAGAAAAAGAAGAGAGAAGAAAAAGAAAAAAACTAATTTTCCTTCCTGGGATTAAAAATTTCACTTAAATTAAAGCTCAGATTGTAATGACTCCTAAAGTCACTCCCTGGAAATTTGGGAAAAATACCAGACACGGTAAGAGTTAGAAATGCTGTATCAGTCTCAAAAGCCCTTTCTACCTCACCTCATCTCTCTGAGCACATGGGTGGCCTGCGGCTGCCTGAAGAGATCAAGGGTTGACCCAGAGTGTGTGCTGACACAACCAACCTATTAGGGACTGAAGATAAAAGTATAATACGAGGAATTGATGACAGAATTTGCTCTAATCACTTCCACCTACCTTGATAAAAGAGAAAAGGAAATACCTCTGTCTCAACCATTCAACTTGGGGAAAACTGACTTGTCAGGGGAAAAAAAATCTTCAAAATATGGCTTTAAAACATCTGTTAAAAGTCTCTTAATATATCTGTGTATGTCTTCAGTTATTTCACCTGAAGGTCAGAGAGAAGTAACCAGTGATTTTTGTTGGTTTGGTACCTAAGCACAAGAAAAGCATGAAAGATAAAAAATTGTACTTGAACTCTATAGTTCAGGTTCACAAATCATTCTGAAAAATAAACTGTTGCCCAAACATTTCAGTTTATTCCCACGACTGAAAAAACAGATGTGCCATAAGATAGCAGAGAGCTTTAAGAGCTTTTGGGGGTAATCCTCCTGAGAATAACCAACTATTCCCTTTAACTCAGAATTTGTATACTTTGTACTGCTGCATGCAAAGCAATTTTTAAACTAGAGCTTACTTAAAGTAGATAAGAGACCAAAGCCATGTGTTTCAAGCTCTTAGGACTCCTAAGTATGATAACTGACTTACCAAACAGAGTTTATCCAAGTGACAGTGTGAAATTCTCACTGTTTGCCTGTATTAGTTTTAAGTGCCTCCTAACACCAACTGTCTACAAAAGACATATTTCCAAATGGAAGAAAATTTCTTGCAATCTGCAATAAGTTTGGAGAAATACATATTACATACTGTGTTTGTGTGCATACTTGCAGTGGTCTCAGCTGTTCCCCATCTAGAAAACAAGTTACCAGGAGGAGAATGGAACTTCATTTGCAAAGTAATAGCTTTCAAATGAAGAGAAGTCAAGCCCTTCATTTTATTATTACTGCTGTATGTTTAAGTGCCACACACTCTAACAGCACCACAGAGAGAAGATCCCAAACTTGAAGAGACTACAAATTGTGAAGCAATTTCTGACAGTGTTACATAAAATAGCTCTTCACAACTACTCCTGTATACAAACAAACTAAAATCACCTATAATTTTTGCCAGGAAAGAAAAGACTGGATACTGATTAATGTCAAAAACTGTTTGTAGAAATAAGTACCAGGGAAAGTATTTAATTTTCTTACTTCTCTAATAATGTTCAGTAATCCAGTTCATTGCCTTTTAATCACCTTTTGCTGGAGCTACTCTAACGTGGCATGTTTTCTTTGATGCTACTGGGATCAGTTTAGGCCAGATTCTTTTTACCATAACATTCCCAAGTGCAGGTGTCATAGCTTCATTGCCAGTACAGAAACTAGGAATGGGTGGCAAAATATACCACAGAGAAGCATATTAACATTTTAATTATTTTGATTCTAATTTCACATTGGTAGCATCAACAAAACTCAGGGAGCTCTAGAGGACACTTACATATGGTTGTCTTTTTTTGTTTGGTTTTCAGGCTATTATTCCAAGTTGCTTTGGTTTTATTTCAGATGTCAGAGGCCTGAGGAGGTGTTCCTGTATTGATTTTACATGGAAGGGGTAGCCTTTGTGAGGAGAAACCAGGGCCTGCCCCTGATGTGGCCAGAACCAGCTACAAACCAGACCCACCACAGGAGACAGCTGAGGACATCAGCCAAGCTGGAGGCACCTCAATGTCAACCTGCAACAGGTACTTAAGTGCTTTTACAGCCTGGATTTCTTGGGACACCTCACTGTCACGGATCCTTCTTTTCCTATTAGCAGTAGAGGTTAACCCCAAAATGGCACTTACGGCTATTCCTTAGACACACCATATTCTTCCATTCATTAGATACTTCTATTTGGAACATATTGAGCATTTACCTTGATTTCCATCATTTCACAAACACTTTTTCCCATGTAGCTTTACCTAGAACTATAGATCTGCTACACACAGCTGCATCATCAACAAACATGTTTGTTACATTTACTGCTTCCTTTAAGAGGACAAAATAGCGAGCATCTGAAATTTCATCCAAATCTTTAAGTAATTTTTGTTATTGGATACAGATGATCTATGGATATTAACTATTTTTCTCAGCTGCATCAAAAATTTTAGAAGGTGTTTAATTTGTACCAAATCCCCATTCCAAATGTTTATGACTTGGATTTAACCAAGAAACAAAGGCAGAAAATCTCTTCTCATCTTCCCATTGTCTATTCAAAATTTATTACACACTAAGATATGTTATTTTAAATAATAAGTACTAGCATTAGGACAATTCCTTCTCTAATTTAAGCCACCACTTATTAGGTGTTACTATATGTTTTGTAATGAGATCTGATATATCATCTTCATTTATAAGATCTAATACTAAATCAAAGAAAGTAGTATCATTAATTTTGTGCAATCTACCTCTCAAAAAACACTGTAGCATTTTAATCCCATTTTAATCCAAAATTTTAAATTGCATCTCTGTCTGTAGGCTTGAAGGCCATTGTGGACAGTTTTACTGACCTGCGCTTTTTACGATTAATTTTGCCTTCTCAAATATTTCTTCATTTTTAACTCTGCTGGTCTCTGCAACACCCCTTTGCTTTTTTTTAAAATATTTGCCACTGAAGGTACAACAGTTCTGAGAATTCTGAGATGGAAATTATCAATCCCACTTGAAGTGTATTAACAACTTGAATTTCTAGTCTATTTACAGGCAGTGCAATTTACACGCTCTCCTTCCATTATCCCTCACACCTCATTGTCACTATTTTTACTGAGAAAGCATGCAGGGAGTTCTGGGTGCTAGTCCTATGGGATCCTTTATTTTCACCTGTATAAATCTTCATCTCCTTCCCCTTAATTTCTAAATTCTCTCCAAGGTGCTTATTCATCCAGCTAAATTACTTTTTTCCTCTTAGTTGGGGTACATTTTCCCAATACATTCAGCAATTTACAAGTGTTTTCCATACTCGAGTACCTGAGCTCTTCAGGATAGCTGAATATACTATCTATTTTCTGTTTGAAATTGAAAACCCCACTATTATTCTTCCACTGAATTTAAATTAAATTTACTAATGACCACTTAATCCATAGTTACTTTCTCTGACCTTGTGTTTCATAGCCACAGAATCGTTTAGGTCAGAAGGCATCTCTTGAGATCCCACCCCTTGAGTCCAACCCCCATGCTCAAGCAGGACCAGCAGCAGCACGTTACCTAGGACCACGGTGCCCTCTTACTCCATTAAATAAGTTAAAATAATTCCAAGTCTTATTGCTTCAGTGCCATCAGGCAGCAAAAACATCCTGGAATGCAAGTACTCGTGAAAGGTACTATAAAACTCACTTTTATTAATGTTGTTTACTAATATTAGTCATAGCTAAAAAAATGTCCAGACTCTGGGCTCCTCTACCAACAGCACAGTGAAAAGCATCTAAAAACCTATCACTATGTTTGGGGCTTTGTGAAAGCACAGTCACTGCAAGTCATATGCAAAATAAACTTAATTTACGCCCAAGTTCAGCAACAGAGGAGAACAGAGTTAAGGTGCAAAAGCTGGTAAACACTCTAGCTGTCAACCTGTTAGAAGCTGTAGTCACGGCAGTACGTCTGATACAGGAAACCTGGGATCACCACAGACAATTTAGATTTGATATCCATTCTTAATATGTGCCTACCTGCTGGAGAGAGCTGAACTGATCAAACGGATGACTGCTCCTCCATCTAGCATCACATTTGAAGCCATAGCTGCTTTTCAGATATTCTTTCAAAAATACACAGGCTCCATCTAGCCTTTCTTATTGTAA
Organism: Tringa tobata; assembly: GCA_033628505.1. Classification (NCBI taxonomy): domain Eukaryota; kingdom Metazoa; phylum Chordata; class Aves; order Charadriiformes; family Scolopacidae; genus Tringa; species Tringa tobata. The sequence goes on from JAHREE010000278.1 coordinate 2,272,761, forward strand.
AGCAAGTCTTACAGGCAGGGTTATTTAAGACAGCATCAAAAATTGGGGTTTGATTTTTATACCAGTAGTCAGAAATCAAATGAAAAACAACCATTTTTTTCCTGCGCACACACACACTCCTTCCCTCCCTGCAAGCCTGGCATCATACAGAAAACAAGAGAAACTGGGAGGGGAAAAAAACCCAAACTTTCTCCTGGTGCTACACTGGCTTTGACAGGGTTAAGTGAGCGCTCCTCATATCCTACACTTATACTGCCGGTTCAGATAAATGAGTTTCATTTTATTGTTTACTTGTACTTGATAAGGTTCTTGGATTGATTCCGGTGGCTCACAATGCCTTCCAGGCACAGGATGTTATTCTTACTACTGCATCCAATGCCTTTCACAACACAGTGGTTTTCTCTGAGAAAGGCAGGCATTGGGAAACCAAAATGTCAGCAAAATCAGTTTCTCCATTTTTGCAAAATGAAGGAAATTCTGTGAAATGAAATCAATTCTGTGCCAGCATAATAACCAGAACAACCAGAAATATCATGAGAGCTGGAAACAAACAATTGTTTTTTCCTTCTTCTATCAGTGTTGGACAATATAAAGGCACCCCAGAATACATGAGTCACCTTGTTAACCCACAGGTGGAGAAGTATCTAAACGCATTTCAAATGACAGAAGCTGCTCTTACAGAGCAGGCAAGTATTTATTAACCAAATCAATTAGAAGCCGCAGTAGCAATTCAGATTTCTATAAGTGAAAAAGTATGTCTCTCTCATCATTCATCTTCATCTCAAATACAGTTAACATTAATGTCCAGTGAACTCCAAACTTGCATGACTTTGCACTGGGAAATACAGTGAATCTGATTATTTCAACAGAAGACTAAAATGAAGATTTTTTGAGATGCCTTCCTCACCTTGTCACTGACTTGCATATATCCCTGTATACCTTCATGTTACATATCAACTGCAATAATATGGACACTAATATCTAATTACCTAACAGAAATTCCAGTAATATTCCCCAGTAATAATAAAATATTTTAAGAACTTCATTCTTTAATTCAAAGAAGCCAGAGAACTGATGTATTATTCACACAGTCTGGTGATTGTTTTGAACCTCCAAAAGTGGGCCCATCTTTTTGGAGCCCATAGGAATAGCAATGCACAGTATTTCTGCTTATAGAATCGTCTAGGTTGGAAGGGACCTTTAAGATCACCTAGTCCAACCATCAACTGATACAAAACGCCACTAAACCATGTCTCTAAGCACTATGTCAACCCAACTTTTAAATACCTCCAGGGATGGTGCCTCAGCCACTTCCCTGGGCAGCCCATTCCAATGTGCAATAACCCTTTCCATGTAAAATTTTTTTCCTAATATCCAATCTGAACCTCCCCTGGCACAACTTGAGGCCGTTTCCTCTTGTCCCATCGCCTGTGACTTGGGAGAAGAGACCGACCCCCACCTCTCTACACCCTCCTTTCAGGGAGTTGTAAAGAGCGAGAAGGTTTCCCCTCAGCCTCCTTTTCTCCAGGCTGAACAACCCCAGCTCCCTCAGCCTCTCTGTATAAGACTTGTTCTCCAGACCCCTCACCAGCTTTGTTGCCCTTCTCTGGACCCGCTCCAGCACCTCAATGTCTTTTTTATGATCTTATCAAGACAATGCAGACATCACTAAAATAACTAATGTTTCAAGGTATGTTCCTGCTTTCTGTGTGAATTTGGAGAATGCTTTAGCTACATGAGTTTGTCCTTAGGCTTCAGAATTAGAGAACCAGCTCTGGTTTTTATACACATACCCTGGTCAAAATCTGCTAGGACTATTTTAAACTTCTCCTGACACTTTATTGAATCTCATCCAGCTCTTTCCTCCATGTAACCCTGCTGTAAATTGGAGCTGGCTGCACAAAAGAACTCCCACGCTGCAATAGCAATCGCGTTACAACACCTGTATCTCACACATCCTGCCTTCCCAGGGAATCCTGCCCCATGGAAAGCATCCAAGACCAGAAGTGGTCAACGCTGACAGCAATATCTATCACACATTACCTGCCACAGCTGCCTTTACCAGAGCTTACTGATCTTGTTGCAAAGGGAACAGAGCAAATCACGTGTTATCTCCTCGGCTTCCATACCTCAGTAGCCTGTGCACTCGCATAATGTTGAGGAGATGGTTGTTAAAGTCAATATTCTCATCTGCAAGCTATGACTTGCTAGAGGAGCACGAGGGTAATCACAGCAAGTACGACAGGGATCACAAGTCAGAGCCTTTACCAGCCTAAGAGCAGTATTTACTAGGACTAAACACACTGCCCACAGAGCTCGTAACCTGGCAAGCAGGAAAGCCAGGGAAGGTGTTTGCAATTCTGCCTTTCTCCAGAAGTCACATCCTCCCTTCCCAAAGGCCCATGGAGACAACTAGCCCCGGCGAGGATTCACACTGCTGCATCCTCCATATGTATATAGAACAGACAGTAGTCACTGTTGCTCCTCAAATCAAATTTATACTAGTTTTTCTAGGCAAACTGTAATAGCACCACATGGAAAAAATGAAAGCCCTCCCGAGAGCGCTGCTGTCACTAGGCCTCAGATCCTGGAACTGGGGGACGCAGACTCACAACCAGACAGAGCAGGGTATCAAATCCTGGTCTCTGACATACTGGATGATCACTTAAGTGGTACGATAAAAAGGTACAGGATGTTTGGCTCAAGGGATTTATGTCAAGTGGGCTAGTTTAGAAGTATTTTTTAAAAAACTCTTTGGCTTATTGTAGAGCAATATGTTCAGCACCATCTTCCTACACTCAGGGCCAGTTCTCTTATACTCGTGAGGAATTTCACACCTGTGTCTGAGCTTTCCTTTCAAATTAGCTGCTCATCAACTCTATTACTAAACAAACATGAAGCAGCTGTAGCGCTCAGACTATGATTAAAATTAAACCCTTCAAATCCAGCCTAGCTTAGAGAACCTCTGTACAGTTGTTCTCAATTGATTAACTCCAACTGGCTCACTACTAAAACTAATCTATTAATTTAACAGTCTGAAAAAAGCTTCAAATAAAGAATTTCATATAAAGGGGATCCAAATGATATTTCAAGTAAAACACAAAAAGATGATGCCACTAAAATGCTTTAAGAAAAATAAATAATTTACAGTTTTAAATTGCCTTTTTTTTTTTGCCTTAGAGCAGTTAAACCATGGATTATTTTATTGATTCAACATTCACTGTTTTGCTTTGCACAGCACTGCAAAAACAGAATAATGCCTTTATTGGTCTTCTAAGGGAGGTAATGGAAGATGCTAGGAACTACAAACCAATCAGCCCACTATCAGCTGCACGCACCACCTGTGGCAAAATACTGAGTGCCTACCAAAGGGCTGGGTTCCAACGAGGCTACAGAATAGGTTTTCGGTCTTCACTTTCCAGAATATGTCCCCCCCCCTGCGCGTTCAATGAAATAAAGGAAAAGACAAATAGGGATGATCCACAGGTCTGCATTATCCTGTTTAATCATGATGGGATGCATAAAATTATAGAGTTAGAAAGCCAGCTGCACAGTAGGCGAGCCACTCTTCTGCATGAACTTTCAAAACATTTCAGGATCCTTTCTTCGCCTGTACAACTTCTCCTTAAGAGAAAACACGAATCTACACGAGGACCGCAACTTATAAATATAAGCAATAGTAACTCAATCACATACTGTCCTTTTCCTTGTTTCTATTTTAGGTTGAAAGGTTTTGCCTCAGGATCTGTGCCATTTTTACTGGTGTAACTACAGGACTGAATCCTCTCCATGTAATGTTCTAGTTAAATTACGGATATTTCACTGGAACCTAAACAGCCCCATAAATGTACCTTCATTAGTATTCTCATGACTCTGTTCTCCACCAGGCTCACAGACTTCAGCATTTAAAGTCTGCCAATAGCTTCCCCACAAGATGGAGCTGGGTGTGGATTCGCTTTGACGCTGTTTCCATCCCCACCTATCCATCACACCCTATGGTACACACAAAGTACACATCCTCTCAGAAAGAAACTCACCATGCTATTTAACATGCCGTGAGACAATAGCCTGAGGCACTGTGTGATCCCAGCACTAGGGATCTGTCTCTGAGCCAGATGGACACATCATAGAATCCAAAAACTGGCATACAATCGAGGAAACTGCCCGATTCAGTCCTCGGGCTTGAAAAATTTAAAAGCCATGCCAAATTAATGTTAAAAAAAAATAAATAGAGAGATGTCTGTAGCTCTTCTGTGGGAGATGGGAGAGAAAAAAAGCAAAACTTCTGTGGATTGAGTGTGCTTCAGGGATGAATGAAGGCACCATACAGCATGCAGCCTGTGTAGGGAATCTTCCTACCTTTAAGAAGGAAGGAACCAGAGACCCCAAGGATCTGACCCTTCAGACATCACCTGAGAGAGTGGCTATGTTGAATTTCTCATGCCAAGAGCAGACCACAACCCCTGCAGAAGCCAAAATCATGTCATCCAGCCAGGATTATTCCCACACCTCTCTGTGTCAAGATGCTTCGTGGAGGCATAAGACAGTACTATGCATCCAGACAAAATGAGCACTTTGTCACCAACATCATAGGAGGCATTTGAAAAAACAGCTGCCTCCAGCTGCTCTTCCTCTTTCCACTAGCAAGGGGCTCACAGGTAACCCTTAGGACACCACACCACCTCCAGATGACTTTCCTTTGAATTGCATTCCTACACTGACATGCCCCTCTGTGAAGGCACCAATAGTACCAAGGCTTAAACTTATTTTACCCTGAAGATCACCAATGTCATAGGAGAGCAGAGTAAGGTGCAAAAGCTGGTAAACACTCAAGCTGTCAACCTGTTAAAAGTTGTAGTCACGGCAGTACGTCTGATACAGACAAGCTCGGGATCAAGACAGACAATATAGATTTGATATCCAGTCTTAATACATATCTACCTGCTGGAGAGAGCTGAGCTGATCAAACGGATGACTGCTCCTCCATCTAGCATCACATTTGAAGCCATAGCTGCTTTTCAGATATTCTTTCAAAAATACACATCACTGGTGCCAAATGGGGGGAGTCTTGGCACATGCCTCCACGTGCAGGAGAGGAAACAAGATGTGGCACCTGCAAATATTCTCAGCATCTCTTATCAGCACCCACAGCAAAAGAAGCAGAGGGAGAAAAGACCTGGCACCTCTAGGTCAGAGGTTTGAGATAGTTGCTGGGTAAAGCAAGGAAGGGAGCAGAGCAACCAGGAGCCTGACAGCTCTCTCTCCATTTTTCCCTTTTTAGAGTTGTCACTGTCATTTGGTGGATGAACGCTCTATTTGCATGGGTGGGTATGGATGAGCTGGGGTCTTACAGTGCCATAAAGCTGTGATTTTTAATAACCGTATTGCCTTGGACTCATGATGATTCCACAGGGTGCTTTTGTTTCTCATTGCCTTTAACAGCCAGGTCGCAATGTGGTCAGTGTTTATATTTGTTGTCTTCCTGCGAGTAATCTGTCTTGGGCCATAACCCAAGCGTGACACGGGAGTACAGTAAGTCTGAACTGAGACTGAAACTTTCCAGACTGCTGCAGTAAACTACCCTGAATAGCGTTTTAAACAATATTTGAAAATATTATGTGGTTGTGAACCTTGACTATTACACACTGCTACCAAGAGGGGCTGTCCTTTACACACTCCGTCAGCCCCTGAGAAGAAGCCTGAACATCCTCTCTTCTTTTTCACGTCCCAGCACAGCAGAGGAGTGCTGAAGGACTATTAAGAGCAGCCTGGGCTCACTTCTTGCCTCACACCCCAAGACAACCAACATTATTTTTACGCTAAAAAAAATCTGTTCTACTTAAACAACATGAGCCTGTTCCTTGAATTTCATGCCATTTGGGAAAAAAAAAAAAAAAAAAAAACACCAAAACAAAACCACACCAACAAAGAAGAAACCATTGTTCTTTTCTTTTTTCCCCTCTAACTTCAGCCAGCTGCACTTGCCGTCCTCTGGAGTGCTGTCCCTGGGTGAGGGGACCTCTGCACTTGCTGGGACAGACTGGTTGCCTTGCTCAGAACAGAGGACACCTCTCCATCTCCAGGGGAAAATGAGGTGCATGCCTAAGGTGTGCACAACCTACACATCTGATCATAGATGCATAGATTGCCCAGTCCTACTGCTGAGGCCATGGGCAGGTGGTATTTCTTTTAACTAGACTACCTGTGGCTTTCCACTGGATACTGGAGAAAAATGCACGTTCTGTTCATGGATCTAGCAGAGCTAGACATTTTGTACCTCCTAGATATGGCACTTCTGGACACCTCAGGCAGTGACGAAACCTGAGCTAGCACTTGGTCATCTGCAACAAAGACAACAGCAACAATGGACCTTACCAACGCCGAATTATTCTCAACCAGATCCAAGAATGATTCCTACCCACCACAGGACTAAACATCTGAGGCAGGTCTGGGAGAATTTCAGGTCTAGTGCTCTGGACCACTTACAGCAGATCCTCACAGACACCCCACGGAACTCCACCCCTCCCAAACAGGCCAAAGAACAGCATGGATACGGCTCAGTGCTCCACTAAGAAGTTAATTGTATAAATTACACCCCATTCATTGCACATGCCAGAAATTCTGCCTGGATTATTCCCTAGGACTCCGCTCCAGCCAGCCAGCACTCTGGGATGCACTAAAACACCTTAGCCAGTCTCACAGACTTCACCTTTTAAGATCTAAACCAGATCATGCCTTGTCACAATGTAGTTTCAGGAAGCTGTGACAGCAAAAAGACTATTTTTATCTTCGCCAAATTAGATTGGGGATTTTCGGGAGCAGGAGAGACCCCTTCAGCAAAATAAAGCTTAATTGGGAAAAAATAGTTTGCACTGCACCTATGCTGCAAGAAAAGCATTGATGTACACTGAGGGTATGTCGTGGGGAAAACAGCCTGAAAGCAGGTGATGCAGACTGAAATGTTCCCTCTCCTTTTCTCTCAGGATCAGAATATGGGAGAATCAGCAGTTTCAACTCCCACTCACTTACCTGCTGTGACAGGACACAAGCCAACAGATGTTGCCAACTCTAAGCACTCAACAATCATTAGTCAGGCTAAAAAACTCACAACAATGGCTTTAAAAGCAATATGTTATAAAACAATAGATGTGATCTTCTTTTGTTCTGCCTTTCAAGTTTTAAACCCTTACAGTCAGGTTTTATGTCTCTTCTTCATAACCACGAGGGACAGGAATTCTGGACTGCATTGTATTTTTTCAGTGGAAGCTAAAAATCTGACATCATTCATTCATTCAAGTTACTGAAGCTTTAAAAAAAAAAAAAAGTCAAACTGCATTAGGATGGTGAATGCTGCCATCTCTGGCTGCCACATTTCAAAACAGCTTCCATATCCTGAACTACGGGTTAGAAACTTTATTTCCTAATGTCAAGAAGGAAGGGATGATTGTAAACTCAGAACATGTTTTGTTCTGCTTGTGCTGCTTTTAGAAAATATAACATGAAAAGCTGAGCAAACCAGACTTACTAGATATGTGATGGGCAAAATGAAAAATAAAAATACAATGAGATACTGATGATCGTCCCGATTCAGGCAAAGATCAGAAGTTCCACATTTGTCTTTTATCTCTTTAACTGTCTCAAAATCGAATAAATATTGTCAGAATTTGGAGGTTCTCTGAATGAAAAAACAAATAGGACAGTCAGAGTCAGGCCCTCACAAATAAGGATGAGTTAAGTTTATTTCTCTTTTTTACTTGGCCCAAGAAAGGAAAAAAATACCCCCGAAGTGGAACCACCATCACTTACATTTTACACATCTACAAGGAAGTGAGTGGACAGGGATAATGCACAGCTCAGAATTCCCTCCTGAGCAAAAAGCTTTTCCTATCTTTGCCCAGACTATACCTATTCTATATGCAATAGTCTACATGTCTCCCTTCCAGCTCCAGAATTGCTAAGTCCATACAAAAGCATTTTTTACAAGACATTCACTGCCACCGCATTAGGAAAAATTGCCTTTTTGTGGAAGAGCATCTGCATTCAGGACAAATTACTCAGAATCAGGAGCTATGGAGGATAAGAGAGGAAAATCACTTATAACAGCTCTTCAAATTCAAATGGGCAATGAAAACAATCATAGCGGGTAAATGCTCCAGTCCGTTAGAGGGGGGAAAAAAATGCAGAAAGAAATTATATGGCAATCCTGGGGGAGAGGAAATATAATTTACAAAGAAAAAGTGTACAGCTTTATGGCCAGGAGGACAGCAGCACTGAAAATGAACACGCTGCCATGGATTCATTCTCCTTTTAAGTCCTGCCAATTCATATCTCATTGAAATAATAAAGGACACCCATGTAGCCCCAGAGGACATGGAGTAAGAAAAATATATAGCCCAAAGGGAAGCCCCATACTCTTGGGGGGAGGGTGAGGTGTGGAGTTTACCCTCAGTAAGCCACTTCTCAAAAGGGATCCTGTGAAGGTGAGTACACCCTTCCTAGACCATGCAAAACCACCTGTTTATTTCTTACTAAGTCACAGAAGAAATACAAAAAGGAAGCAAATGTTTTTGAAACACTCAATTAAAAAAAAAAAAAGCACGTTAGAAACTAGTTTTTAAATTAAACTTGATTATAGGCTAACAAAGAACAACTGCAACAGCGCTACATATACATGAAACGGCAAATCTTTCCCTGTGGATCCTGTCTGTTTCCTAACGAGATAAACAAACTCAACCACAGGTAACAAGGGAAACAAGGCTCACTGGAGACAAGAAAAAAGCAAGTCCCAGCAAGGGAAAAGCCTGCATATGAACACATAGCATAAAGCAGGTAACTTGCCACAAAAATCCTGTCATGCTTAATTTATAGTTGAGTCTACATTTGGCGCACAGTCCCAGTGAATAAGGGACGGGGTTTTCAACTACATTTCCATCAAACATGCAAATAGCTATTTGTCAGGAAACGTCAAAAAACATCAAAAACACTCAACTTACAGAATCAAATTTCCATCCCTTAGAAACTGAAATTACATTACATAGCAACAGGTTGCTTAAGCACTGGAAGAAATGCAGTTTGATTTTTCACTCATTAGTGTCCTACGATTTACTAGGAGTTTTTCCTCACAGGCTCCTTTCTGTGTGAGAGTTCTCTCCCATCTCAAGTAAGAATGGGGTTCATATTGCAACCCTTCTCTCCATCAGGAGAGGTCTTTTTTTATAGGTCTTTTTCCTACTCACCTAACAACAGTTTCAGAACTCACCGGAGTTCAATTGTTGCTGTGACCTCCATCTCTCTGTTAAATTGGACAAAAATTGGCCAGTTTAAAAAATAATGCTAAAGAAACAGACTAGTAGGCTGAGAGACAAACATGTTCATACACATACAAAAAAATTTCCTTGGTATATCAAGATAAAAATCAGAGCAATTAGTGGAAAAGAATAACATAATTTGCAGAAGTACACAGGATAAGGCATTTGGGATGACAAGCAGAAACCAGAAGGCCTGAGCCCAAGTAAACACCATTCAGAGTTGGTGCCTGCCTGAGACCACTGTACATTCACAGTTGCCTTTTCATTTCTCTTGCATTCCCTCAGTGTCCAACAGAAAGGAGGGATTTTAGTGAGTGCTCAGGCCCCTGTTGCCAAAGTGTAGAGCAGGGTCTCGATATCTGGAGCAGCAGAGACTGAGAAGGGCTGGCCAGCTACAAAAACTTAACCACGATAACTTTACAGAGCGACAATGGAGGAAAGTGAGGGAGTGATCAGGCAAGGCAGAAGAAGTTGAGAAACCATAACCAACACAGGATGCTGAGGACTAGGGGGTTCTGAGCTGGGGCTCCATCCTGCCCTCAACAGGCTGAGAAACCCTTCCTATTTTCCAAATACTCTAACTACTGTACCATAAACTGAGTAGTAGAAATGCCATTTTGAGAATATTCACTTACCTGTGCTAAAAATCCAACAGTAACATTTTCAGTTATAAAAAAAGGTAATTTCAGGTCACATTTAAAACCTAGAATTCATAATAGAAGTATTTTCAGCATGCAGTATTAAAAATGCCAGGAATCAAACTAGCTATTTATTTACATCTGTCATGTCACTGCGGTATGCACCATCATGTCCTGGGGATGCTTCCACATCAACACAACTGCTGCTGAACATTATGAGAAACCACCGCAACATTCCAGTCTATGTACTTTATCCCACTGGGGAAAAATCAAAATATAGTTGCCCTGGTTCTAACTCACATCAGATTTCACTCCTCCTGTAAATGAGTAAACAAAACTATATCAATCTTGGCTGTTACATCAGTCAGCAGCTTAGATATTTCACTAGGGCCCCATACTTATAAATGAAAGCCAAAAAAAAGCATATAAACTATCTGTCAACTCTGCTATCCAGAGAGCTAATTCAAGTTTCTCTGGTTTGGGGAGGTATTTTTATATTTCCTAACATAAATAAACAAGACAGAAGAAAACTCCAGTGCCCAAGTTTTGGTCCAGGCTCCTATGACACCAGGCTGGATTCATGGATACTCAGTCTCAGCTCTTCACTTCCATTAATCCTGAGCATCCATAGGAAGCGTTGTTTGTAATGATGCCCTTCAAACTTGAATGATGAAAATGCACATTTTGCAAATGACACCTCAGCCAATCTGGCCCATCTGCATGAGAGATGGCAAATGATTTCACTCTTTAGGCATTCAAAATAAAATGCACATGCGGCAACTTCCAAGCTGGCAGGAAAATCCAGTCATTAAAAAAGTGATTTGTTTTCTACATTCACAAACACATAGGCTCCATTTATTTCCATTGCCATAAAGAAAATGAACTGCTATATTTTTTAAACAATCATAGCCAGCACATTTTGGAAATGTTTTAATTTCAAAAATACTAACTAGCAAATTAGAGTTTAAATAGCTTTTCTAAAGAGGTACCATTTTAGATACAGTTTTCTGATTGATGGCATCGCTTTGCCCTGCGGGAAAAGGTTTTACTGTCCTCTATATACACTGTAGGGATGCCTGCTGCTGGAGTCACTAAATTAAAGAAGAAACCTAAAATATGTGAATTTTAGATAAAATCATATTCATTAACAAGGAGATACATTTTACATTATGGGATCCTGAAAAAAGGCTACATTTCCTTCAAAATTAGAAATTTATGGTCTCTGCCTTCTGTCTTTCCATCTTTCTCTTCATAATGGGGAAAACAGAATAGCAAATAAAGAAAATAGCAAACAGAATTGATATAGCCTCATCCTAAGAAAGCTTATAAATATGCTTAACTTTACACAGAATGAGTTGCTTAATTGAACTCACTGGGACTATTCCCAATGCAAAAATGTAAGCATGTGTGTAATTCTTTTCAGGATCATGATGTGTAAGGGTGATCTGTAGTGAAAATAAAACTAGTAATTTTTTTTTTTTCAAATTTCTTAATCTGCATTTATTTTTGTGGCTATAGCAACATCTGGTGGACAAAGAGTAAAATATAAAGACATTTCCACCATATGATATAGATATATGTATTAAAATACAAACTGTTTTAATGTTTGTTTTTTTAAAGTTAACAAGAAAAACCAACAATTTAACTTGGATATTTCTCAATAACTTTAAAGCTATTACGTCTCTATATTCTTAACCAAAAGTGGTCAAGGTATCTTCGCTTCATAACATACTAAAATACTATCTTTTTCTCTCCCATCTTTCCTCTCAGGCAAGTGCTTGTATACTTTGGAGTGCTAGCAATGGTTTGTCAGTGTACTCTGGCCCACTTTGATGAAGAGCATAAAAATGCTAAGGTTGCAGAGTTAAGCAGACAAAAAATAAGATCGATCACAAATAAATTACTGAAGTTAGAGTTAAGAAAACAACAAAGAAGCCCTGTAGATTTTCCCTCCATAGAATCAAAGTCTAGAAAGAAATCAAAATAAAACCCAAAAATAACCAAAAAATCCCACTGGAGGGCAATTTAGCATGCAAGGGTGAAGCTGAGTGATCAGCACACTGACACATTCTTTTTGCTTCACTCATTTACTCTGTACTTTCTTCTAATTCATATGTAATTGCTCACTCCCTTTTCATATACCCTTTACTAAAATTTCTCCCTTATAAGCATACCTGTTTAGAACCAGCAAAAAAACTACCAATAAAGTAAGAGTAAAATACAATTATAAGTATGTATGCTAAAATTACTTGATGCTGAGGTTAGCCTGAATTAATTTCCAAAGGGCTGGAGACATGAAACTGCAGAACAAAATATTAATATGTTGACTAAAATGTTTTAACAGGGAACAAACTATTGTATCTACCACCACAAACAAGGAAGCAAACTAGGGAACAACCATTCTATAATTGTCTGTAAAATTCTAAGACAGTATCAAAAGAAGTCTGACATTAATCTCTAGAAACGTGAAAACAGAAAACAGGATTTACTTGAGGGTGATGTTGAAATCAATGGATGGATTGCTAGTAGCCTGGCTAGGTATCTCAATCTTCTATTTGGAAACCTGGATCTTCTCTGGTCCTTCACATATAGTAAGATATTCGGGACCTTCACAACCTGACTGGATACAAGAATTTGCTAACGCAGTACTTCCCCGATCGCAACTCCATACAGAGATCAAGAGAGGTCAGCAGGTTTCTGTACTGCCTATTTTTTTCAGCTTTTACTGGAAGAACTAATTGCAAGATGCAAGTTCCTGGGGCTGGTAGGTCAATTAATCAATAAAGTCACATACTGTCTACTATAGCACTGCTTAAAGTTACCCACTTCCCTTACACTAATCAGGGAGATGACTGTCTGCAACTGACAAACTGCAACAGACGAAGACACTGACAGGAGTAACATGCCAGAGACATGTTCTGAATTCACACACATCAGCAGCTTGATTCAAGTATCGCTTTTGCTGACAAGCCCACGCCTCCTCCCAACCACCTTCTCCCCAAAGCTCCAAAATGAGGGACTTCCCAAAACCTCCTGAAAGTCCATTGCTGTTACATAGCAGGTGTAACCACTCCAGCTTCACAGATAAAAATACTGGGTTAGTCATGTTAGGCACATTGAAAGCTTTTTGCTGAGAAGTGGCAGGGTCCAGGGTCCAATCACAGTATCTGTGGAAGACACCTGCAGTCATCCACAAACTCCAGGGTCATTCACTGAGACATTACACATGCAGAGTTTTATCACCCAGCCACGATTTCAGTGATTTCAAAGTCCTTTACGTAACCACATACAAGACTCCCCTTTTTTACTTGTAGAAGATACCTTTGAGATGCTGAGAGCTTGCTAGCATAGATAGACAATGAAATCAGAAAAAATCCAATGGCTGCATGCGCACATGCAAGACAAGATTTGATAGGGATGGCATCCTTCATATGAACAGCTAATATAATCAGCAGAAAACCTTTTGAGCACACAACCCCTTCCATTACTGTGAAGTAGAAAAAAAAAAAAACATACGAATGGATGGGTCTAGAGCACAAGTCTTACGAGGAGAGGCTGAGGGAACTGGGGGTGTTCAGCCTGGAGAAAAGGAGGCTAAGGGGAGACCTTCTCGCTCTCTACAACTCCCTGAAAGGAGGGTGTAGTCAGGTGAAAGTCGGTCTCTTCTCCCAAGCAACAGGCAATAAGACAAGAGGAAACGGCCTCATGTTGTGCCAGGGGAGGTTTAAATTGGATATTAGGAAAAATTTCTTCACAGAAAGGGTTATCAACCACTGAACAGGCTGCCTAGGGAAGTGGTGCAATACCCTGGAAGTATTTAAAAGACAGGTAGATGTGGTTTTGCAGTGGGTTTGGCAGTGTTAGGATAACGGTTGGACCCAATGATCTTAAAGGTCCTTTTCAACCTAGACTATTCTATGATTCAAAGACTAAACACCAATTACAAATTACTGCTCTAATTGGGAGCCTAATGTGCTAATAAGGCCGTTCCCCAGGGAAGGAGATGCAGTACCTGCAGAGAAGGTGGTATGTTAACTGTGGTTAACTGTGTGAGAGAAAGGCACTTATACCTGAGGTAGACTTTACTCCATGGAACACTGAGTGCCCGTCAGGATGGGAAAAACTGTGAAAAAACCTCATTTCACCCCTATTTTGGTGCACTGGCTTGACCTACCAGCTTCATTTCCCCAACTTACCTTCACGGGCCTCCCTCGAAGCTGCTGTTCGTGCCTCTGCCCGGCCTGCTGCCCGTGGCGGAGGGCACAGCTCTGCTCTGTGTCCTTTAGATATGCTTTTAAATAACGCACATGAACAAATTACCACAGCACGCTGGAGAGGGAGCCGCCGGCTCCGCGTTCCTTGGCGCTGGAGGTTTGCAAAACGCTAGAGCCACCGGCTGAGCCAAGCCAGCTTTAGAAGGGAAAGGCGCAGGGGAGCTTAAGAGCAGGGCATGGCGCTCTTAAACGGAATTTTAAACTGGCCTTGTTACATTTCCCGCCTCTCCCCCCAAATTCTGTGCTCCGCCCCCGCGAGGTGCGATGAGGGAAGGCGGGTCTCGCGCCGCGCATGCGCCCGGCGAAGGGCGGGGAGCGGGGGAAGGCTGTCCCTCCGCGGCTCCCGTCCTTCCGCGCCCGCCGCCGCCCGACATGGCGGAGTATTCCTGTGTGAAATCCACCAAGCTCGTCCTCAAAGGGGCTAAAGAGAAAAGGTGAGGAGCGGGGTGCCCGGCCTGAGGCACCGGGGCGGGCTCCAGCGGCCCGGGGCTGAGGGGTGTAGGCCGTGGCCGTGTGGGAGGGCTCGCTGTGGCGGGGCCGGGCCTGAGGTACGTCCTTATCGCTTTGCGTCTCCCTTCGCAGCAAGAAAAAACACAAGGAGAAGAAAAGGAAGAGGGAAGAGGATGCGGCAGAGCAGCTTGATATTGTCGGTGAGGAGAGTGTGGAAACTGTAGGGGATGGCAGAAGCTGAAGAGGTTGCTGTAGGACTTTGTAAGCGAAGTGTGGGGCCCGTACGGGTTTATAGTTATTTCTCACAGCATGTTATTTGTATGTTGGGATCCTATATGGAGCTTCGGACACCAGTGGGGTGGATTTTCCTCTTTTTAGCTAAAGTATATTCTTATATAACCTTAAGGTACTTATCAGCTTGGATTTTTTTTTTTCCTTTTTTTTTTTTTCTCTAGTGCTGTTTTCTTAAGGAGAAGGGACTTATCACTGTAGTGCTGTTATTTAATGGGTGCATTTCTGTGTAAATAACTTACATCTTCTGTTACTATCACTTTGAAAGTTAGTGGTTGGATCTTTCTGTTCCTACTCTGCCACCAGTTACTTTCTGAGTTCTTTAGTTCACTTAAACCTTTGCGCCTTTCAAAAGTAATAAAAGCTTGGTTAGTTTATTTGTTTTTAATTTGACATACTTGCTTGACTTCTGTGATCTCTTCACATTATAAATTTGCTGCTGTTAATTAAAACTAAGGACAGAAATGCTAACCAGTAACAAATAGAACTTTACGTTTTCCAGTATCAAAGTATATATGGTCACGAGCGGTAACTTGACAGACCGTTGCCTTTTAGTGCTGTCGTGTCATTGATCACAGTCCACTTCACAAACAAAAGCAGCTAAAAAAACCACAAAGTCCTGAGAGATTCAAGTGTACACAGCAGCGCAGTGAATGTTACCAGATAAATTTTCTATTATGTGTATATAGACATAAGCTAAAGCAGGGCAGGGGGAAGTCATCCTTGTTCCTGTGTTAAAACAAATTATGATATGTGAGAAAATGGGCTGTTGTGTCTTATGCTGGAGGAATGTTACAGATGTTTTACGTTCTTTAGTTTAGCCAGATTTCAGAAAAGTGGGAGACATTTGGAAAAGTCATACGTTGATCTGCAAGTCTTTACTGTATAGGACAAGACAGTTAGCTCCGTATATTATATAAAGATAGGGGAAGATTATTTCTGCTCAAGGCAGATTGACTTGCCAAATTTACCATGTGAAAAAAAAACCCATCGTATTCAGATTAATTAAAAATAGTTATTATCTTAATCAGGTAGACAATATTTGTAAGGCAACGTGCCAGGTGAAAATCTTACTGTTTAAAAAATATAAACATCATAATTCTAATTCATGCATGTGCGTTGGTTGAATTCTGTGGGGCTCAAACATTCAAACACAGATTGGCTCAAGCAGCTGAAGCCTAAGGATTACGGCTCACATGAAGCTGTTTAACAGCAAGGTGAGATATCTAATGGAGATCTAATAATTGGGTATGACCCCAAAACTGCAGGAGGCTGGTCAAGAGGGGAAAAAGAAAAACCCACCTTCCTTGCAAGGTGTGTCTTTGCTGGATCAGCTGAATGCATCAGCTTGCTCTATGGACCAACGCAAAGAAGGGATGAAGTTTAGGAGCCTGTGACTAGAAATGACAGGGTGGGTAGAACAGCAAGACTTTCTGATCCCGCAGCGACACCGTTAATTTGGTTTTTGCACTATAAAATAGCGCCCAAAGATCTTGAGATAGCAATTGTATCTTTAGAATTTCAGATCTCAAGACACAGAAACATCATCTCTTGAACTACTGTAATCAGAAGTTGTAATTGCTCTATTAACTGTCACGGGTTTGCATTTTAGGAAACTGGTGGGCTGTCAGTAATTTCGGTGAAATTACAGGAACTATCGCTATAGAAATGGATAAAGGAGCTTACATCCATGCCCTCGACAATGGCTTGTTTACGCTTGGAGCACCACATAAAGGTTTGTTTCAGGAAATTTGGAAATGAGCAGTTCGGTAGTGAAAGGCATAAAAGTGGCATCACTTAAAGGCGAGCAGTTTTCCAGCTAACAGGAGTTTATTACAAATAATGCAATAATCCCAGCCGTAGCATGCAGATGATTTACGCCTAATGACTACCAATCAGTTTCACTTATCTAGTTTCTCGCTGTTTTATGCGTACAATAAATTGAACTGCATTGGAGATGATCACCTGTTAAAGGCTGTACCACTTACTGGAGAAAAAAGCAGTATAACTTTTATTAAATCCTATAAAAACCTTTATGGTGTCAGTGAAAGAGTGAAACTGAAGGCAGTTTCAAGGGTTATTGCTGCATCCTCATCATAATACGCATGTTTTGTTGCTGCACAAGTGAGCTACTAATGTGGTGGCAAAATTAGCAATATTATGCGCTATTATTGCATTTTGGGTTCCAGGGATGGAGAAGCTGGTAGCTTTCAGGATACTGAGTTGTGTTACCCTAGCTGAACAGTAATACATTTTCTTATGGAAAAAATAACATTACAAGGAGATTAAGGTTTTCAAAGCCACCTGGAGAATTACAAAACGTTCTCAGCTGTAAATTTCTTTACACAAGGATTGTTTTTATTTTGTGTCTGGTTTTAAGCATTCTAAATATATGAACATAAATAAGCACCTGCATTGCTTTTTTAAAAGTCAACATTCAAAAAGGGGGATTTTTAAAGAAAAAGTATTGCAGATTTCCATAGTATTTGGTGATGCCCGGTGTTCAGTTCATTTTGATCTGCAGTATGAACAGGCTAAAATATTGTATGTTTCATACTTCATACCTAACTAGTGGATAATTCATTCCTCAGATGATGAAGGCCCAAGTCCTCCTGAACAGTTTACAGCAGTGAAGTTGTCTGATACAAGGTAATTACTTTAACAAGGTTACAAGTTTTGATACTTGTTATCTTTGTTTCTGGTGTGAATAGGTGGTTTTAATAGTCTCTTGAAATACATTGTCTACTAATAACGTCTTTGTGAGCTGTGGGATATTGTGAATTGCTTGAATTAAAAACATTCTGTACTGTTTTCCTGCCTTTCCTTTGAGGATCGCTCTGAAGTCTGGTTATGGCAAATACCTTGGTATAAATTCGGATGGACTTGTTGTTGGACGTTCGGATGCAATAGGATCAAGAGAGCAATGGGAACCTGTCTTCCAAGACGTAAGCTGTTTGGAACATCACTTGATGTTCCTCGCATTTAACTGCATTTTGAGTTAATCTATATTGATGGGTTTTGTCTGTCGAGTAAAAGCCTTTTGCATTCTCTTCCATATTGTAACTTTTAATCTCCTGTTTTCCCAACTGCAATGCATTCACTGTAATTGGAAGTTCTCAAAATATTTCCAAGTTACTGCATTTTGGCAGCTATAAGCATCTTAAGAGTGAAGGAGCCATCAAGTCTGCTGGCCAGCAGTGTCCATATATTAAAAAATAAACCAGAGTTTTTTAGTGTATGGGATAGAGTGTTATGCATCAAGGATTATATAAAAAAATCTTTATACTAACAATATGTGATATATTTCTGCAGAAGAAAATGGCATTACTGGCAGCAAACAGCCGTTTCATTAGATGTAATGAAGAGGGAGACATAGAAGCCAAAAGCAAAACTGCAGGGGAAGAAGAAATGATAAAGGTAATCTTTAACTTCTACATTCTATACAGGATTGGCATGGATATTCTAACAAACGGGTCTCTTTGTGCTACAACTTATTCTTAATACAGTTATAAAAGTTTTCTATAAGCTGTCAAGTGATTTGGCCACAAGAAAGGTAAATGAGAGAGTTGGGGTTGTTCGGCCTGGAGAAAAGAAGGCTCCAGGGAGGCCTTATAGCCCCTCCAGTACCTGAAGGGGCTACAGGAGAGATGGGGGGGACTCTTTATCAGGGACTGGAGTGATAGGACAAGGGGTAATGGTTTTAAACTGAAAGAGGGGAGATGTAGATTGGATATAAGGAAGAAATTCTTTACTATGAGGGTGGTGAGACACTGGAACAGGTTGCCCAGAGAAACTGTGGCTGCCCCATCCCTGGAGGTGTTCAAGGCCAGGCTGGATGGGCCTTTGAGCAACCTGGTCTGGTGGGAGGTGTCCCTGCCCATGGCAGGAGGGTTGGAACTGGATGATCCTTAAGGTCCCTTCCAGCCCAAACCATTCTGTGAGCTCCAGGCCTGCATAAACTGAGATGCTTCCGGTAGAGATAGGAACATATCTTACCACTACAGGGGGGCAAGACAGTCTGTGTGATGTTCCTGACAGTTCTGAACAGCTTGGTATGGAAAAGATGAATTATGACGGAAGCAGGGACAGAGAAGGGTTTACCAGAACGATGCACAACGGGAGATTTTTTTAAGTAAGAGAATGTAAAAAGACTTTCTCGCCTTCATCTGCATGTGGAAAATACATGAGTGCCTCCAAAGAGAGACAGGTGTCTACTAGTAGGAACAATACTTTAAGTCAGTCTCTGAAAAAGGCATTTTACCCTTGCTAAAACTGAGAACTGAAATGGTGCTTCTTTGAGATGAAGGTCATTATGTAGATACAATAAATTATATAGAGATATACAGCAGTATCAAGGATTACACTTAGTATTTCCTGTATTTCAGACAGCTTTTGCTTTTATTGCAGTTGCCTCCATATGTGAATTAACCAATTTGAAAACTCAAGAATTTAAAAAGTCACTGTGACTCTCATTTTATTATGAAGGATATGTTGTCATCTTTAACCTGTAAGTTCTGGTTTAAAAAAAAATAGTTTTTTTTCTGTTTTGTTTTGTTTTTTGCCTGTCAATGACTAGATTCGTACTTGTGCTGAAAGAGAACCTAAGAAGAAAGATGATGTTCCACAAGAAGACAAAGGAAACGTTAAACAGTGTGAAATCAATTATGTGTACGTAGTTTAGAGCTGTTAACGGGCTCAAGTATCTTTTCTTGCTTCTCTTTGAGGCCCAGCTTTGGTGGAAGGGCCAAACTCCCACCCAGCTTTTCACTCCCTTTCCCCTCAGCAGGACAAGGGGAGAAAACAGAATGAGAAAGCTTACGGGTGGAGACAAAGACAGGGAGATTGCATACCGGTAACTGTCACAGGCAAAACAGACTCAATGTGTGAACACCTAATTAAGTTTATTGCCTGCTAATTTGGTTAGTGAGAAACAAAGACAAAAATTATAACCGCCACCTTTCCTTCCTCCATCTCTCAAGCTCAGCTTCACTCCAGACTCCTGCTGCCACAAGCAAGAGGGGGTTATGGGTCAATATACAGTGGTTTCTCCCTGCCCCTCTTTTCTTCTCCCACTTTTCCCCTGCTCTGGCACGGTCCCCTCCACGGGGGGAGATATCTTCTCCAGCACCTGAAGCACCTCTTCCCTCTCCTTCCCTGTCCTTGATGTTCACACTGCCATTTTGTGCTTTTTTTTTTTTTTT
>JAHREE010000278.1:2327377-2357843 GCA_033628505.1 Tringa tobata
GAAAGGATGTCTTGCCTGTATTTAACCTGTCCAAAACGGGTGGCATTTCATTCAGCTTTGATCAGAAGGCGGGCTCCAGCGTGCCAGAATCCTGTGGCCGACCTGAAAAATGGGCCACCAGAAGTTCCTCTTTTGGCAATATGTACACCCAAAACTTGGTCATCGACGTCCAAGACTCTGAGCCCAGGAAGAAAACGAGAGAGAAAGCAACTAAAGAGCAACCCGTCTGGATGTCCGAGAGCACCGTGGAAGGAGCCACAACAGCCACCAGCGACAGCGTCGGTAAGTTTTGAGCCTTAGCGCTTTTAAATATAGCTTTCCTATCAAAAATGTAGTGAGCTTGGCTTAGAATGTAGAGTAATCCTTCAATTCTGCACAAGTGGCAATCAGATCTTAGTTTTTAAAACTGTTCTTAAAACCTAAATCAGTTTTTAGGCTGATATGGGTAGTATTCCCAAAGCCAAGAGGTTGGATACCAGGTCCTGAAATGTCTGGCTGCAACTGGGCACTGTAACTATACAGCGATAATATTTAAAGCTCTTGGAAACCTCTGCAGTTTCAGGAGAATTCTGAAGTGTGGGTAAAAAAAGATCCAGAGTAGAAAACAATTGTACACAGGATGCTTGTGGTAACTGTAAACTACTGACAGCTCTAACACACTTTGTGCTGTGTATTAGGAGTAAAGGCTTCTGAAGAAACTGAAGAAAGCGTTAAAGAAACCGTCGCGGATAATGAAATCATCAAGACTCTTCTGATCCACGAACCCAAGTCGTCGTCCAGCACAGACCGGGCTCCTGTCACCAAAAACAACCTCCCTGGCTCGGGCAGTGACAGCAGCGAGTCTGAAGAAGACCCCAAGCGCTCAGGAGGAGCAGGAGCGAAAGCAGGAGGCAGCAGCTCCGACCAAGAGGAAGAGGACACACAGGGCCCGATGCTGATGGTGGCCGGTCAGCCACGGTCATACGGCGAAGTCAGCGAAAACCCCGAGCTTGTGTCCCTCATGACAAACGAAGAGAGAGAAGCTTATATAAAAATAGGGCAACAAATGTTCCAGTCGGTCTTTGAATGAATACTCTATGAATATCCAACCTGTAGGGAATGGGTGAAGGCTTCTCTTGAAACAAGAGTGTCTTACAGTTTAATTTATGTTCTTCAAAGTTCACCAGTGAAGGCTTAAGTTTTGTTTGAACTCCTTGTTGTTACACAAGGTCGGGATCCTGTAGAAATAACTACAGTTCAAAACACTAGTGTTGCAGCGAAAGCAACCCAAAGTTACTATGGGTTTTTCTGTTGTCTTAACACTTAGGTCTTGTGAATGCTGTAATTAGTTTTGGAGCACAAATCATTTTGGGATACAATGGGGGTTGATGAAAATAAAAATTTCAAAAGCACTGTTGCAATCTGTTGGAAGAAATCAATGATTCCACCTTCCTCCCAGAAGTAGCAGATACTTCCAGTAGTGAAAATGAGCTGAAGTCCACCAGGACTTGGTTTCACTCTGTACCTTGCATTCTGTTGTTTGTCAGGTCGTTTGCTGCACAACAGTTAACGGGTGAGTGTTACAGAGGGGAAGAGCTGTTACTAAACTGTATCAGCTACAGAAGAAGACCAGCTCTGGCCTCTTAACTTTCATCTTAAAAATCATTATATCTGAATTCTTTGTAGTCATTGCTCCCCAGAGCTGTCTCTGAAGTCACCAACTGTGCAATGGATACCGGACAGTGAAATCATAGAATAGAATCATCTAGGTTGGAAGAGACCCTTGGGATCATTGAGTCCAACCATCTGCCCTACTCTACAAAGTCCTCCCCTACACCATATCCCTCAGCACCACATCTAATCATCTCTTAAACACATCCAGGGATGGTGACTCAACCACCTCCCTGGGCAGCCTATTCCAATGCCCGACCACTCTTTCCGTGAAGAATTCTTTCCTAATGTTTAGTCTAAACCTACCAACATTCATTGTGGCCAAGGATCAACCAGAAGACTCCGCTGCTCAATCTCCTCCACCCACTCGCCTACAATCTATTTAAGCAAAACCTTCTCTACTACTACTGAAAAACACATTCTACTTGAACTGAACTACATATGCATAGAAGGGCTCACATCAGAATGTCAGAGAGTGCTTAACTTCTTCAACAATTCTACTATTTATGCCCCTGTAGTCAACTTCCATTATCCAATGCTCGAACTGAAACACAGGAGCTTCTCTCACTATCAGAAAACACTTTTTGACTGTGTGACTGAGCACTGGCACAGGTTCCCTAAAGTCTTTGTAGAGTCTCTATCCTTGGAGGTACTCAAAAGCCACCTGGGCATAGCCCTGGAGCAGGGGTTTGGACGAGATGACCTCCAGAGGTCCCTACCAACCTCAACCACCCTATGAAGAAAGGATAAAGTGAACGTATGACCAAAGAAACACTATTTCAGGAAAGGTATATGCTCATGCTATTTCATGAGCTTTAAAGTTTAATGATTTACTATATAAGCTAAATTTCTCTCAAATATGCATAAATATTCTCCTTCTACTTCATGGAAATATCCTCTTGGATTTACGGACTGATTCTTGTGCCAAGTTAGTGATTAAAAGCTTTGTTTCACTTTCACAGGTTTGCCTTTGTCACAATGTATTTCTTCTGTCCTCAAAACTGTCAAGTTTTTCCCGCAGACAGTATCCCCAGGAGTTTAAAGCCTGCGCAGTAACTAAGTTGCCTTCGAGCCTTTTATTATACTTTTCTCTTTGGAGATGAAAGGCATGTGATTGTAATCTGCCATTTCAAAATTCACTCATAAAACCTGGAGCCACTCAGAACAAACAAACTAAAAGACATCGCAGAAGAATCTCACTCATTTTATTCAAACTTCAGGCCTATTTCTGCTTCCCTGGCGCTAGCCTGTCTCCCACAGCAGAGCCCTGTTATTACACTAACCTCACTGTTATTACACTAACCTCAAAGGAAGGCAAAGCCTGAATTAAAGCTGACCGTTGCACTTGAACTGCTTTGAGAAAAGCCTTCTATTTGTTTAAGGTAAGCAGGATCTCTCTAATGTAGGGGACCTGCTGAATAAGCTACTTCCAGCTCAATTTTATGACTTACAACTCTGATTATGAATTAGCAACTCTGATCTGAAAAAGGCAAGTTCTGGTTCAAGCTTTCTCATCTCCTTTCTGCAGTCCTAATTCTGCCTTTGCCATGAGACTTCATTAGGTGCTGACTTTAACTTGAATTGTAATTTCCTACATTTCTTCCTTCCCACGAAAACCCTTTACAAAGTCAAATACTTTAGGAACAAGTCCTACAGGCTTTCAACTGCAGCAAAACACAGATGGTTTCTGCAGTTAATCACAAAAACCAGGGAATTTACTTCATCTTGGATAAATGCGCTGCTAGAAATTAATTCCACGGGCCAAGAAGAGGAAGTTTTGTTTTCCTTTTATACAGACTTAGGCTACAAAGGCAACAGGTAGGTGTGTACTGTGTCTACACCTCACAGAAGGTGTAGACACCTTTGTAGAAGTTGGAAAAGAAGAAACAAGAGTTTCTTGTCCCAGAAAAGTCCGCAGTGTTTCTCTAAAGAGGAGTAACAAACCACTACAAACACGCCAACGCTTCAAGTCACTTGGCTTCCAACAGCAAACTCTGCACCCTGTTTTATATGGCAGAGGAAAATTTTTCAAGACAAATTTACAGACAAGTCCAACCTTTATTTAAAACTACCATTTGGAACAATTTTAAAATTACTAAACAAGTCACAATAAAAAATAAAAAAAGATTAAGACAGAAAAAGAACAGTGCAGCAAAACTGAAGAGGATTCAGTTCCAGCTGTCCCAGCTGCCCCAGGCAGAAGTTAGCATACCTATCCCTAAGAGGCAGTGTGTCCAAAATTTTACATTTCTATACACTTCCAGAATTCTCGGAAATTAGTGCTGATCTTCCATACGCGTTCGTATACATGGAGTCTATAACTGCAGGTATCTTCAGGTTATTCTCATGCACTCTGAGCTCCACAAGTTTCTGTAAAATAAGAATATATTCATTACTGTCTGTTGACGAGAAGGCAAACACAGCTCTTGACCACATTTTAACTCCTTGGGAGCATCACAATATCAACATTATATTAAAAAAAAAAAAAGTTTCTTTGACCTGCATTACCATTAAGTTCTTTTAGTTGCATAAATACTGTTTCATGACAGAGACAAATGTTTATTGCTGTCATACACACTGGAAGTTGCTTATACCTCATGGTGTGCTTCATATAAAAAATAATTTTCTTTTCCCTGAAGAGATTATTTCACTGTTCTGAAAAGTCTCTTGAAATTTTCTATTATAAAACC
Organism: Tringa tobata; assembly: GCA_033628505.1. Classification (NCBI taxonomy): domain Eukaryota; kingdom Metazoa; phylum Chordata; class Aves; order Charadriiformes; family Scolopacidae; genus Tringa; species Tringa tobata. The sequence continues at coordinate 2,331,718 of JAHREE010000278.1, forward strand.
AGTGAGCAGTCTGACAGCAAATCATATTGAGTGTTATTAAATCAGATAACAGCAATTAGGATTTGCAATATTTTTAAATCCAAGCTTATATTACAAGGAACAAAACTACTATTCCATTTTAATAAGTTACAAAACCATTAAATTATAACATGCATTTTAAATATGGAAATTTTTATTGCTTTATTAGCCACAGAATCTAACCAGAAGTACATAGAAGGAACATGGAAGGCAAAATCCCTTCATATCAATATATCATTTTCAAATGCATGATAACAAAAAAGCATCATCTTTCAGCACCACAATAACTGCTTACTTCAATCAGCGGTAACAAGGTATTTAAAATCTAGGCCACTCCCAAGGGTTTCCCCTGTAGGTGTAGAGGATTCAGAAAATAATCTTTACCAGGTTCTTTCAGAGTTTGGGCATCTCCTACTAATTCTTGATCTTGAGCTCCACCTCCGTCCAGTAATTCATCAGACAAACTGTTGGTTTGAGCCTCCGTTGCCATTTTCTTCATTAAATCTGCCTTTGTAACAGATAAGGCAAAACTTAAAATTCTGGATAATTTTTACTGCTGTCTAGATAATTAAGACATTTAGGGTGTGTACCTCTAAACAACCACCCCACAAGCAATAGCAAAATACCTCTGAATACACTGCAAGTTTAAGGGGCAAGTCTTCAACTTTCACAAAATCATCTTCATCAGATTTTTGACTGACGTTCCCAGAACCAGCTTCCTGTTAAGAAAAAATAGTGACGTCTCAGAGAATAGTGCTACTTTGTTTTATTTTCACTCCAAAACTAGATTTTTGACTACTGTAATAGAGTAAATCAAAAAGCAATGCCCGTATCAAATTTGCAGATGAAAACGGAACAAGACTGGAAAGTAGAAGTAACACTGAAATAAAAAAAAGCTTCTATTTTCTCTTGGATGTCTCTTAACTGAAATATACGTACAAATTCATTCACCAACACGGGCGACTCCGTATCGGGGCTGCCGGCCATGGAGCTGTCAGAACTTGCAGCAGATGATTTGTTTCCTACACACGTTGTATCCAGCGTTTGAGTTTCGTTTCCTGGTGGAGATGAGCTCGATTCTTCTGTTTTCACACTGGTTGTTATAAAGGATTCTGGGGTATGGACCGTTAAAGATGGCGTATTCTCCATGACATTGAGATAATGAGGCAAAATTGAAGCCACATCTTGTTCACCTAAAACCACAAAACTACATTTTAACTAGGCAGAGATAATAAACAATTCTGAGTGTACAAAAATCCCAGATTATTATTACTTTTTTAAAAATTATTATTCAAAGCTACAAATGAGAAAGTGAATTAGGCTGAAATAAAACATCAGTTACTAATACTCTCATATGCTGAAGTACCAGCAAGTATCACAAGACAGTATTTGACTTAAAAACTTCTGAATTGATACAGCTTTAAAAAAAGCCCAAACAAACAAACAAAAAACCAACCAAAAAAACTCAACTAAAACCCACCATCCAGAAATATATGACTTACTGTAAAATATTCATTTTAGGCATAAAAAGACATAATACAGAACAATAAATACCTTAGCATTTTGCCACATTCTTGTGGCAACACAGAATCTACTCAAATTTGCTTTAGTCTATGAAAAAAAGGCCAAGAACATAACCAGCATTTGCAACAGAAAAACATGAGAAAGGAGGTAGCAGCAGTTAGATTATAAGTAAGTTTCATACCACATGGTAATGTTCCTGTCTTTTGGCAGAAAATGATTTCTTGGTTCTTAAATCAGTTACAAGGCAGAATATAATCTTCCCACAGAAAAACAAAGTGATTTCAATTGCTAGGAAATGGTAGTAGAAGAAAAAGCAAGTACCAGACAAATCTAAATATCCAAATATTGGAACAGACAAATTAACTCTGCTACAGTTGTGTGCCAAAGGCTGCAATAATCAACTAAAATTCACACTATTATCAAGCAGCACAACCAAATTTATTTCTCTCTAAAAGGTTTGCTGTGTCTATATTAACACGGATATTTCTAGTCAACTTTTACAGTTCCATGAAGGAAACCCAGCCCTGTAAACTCTTGCAACATTGATGTTATTTCTCTTACTTACATATGTCAAAGGCACTGTCAAAGATAATTCTCACAATAATCTCTCAGTTACTGTGTACTGGGCTTACCTTTAACAGTAACAGACTCTTGTTCTGATGACAAAATCTCACTGCTTTTTGTCTTACTCAGCTCTTGGTTTGAAGTCTATTGAGGAAGATGAAAACAAGTTAGAACAAATTTAACTAATCAGCTTCGTAACTTATTGGCTGATTTATTCTTCCTTGCTAACTAAAAACACACTGTACACTTGCTCCATGCTTTTGTCTTTCAACTAGTTTGAAATAAAGATAGCAAATTCTACTCTGCTCTTCGGCTGGTCAACCACCGTTTAAGAAACTATTAACACTGATATGTGTATTTTATCTAAGCATTTAATTTTATTTTCGGTATAGTAGTTCCCAGGTTTCAGTTCCACTGAAAAAGATCTTTTGTTTTAGCCTTTAAAGTAAAATGTTCCATTACACCCTTGCCTAAATGTTAGTAGCTCTTGAGTAAACCAAAGTTTCAAAAGAGTCAGAAGTCAATCTTAGTTACTGAAATGTAAAGAATTGACAAGTCTCCAGAACCAAGTCACACACATCCAAATGTTTTGAAAGAAACTAACAGTGAAATGACAATAGAAAAGCCAATAACATTTCACCGTTGTTCTAGACAAATGTATTACACGATGAAGAGGAAAGAGAAGTCAGAGACATGCTAGAACACAAGAGTCAATGGCTTCTGCAAAGGAAAGCCCAATTAGAACTCGATGTTAGCAACCAGAGGAAGAATCAATAAACAGTTTAAAACAATGCTTTTTTGAAAGTTAACATGCATGGAGCAGCTATTGCTGTCACGTGATTCCTTACATCATTCTTTTACTTTTGTTAGTATGAAAACAGTGCAACAAGAAAAACCAAAGTGTTATATACAGAGATTTGTCTGGAAAGCTGTGCACTGGCTTAGGTCTGCTCCGTGTTCACAACCCTGGTGTACCTGTTCGTTTTCAGTTGTTGTTTCACTGCTGGCTTGTAGTGATGTCTGCACATCAACAGGCCCTTCCTCAAACTCTATTTCTTCATCTTCGTTCTCATCTTCTCCGCTGCCATAGTTAGTCAGGGCTTGGGTTTCTGCTTTTGATAAACCTGAAAGCAAATCAACGTAAAGCAATCTCCATATTGGATTAACTTTTTGACAGAGCAAAAGTCAGACAACAAAATCCAAATTCCTTTGGGGAATTTACTGCAACGATCAGTTACAACTAATACTTGAAAACGCTCTTCAAAATTAAGGTACAATGATGACTTACTTCAAAAGATTCATATGCTCCACATAAGCTCGATTACCAACACACACCATTAAGTTGGTGTGAAATATCTAAGTTACTAAACAAAGTAGTGTGAAGAATGTAAATATAAGGGAAACAAAGCCATGAGTAGTTGGTGTAAGACAACAAACAGGACCAAAAAATTTATTAAAAATATGCAAGCTTATAGAGAAGCATATTCAAAAACCATCACTTAAATGCAAAACTGCAACAAATTTCAGCAGCTTTCACATCCTTCAGGTTAAAGGTTGAGAAACTTTAAGTTTAGCTGAGACAGGATCTGTAACTGAAGCAATGAATCAAATTCCAACACGTGTTTCTACAGATCTTCTGGTTACATAGAACAAAAGCTCCTCTATCGGGAATGTTTAAGCCTTGACACGATACTAATAAATAGAGTCCTGGAAAACTTCCACTGGAAAAGACACAACTAGAAAGTCTGTGAGGGAAGATCAAGTACAAAGATACTTCATGCAAATCCTGTTGTAAAATTAGTTGGTCAAAACTTATACTGAAAACTTTGACTAATGAGCTATAAAAATCACTCACTTATTGACACTGGACCGCTTTCGCTTTCCTCATCTTCTTCTTGATCAGATGCATCAGATCTAATACTTTCAGGAACTGTGTTTCCACCGTACATTTCCGAGTCCTGCACCGGTTTAACAGTTTCAGTCTCATCCTTGTCCTAGGAAAACAAGGCATCCTGTGTCATTCCATGTTTGTTTGTCTAAAGATTAAATTATGGTTTCTATATCAAAGAGTCACTGTTGATTCTCAAAACTGAAAATCTACAGACTAAAAACCTAATGTTTAAGTAGTCCTTAAGGATTTGAAATAAATACTGCAAAGCTATTCCTGAAACAGAGCAGCAGAATCTACTAGAAGAGACCGAGCACTGTTCAGACACAGCCATCAAGGGCATCGTAACTCAGCATTTCATTACCTGGAAAGGTTCACACAGATCAGCATGCTAACTTAAAACAACATTTCTTTAAATTACATTTGTCATTATCAGGAGGAAGACAGACACACTTGCATCATTACCTTCTAGTGACTTCCCTGCCTCTCCTAAATGACCTCTAGTAAAAATTAGGCATATTCCTAACTGCTGCTTCTCATTTCTTTGGCAATGGATACACAGCAGTTTCTCGACTGAATGATTTGCTGAACACCTTGAGTGAGAGCATTGTGCTCAGTCTATACAAACCCCAATTAAAGCCCTGAGTTTGGCTCCAAATCTTGAAAGGACTCTTCTCCGCTACGACAACCATAAGAAGAGACATAGAGATTCCCACTTTCACTTCCAAAGCAGTTTGACAGAACACAATCATATTTTAGCAGTTTTCAAAAAGGGAGACATTTTGGGCCCTAAAATATAATTCTCAGAGCACACACAGACTTTGACTCTGAAGACCTTAAGTACCATTTGTGCCAACTCAGAACATCTGCCCTTTCCTTAAGATGAAAAGTAAAACAACTTATTCCGTATCGTTAAAAAGAAAAAGTTAATTGCTAAAAATAATTAAACGCTGTCTCTATTTACTGGCCTTGTCACTTAATTCTTCAAGGAATGACTACATTCTGAATGAGAATACAGGCAACAGCCCCAGACCAAATCCCACAGACCTTCAGAACAGGTCTGTCTTCTTTAAAATACAGAAAATGAATACTGAAAGGAAAAACAAGATTCTACCCTAAAGCTGCTCACCAAGTATCACAAATTATTCTATTTCACTAGCGTAGCATTCAACATAAACTTTGCTCTTCTTAGACTTTCAAATTGTCAGCCCTAAAGCAAAGCTCATGCTACATAAAGGTCACCAACAATAAATAAAAGCATCTTTAATACTCTCCTTGTTGATCTGAGTGCACTTCTTGAAAGGTAACAAGATAATATTTTATAAGAAATGCATCGAACAGTGTTTATCTGGTAATGGCTCAGCAGCAGAAACAGGAATAAAACCCAGAGCAACCCAGGAGCTGGTATCCAAGTCATGTTTACTGAATGCACGTAATAATAAAGACTTATGGACGTAGGCAGATTTTTCTAGTAGTCCTTTTCCAGACCATTAACTCAAATTAAAAAAGGGAAATTATAATTTACCTTGTTACTTTGATAAAGTAAATCACTGAAAGAAACAGAAAGGAGATAAACCCCACGATATTTAATAAATGTATAAACACTAGGAAATGGGCTGCTTATGGACACTGGATTTATATGACAGAAAACAGTAAGACTAGTGATCTGTGAAATTATCTGAGGAATAAAGACAGTTGAGAAGCATAAACATACTTTGTCCTCATCGACATCTTCAGCAGATGAACAAACATCCACCTGGAGACCTTTTTTTGCCTAGAAGAAACACAAACTGTCCTCAATTCTAAACTGAAATGATTTTGAAATACTGAACCAAACTAAGGCTTCATGAAAGCCTGGCAGAACGGCCAATCTTACAAGAACTGCTATCTCAAAATGGCAGTAAGTCACAAGGACTTTTACACTAGGAGAGATGTTTACATAGATGTCTTCAAAATTTTAGAGTTGCAAGATAGTACCAAAAATTGTGTTAGCCCTTCTTATTTAAACAATTATGTTTACATGGGATAATTCTCCAGTCTGGGGTTAAATCACATTTAACATATACATTTAGACAGGCAAGCTCTGGTCAAGACAGAGTTGTGCTTTTCAGTGAGGAATCTAAAACCAGTCAGTTTACTGGACTCAAGGCAGCCAGAAAATCAAGCAAGACGAGATGTCTCCACATCAGGATCCCAGACCTGAAAGCTGTGAGAAGACCACATAGAGATAATTGGGTGGGTCTGTCTAAAGTAACCAAGACCTACCAGTTCTGGCTCTCTTGAGTCTGAACTGCTGCTACAGCAACAAGGCAAACATTGACCTTAACTCTTTGTCTTCCAGAAGAGAAGAAATGCTAGATCTAAGTTGGCTGCAGGCACTCTCACAGCAGTCTATGAACTATGTAACAAAGACCCAATGAGCAACTTCAGATAAAATAAGAGGTCACATCCAAATCCTTCTGGATTCAGAGTGTTTCTCCAGCCTCTTTCCAAGACACTCCACAGTATCTCTCACACACTAGCCATAATAAAATGAAAATGTTGATGCAATATCTTTAATAACGTAAATGATGCAAAACCCAACCCAAACTCTGACTTTGTTAAAGCAGAATATGTACTACAGTCTCAAATATTTCTGAAAAGTTTATATTTATTTTATACTTTAAGTCTAGAAAGTGATACTTTCTACACATGCCAACAATTATTTGATGACTTCATAGGACTTATTCAGCTTGGGTAAAGATGGGGCCTGACTAGGCTACTGCAAAGAAAGCTGTAGGCATAATGGGAGAGATGATGAACTGGAACCACCATTTATCAAAATATTTAGCTTGGATAGAGTTAATTTTCTTCATAGTGGCTGGTATGGGGCTACGGTTTGGATTTGTGCTGAAAACAGTGTTGATAACACAGGGGTGTGTCAGCTACTGCTGAGCAGGGCTTACGCAGCATCAAGGCCTTTTCTGCTCCTTGCAGCACCCCACCAGCAAGTGGGCTGGGGGGGTCACATGAAGCTGGGAGGGGACACAGCCAGGACAGCTGACCCCAACTGACCACATGGATATTCCATGTCATGTGACATTGTGCTCAGTGTATAAAGTTGATGGAGGAAGAAGGAAGGGTGATGGCATTTGTCTTCCCAAGTCACCATTATGCGTGGTGGAGCCCAGCTTTCCTGGAGATGGTGAACATCTGCCTGCCCATGAGAAGTAGAGAATGAATTCCTTGTTTTGCTTTGCTTGTGCATGCAGTTTACCTATTAAACTATCTTTATCTCAACCCATGAGTCTTCTCCAGATGTTAATACTATTTCAAGACTTGACTATTCCTTACTATGTGCACATATAACCATTAAAACACATTTTCTTTGAATTACCAACAACAATTAGTCTATGCAACAATAAAAACTCTATGCAACTAGATACCTTTAACAGACACTCATCTATAATACAGGACATCTCCCTTACTGAGGAAAACTAGTTCATGCTTCTAACACAAGCACTACTGTGACTACACAGCCCTAATTCATAAAAAAACATATATACAACTCATGAACTAAGGTACTCAAAGTAGTTTAGGGAATACAGATACATAGGAAAATCAGAAAAGCTACATTTTTCAAAAATATAATAAAACAAACCTCTTTAGCGTAAGACTGTATCACTTCAGTAGTTTCTATTTTTCTTTTACATCTCTGCTTTACAGAAATGCTGTTGTTGTCCAAATCTTGCATGAGTTTAAAAAAGGCCAATTCATTAAATAACACTTCAGAGATCTCCACAAGAAGATCCTCCCCACAGTCTTTCAATTTTCTACCAGCAAATTTCGCCAGTGAATCCTGTGAAGAGAAATAATTCTTCAGTTTTTGAAACAGGCTTTCAAACTTCAAAGACTAAGTATTTGTCATATTCCTAATAACTCAAAATTAGTTAGGTATATATTAGCTCATACTTTTTGAAAGATAAGGTTTAACATCTTAGATTTTAAGCAGGCTAGTCACGTAACAGAACTTATCAAGTTACTGATTAAAACTCTATACTAGGGAGAGAATGGGAGGAAGAGAAAGCACTCTATTGATTTTCAGGAATTTACACAAAACGTTCATGAAGAGCATCACCAGAGCTCTCTTTGCAGACAGCACCAGGCAGGAGATACATTTCCCACTATTTGGCAATGATGGAAAAGAAGTTCTGTGCATAGTAAAGCTTTAATTTTAGAAAACAAGGCAATACCTTATTGCTATATTAAAGCTGAAGGAGAAAAGCAGCTGTAAAATATAACTTCAGGGAAGCTGGTTTATACCCAAGCTGCAATAGTGCTGCAAAACAACACTGAAAAACTACTGACCTGCAGTATGCTGCCAAGCTGCTTATGAAAGAACTTCACAAATTCTTTACTTTCATCGTTTTGTTGTGTAAGAGTCAAGACCATACGTCTTACTGATGTCAGTAATTGAGAAGAGCAGACTTCATCCATGTGTTCCTAAACAAGTATCACAAAATGAGCTTAGTTAACACTTTTTCTTTTTTTTTTAAATCAACTCAAATACTGAAATTCATTTATAAAAAAATCACCTTTCCACTGATGGAACAGCACTCCACGAACCGGTCCTAACCCATCTCACAAAACAAACTAACTGGAACACAGTTACAGCAAATATACTTCATTAATGACTGAGTGGCCGTGACACGCAAAGCTTTGTTGCACTTCTCCAGTACACTAGTACATGCCACCTTTTAATGTCTGGACAATCTAACAATCTTCACATATTGTGGCTGTGTACTCAGGTGTATTAAAGTTTATGGTAAGATATCTATTGTTGTAAGCTGCCTTCAAATTGCAAACAAAAGAAAAGCCTTTGGGCACTGAGACTGGGGCATGTCAACAATATAGATAGTTTTTAAAACCAGTATCAAAAAAGTACCTTATTCATCAAAGCTAATCTTACACACTGCACATACTATAAAAGGGAGCATGGAGATTACTTAAGCATCTTACAACTCAATCTCCTCTGCTCTTTAACCTTGCAAAGAATGAACAGTGACTATTTCTCCTTCTTTTAATTAGTACATTTCTCCTCTGTATTCACAATGTTTACAAGCTCTCAACAATTTTGAAGATATTTGTAAACAGAAAATAATGCTAAAACTTACAGAGCTATTCTTCAAAAATATCTCAAGTTACATAATATGTAACAGTTTTAATTAAAACTATCTTAGCTCTCTTTGCTAAAAGGCAGCAAATATTTCAAAAGCACATTCTCAAACATTTCTATTTGATTTGATCAGCTCCAAAGACCAAATTTCTATTATTCTTGATGTCAAGTCCACTAGCCCTATGCAATCCAGAAACCTTAGCATCTCTTTCTCCTATTAAAAACCTTTCTGTGGGAGTATTTAATCCTTATGTCATCCTCAGCAAGGTCTGCAACTTAACACGTACTTATTGGCAGCTGTTGCTAACATGCAAGTTATCCACTTTAAATAATGTTCTTCTATGGAATTGTGCAGGTCCTTCTCCTATTCTCCCAATGCACACATTATTGAAAAAAGTTCTTACCTTCAGGAAAGGAATGACCTCTTTCATAATGGCTTTAATCTGCCGGTCGAGCTGCTGAGTATCTATACGAGGACACGGAACAGCAGAAGCGTCACTTGACTCTGGCACAGGAAGACACTCACTGGTACTTGGACCTCATTAAAAGAAACATACATTTCAGTCACTCAACATTAAAGAAATACCAATTCCAAACCCATATATTTTCCTTTTTTAAAAAGAAATCAGATTTACTTAAGTGTACAAAGATCCTTTGAAACTTTGCTAAGTTTTCAATATAAATGAAGAGGAAAGCAAGTCAGCCAATTAAATGATTCTTAGTATTTAGAATAATTATTTTCTAAAACTAAGCAAAATATGTATATATGTGCATACCTTCTAATTTAGCAGCAGAAGCACCCTGAAAATTACTAGAGCAGCCCTCAGAGTCAAGGGTACTTTCAGCTTCAATTTTCATACGCTCATACTCCCTCATCCTAGCCAAAGCTTGATCTAAGTGAATCACTGTGTTGCCTATATTTAGAATAAAAACACCTTTTAATCTAAATAAAAAGTTTTCAATTAATACACAAGTAAACAATGATAAAACCAAATTCAAAGTCACAACTTTTGAAATCTACATATAACTGTAGTTGAGTTATAATATTTTATTACATGCTTTGAACAACTCAAAGTGTTTCACAGGTGGCTAATTTCTCTAAGTGTTGTTTTACAAAATGTGGTTACACACTAAAAATCAAAGAATTTTTAGACTATTAAAGAGTAGACAACTGCAGGCATTTTAGGAGGGAGGGACTAACACAACACTGTAAATCACATCATTCTTACCAAGGTCATCCGTGGCAAAGGGTTCAAAATTTGAAGATGTAGACATAGTACTCCCATTGTCTGCATCGTTTTGTTCACAATCTTGACATGCTTCTGTAGAAAAGTTCTTGCCAAAAGTTTCCTAAAAAAAACACCAAAAAACCAAACACAAAGTAGGAATGCACCATCCTCTCACAGATGTGTCACCAAGCCAGCTCTGGTATCAAGACCTGTCACCAGGCTGCTTGACTGGGAAATAACCTTACTTTCAGGGTATAAATCCATCAGGTGACTCTACCATGTTTGTTTCAAATACTTCAACTATAAAATACGTAAGAAACTATGCAGAGTATCAGTGATTTCTTAAATATAAAAAAGCAAAAATTCCTTGGGAATCCTGTGATCAATACTTGTGCTGACTTTCTCACAAGAGGATTTTGACTCTCTTTGAGTATCAGTTTCTAGTCTGTGTCCCTGGCCACATTCTGTTCCTCCCTGACACATCACTCATTTGCAGCATCAAGAACCCTAGTGCGTTTAATCCCTTTTACATTAATATTCTCTTACACACTTTTCTTACACTTTTCTTACACTTACACACTTTTCTTACACTTTTCTAAACAAAGAAATGCAAATCGATATGAATTTTAGAAAAATTCAATTGCTAGTATGAATATTTCAGTACACAGTACACATGCATGTAAGTTGAAAAGATAGGAAAAGCTGACAGGAAATTAGCATCTGAACTCGAAAACTTACATCATCTGTAGAAGCAAGGCTTTCACTGGGAGTGAGTTCAGAATTCGATGCCATCCATGTGGCAGAATTCAGTGATTTTGTGCACTTGCCTTTTTCATTGTTCTCAGATAGATGTCTGGTCACTATATCCTGGAAAAAGATAATAAATCTATACTGTAAAAAAAGGATCTAAGATTTGTTTGATTCACACACAAGATCAAAAATTTCATGCGTACCTGCAAAGCATATAGAGCCCTTTGCCTCAGGTAATCTGTGTTTAGCAGCTGAAGCTCATGGAAAAGTTCAATAAGAAAGTGAGGACGAGACTCATTTTGAGAAATAAGCGTTGCCACTTCAGAATAAATTGTGTCTCGTAAAGCTTCAAACATAGAAAGATCACTACCAGTTTCTGCAGAAAAAAAAGGAACTCGTTAAGTCCTTGACATGCATCCAGTTGAAAGAGCTGTTTATTCGGTACACAAGTTACAGGTACACAAATTATCTCTCAATTATTGCAGCTTCCATTTTATAGCTGTTTTCTTAAAGCTTACTCATCTCCTGAAGGGCAACGAAGATGTAAACATTCTGACATAACACTTTATGCAATCTTTCATATATGAAATAAAATGTAAAGCATTCATAGAAATAATTTTCTTTACGATTCTGAACAATACCTTTAGAAAGTATTTATTAAAGAGAATATTGCACACACGGTGTTGCTTTCAGAATAGGTATTCAGAACCAAAAATGGAGTTTTAAGATATTTCCAAAGGTCTCAAGTTTACATAATACAAGTAGTCCACATTCTTGCAACACAAGCAACAACATTAAGAAAGCCCTAGAATGAATTCAAGAAAGGCACTGCTTCCCACCCCTCCCCCACAAGCATAAATCCTACGTTCTCATACATGCCTAACATCACTTCTGAGACTCACATAAAACCTCTTACCCTTAAGCCCTATTACATATGTATGAGAAGCCAATGTGTTCCCCTATCAGTCTCCCATTCCTCTGAAAATTAAGGATTATCCTTACATCACAACAGTTATTACATACGTATTTTGGCAAGTGTTGAATGGAAAAAAGTTACATTTGGAAAACTCAGCTTAGTTTAACAGATGCATATTTGTTAGTATTCAAGTTAATAAAGTTATTAGCAATACAGCAAATGTTACTGTGCAATTTGATTATCTGCAAATAGTCTACTAGTATTTTTAAGCATAGAGGTAAGCTTTTTGAACCTTGAGTAAGTCACTAGAAATTGCTTCCCTCCTCCATTAATAAAATGTAATAGTAGCTTTTAAACATACTAAAAATGCCTACTGAATTTTTTTGTTGGTATCTACCTGCCTATTTTCCACTTGTAATTGTGACTAAAAATATGATTAACACATTCTTCACAATTACAATTCAAAAGTTTGTATCATTGCATTTTGTGCAAACTACAAGCATCTTTCTCTTGCCTTGTTTATAGAGAAGGTGCTGCAATAGTGCTGAGTTTGAACATCTGCTAAACAGTCTGAGTTATAGGCCCAAAGCTAAGAGGAAAAAAATAAAAGCAGTAGGACATTGTTGAAGCTGAGCAGTGAATGCATTACCTGGCACTTCAATGCATGCATTTCTGTTAGACTGCTGCAGAATTCTCCTAGCATGCGCTGTAGGAAAGTGGGGATAGACAGTGATAAACACAAAAAATGCGCACCAGAAATAAAGACAGGGTCTATACAAAACAGCAGGAGGAAAACTGCTTTAGTGATCCAAACCACAGCAAAGCTGCTTATTGTGAGAACTTGACTGCTTAACAGTTTATTATGTCAATAAACAGCTCTTAGGGTGGACACAGCTACATCAACAAAGCTGTACGTCGTGCTACAGTGACTAAAATCTCTGCATCTTTCAAACAAAACAAAGGTACTGGCAGAACCTAAAAAGACATAGAAGAGAATATTTTTATGATCTAGACGCAGGAAAAGCAGTGCAGATGGCAAAAATGTAAGGGTTTATGTGATGTTATAAGACTGGATTTGAATGGTATTTGATAGAGCTCCCTTAAGCATGAACAGAAAGAAAATGTATGCAGTAGAGGATGGAGATTAAACACTAAACAGTGTCACCTGTTGCACAGTTACTTCCCATAAAAACACCAGCAAATGGGTGACAGTTTTGGTTGGAGAGATTTTTGTTTGTTTTACAGTAACAGGTTTGCTTCTAAATTATTTTAATCAAATACCTAATCTACAGAAAACATCCAAAAGCAACCAATACCCAACTTTTTACAAACTTTTATGCTTACAGCATCCTTAGAAATTATAAAGCAAAATCCAGATGCTAAATATTCCATATTGTCCTCTTGTCATAGCACACTGCTTTTAAATAATAGACTAGCAACTAAGTCTGGAGGTCTTTTACTCAGAGAAGTTCACAAAGTAACAACTGACATTCAAAAAAGAATACCTGAAGACATTTCTGTAGATCTACTGTATTTAATTATTTTTTCCAACTGTTCCCGATTCCTTTTGCTGAACACCTTTGCATGAACCACCTCCTCAGAGTGTCTGCTTTTATTGCTCTTGCAGGGTTCACACACACTAGAAGCGCTTGCACTTTCATAACCTAATGGGAGGGAAGGAAAAGGAAGAAATAAACAAAAAAAAACAGCTTACAAAATGTTTTATTACTTTTCAAAATTTGTTCAAGGGCAATATCGAAGATGCAAAACAATGTTTACGAGGCAAAAATTTTCTTCTGTACACTGAAGCCATACAGTAGCCCTAAATCCTCAGGAACTCCAACAGCACTGTCTCTCTCTTCTCATTCATTATTTCACCGAAGCACATCTTTCAGCAAGTCACCCAGTTTGAACGTGAAAACATAATGAAGAGGAAGATTTTCCTGGTGTTTATTCCAAATCTTAGTCTATCTGCATCCACTATCGATTCAAACCATGATCTCCTCATCAGTTATGCTTTTTATTTACTGAAATACTAAAAAAGTCTTACATATGTTATGTAAAATGAATTTGTATTTCAATGACTTATGTTCATTACTATCGGTGCCATTTATGGAGAGTAAATTCTCTGGAATGTACAGATTATAATCCAAGCTGAGTTTGCCACAGTATTTAAGATTACTTGAATAATACCTACCAGTATTTTTAATTCTGCCTTTTAGCTGAGAAGCACTCTTTCTCTTATTCTTCGATTTGGGTGTTTTGTCTTTTGATGCCAAGCTGGCTTGTGCTGATGCTTTTCTCGATTTGAATGTCTTTGTCACAGTGGTGGGGTCTATTGGATCAGGCATGCTGCTGAAACTCTCCAAAGACTCTTCATCAAACTCTCTTCTCCTGCTCACATCAGGCTGATTTTTATGACCAGAAGCAATGTTTTGCACTGAAGCTGCAAAACCTGCTTTCAGCTGAGATTGATCCTCTTTTTTCACTTCCTGACTATCATTAAGCCAAGTTGATCTTTTTTCCATTTCATCTTCAGGTTGTCTATGACTCTTTCTGTCAGAAAAAAGGAAACACCACAATAGATCATAACCCAGTCTCATAGATAGAAGTAGGATGTATTACCAGGCAAATACCTTTATCCATAATGCAAGTTATCTGCCCTAGTTACTTAGTCATCAACCGAACATTGGAAAAAAAAAATCATCTAGTGAGAATCCTTGCAAATGGAAAACAGAAGATGTCTGAAATCAGCAATAAATGTGAATTTCTTCAACCTGAATATACTTATGCAGCTATTGTTGTGCTCACGTAGTGGTATAGGACAGAACATTTCTTAAAGCAACATTCATTACAATCCACTGTAGCACAAAAACTAAGCATTCACTGAAATTATATCCTGTAGTTATTCCAACAGTTGACACATCTGAGGGTCAGTATGTCATCCAGAGTGAGCTGGACATGCTCAACAAATGGATCCACACAAACCTCATGAGGTTCAACAAGGCCAAGTGCAGGGTCCTGCACCTGGGTTGGAGCAACCTCCAGTTCAACCCAGGCTAGGGGGTGAAGGGATGGAGAGCAGCCCTGACAAGAAGGACCTGGGGGTGTTGGTGGATAAAAAGCTGGACATGTCCCAGCAATGTGTACTTGCAGCCCAGAAAGCCGACAGTATCCTGGGCTTCAACAAAAGCAGCATGGCCAGCAGAGGGCAATGAAGGGGATTCTGCCCCTTCTACTTTGCTCTGGTGAGACCCCAGTCCTGTGTCCAGCTCTGGAGCCCTCACCAGAGGAAAGACCTGTTGGAGCGAGTCGAGAGGAGCCCACAAAGGTTCTCAGAGGGCTGGAGCACCTCTGCTGTGAGGACAGGCTGAGAGAGTTGGGGTTGTTCAGCCTGGAGAAGAGAAAGCTCCAGGGAGAACTCAAAGCCACTTCCAGTGCCTAAACGGGCTACAGGAGAGATGGGGAGAGACTCTTGATCCCTTGAGTGGAGCAATAGGATGAGGGGTAACGGCTTCAAACTGAAAGAGGAGATTTAGATTAGACATAGGGAAGAAATTTTTTACAATGAGGGTGGTGAAACACTGCCCGAGGTTGCCCAGAGAGGTGGTAGATGCCACATCCCTGGGAACATTCAAGGTCAGGTTGCACGGGGCTCTGAACAACCCAATCCAGTTGAAGATGTCTCTCATTGCAAATGGGTTGGACTTGATGCCCTTTCAAGGTCCCTTCCAACCCAAACTGTTCTATGATTCTGTAAAACAGACCAGTTTCAAAAAAGATGGAAATGAAATCTTCCTGTACTTCCAAAAAGTGTCACAAAACCACTCCAACAGTATATATGATTTTAAAATATCCATGAAATGATACACTAGTAAATATACAGAAAAGCAGAACACTTTACTGAAAAAAAAACAGTAAAAAAATTAAACTGGAAACTGCAAAAGTAAAGCCCATTTGGTAATTCCATTACAATAAATTCCCTAAAAGAATGATGAATTCCCACAAGCCCCCAAAAAGAGAGGAAAAACGATGAAAGGAGAGTTGCACTGTGACATTAAATACCTTTGTTTTTCTGCTCCATTAGAGGAACTGCTTTCAAAAGGTTTGGGGAATGACATATACTCAGTTTTCCCAGAAACATTATTATCTAGAGGATGTTGTTGCTGCTCACTGCTGCGTGGGGAAATATTGTGTGCAAAATCTCCAAAACCAGAAGGGAACACTGGATTATAGTTAATACCTACAAAATAAACAAGAGAGTCAGGAGATACTACCTCATTTATCTGTGTGATAAAAGTCAAATTTGAGACATATATGTGGCAACATAAATTTATAAAGCAAAGATACAGTGGGGAAGTAAGCAAAAGCTGTTTTCATCCTGGAAGTACTGCAATAATCAGAATTTATCTTAAATGCAGGTTTTGAACATTGCTGGATACTACACATGCCAGTGGAGAAATGAAGTTACTTTAAGAACCCTCAATAAACAGCTCCTACAAGTGAAGGTAAAAATGACATCAGTTCCAAAAATGGTAGAGTTCTGTCTGCATAAAGAACTTATCAATACTTTAACTATCAAACTGACAAGGAAGTTCCAATTGTACAAGTACTCACAGGGCTAAAGAAGTCATAAATTCATCATACTTATTTTAACTTTAGAACATTTACAGTAGTGGCAAATTGAACATAACTATCCTTCTGTGTAGGTTCTCTGTAATTTAAAATATATCCTTAACAGAAAACTTTAGAATCTGGAAGCTACAATCTACACCTAATCTATTTTCCTGCTTTCCTCAAAAAGCTGGAATATACTAAGCCAGCTTTAACAACTTTTAGTGATATAGTAAAATACCCATATTTTCTCCCATTTCAAATTCAACAGTAGGAGTAGATTTAGTAATCACAGAACGGTTTGGGCTGGAAGAGACCTTAAAGATCATCCAGTTCCAACGCCCCCGCTATGGACAAGGACACCAGGTTACTGATAATAGCTGGTATTACCAGGTTACTGGTAATGAGATTAGGAACACTGTATCCAAGCCAACTGTCACCCTATACCTCTGATGGGAGCAAAAATTAGCAAAACCCTCCAGGTATTTCAAACAAAACTGAGTGCCGAAAGTTCTAAGGAAAAGAAATAATTACCAAGCGCTACCTTAAAATTAGAAGGTTCACTTAATAATGTTCTAAGTGATTGCTGAAGATATGTAAAATGTTTCAAGCATTATTTTTCATATGTTGGATGAAGAACATTTAAAATGTTAACTTTATCAAGTGGGTATTTTCAATTATAATCCAGCTTCTTACTGAGAAAGTCTTGCTTTTCCTACTGAAGTCAAAATCTAGAACTGCTCAGCAAGAAACATTAACAAACTTCTGCTAGGATAATACAAACCCATTCAAGTACTGTTTGAGACCATTTTAATATAAAGGCAAAGTCACAGAGTTCCAGCAAGTTCACATTAAGATTTCAACTAAATGAGGGAATGGAAATTTTTGAAACTCCTCTTACTTTTCACATCTTTAGTAATACTCACCGGGAGCAAAGGAAGAAAAATTAGTGAATCCTGGTACATTAAAGAGGTTTACGGGTTGCGGAGGAAAGCTGAACGGACAGAAAACAGGAGATGGGGGTGGTGGTGCACTACTGCCTCTCTCCTTTCTGGATGGCTTTTCTTGACACTGTTGCTCTTCTTGCTGGCGCATAAGATCATTTAACATTTGTTTCAACCTTGAAAACAAGGAAAAATAAGCACTTGAGGAAAAAAAAAGGAATGCTAAGGGAAAGCTGTAAATTTATACTCAAGTAATTTGAGATTCATATTATTTCACCTGCCCCACGTAACATATGTAAAGAACTGCTCCATTTAGCTAGTAAAAAGAAAAACCTCAAGAAAAAAAAATTGTATTTTTTCTTGAGCACCAGACAGGAAGCTTTAAAATCAACTGCTCTGTACTAGTGGTCATGTTTAGAGAAGTTAAACATCCCAGATACTGAAAAAATAAGCAGGCTGAAAAGGAAACTTAAATAGAAACAATCAAAGACACAAAATATTTGCAGAAGTGGCATTAAAATTACTTTTAAAAATTGTATTAGAGGCCAGTAACTATATACCACTTACCAAATACAAAACAAAGATGAAGAGCTTGAACTTTCATGCAATTAAAATGACTATTACCTTTTTGTTTAAAAAAAAAAAAATCCTTATTCAGAAGGTAAAAGATATCTAAATGGAGCAGAAGGGAGCATAAATTCTGACTGATAACACTAAGAAAGGACAAAAAGCCTTTCCACCATCTTTCCATAAGCATTAGAATCCAGACTCTTGCCAGGTAGTCTAGCGAAGACTACAGACATAATAGCATATTCAAGGAAAGCAAGTTTAAACCAAAAAAGCAAAATGAAGTTACTGCAAGAGATTTTTTGGAAGAGATGCCAACTTTTGGTTCTCTTCACTAAAGAGTACTCAAAAAGAACCACCTCAAAGGCAATAAAGCAGTGGTGAAAATACCAACCAAAAATGCTGTAAACAATTTCAAAAGCTTGTAAACAACTCAGAAGTTCAATAATCTCATATTTAACCATTACCTGTAATCTTTTATTCACATAACCACGTTCTCTGCTACTGAAACATTTCAAATTCCAGCCAAACACTAATACAGCCAACAAACCTTTGGACGTTATTCTGCTGCCAAGTCAGCTGAGTGTAACACTGGTTTAATTGATGCATAATAAGATGTACTTGTGAAGATGCAACATTATTGGGCATCATACTGTAAGGGCCTGTAAGCAAAGTCTGTAGAAGACAAGACAGGGTCTGTGGAAAGAAAATACATGACAGTGATCAAATTACCAAAACCAGAAGTTATTGCTGGAAATATTTAGGGGGAAAAAAAAAAAAGTAAGAACAGCAAAACAACTGTTCTTCATATCTACCTGCTGATCCTGCATCAAAGTTTGACAAATGCTGACACTAAATTCATGCTGTTTCTTCAACTGATTGATCTGCTCCTGCCATTGTTCCTTTTCTTCCACATAGGAAAGTTCGGACATCCACCGAAGGTTTTCCTGCCGTCGCATACTTATGTTTTGCTGTTGCCTGGCCTTAGACAATGGACGATAATTCCCATCTGCTGAAAGAGGACGGCAATTTTTCCACCTGGATGGGGAAAAATAGGAAGAGTGAGAACAAAAGCTGACATTTCAAACAGCTTCTTCTAATGATACTTCCATTATTCAAATTACATCAACTCCTCACTCGGCACAGGCCATTTCAGCGTGTGAGGGAATCACGCATGGGATTTTGTCAGTCCAACATTACCCTAAACAAATGGAAAGTAACAGCCACCCACCCAACAACCTCTGTCAAAAAAGAATTGCTAAGGATATTTCTGGATCTTGGTTTTAGTATCATCCATTACTGATATATAATATGTATTCAGATGAAAATAGAAGCCACCAACGTAATACGCTAAGGATTAAGCAGCCCAGCTCCTGACTAGAAGGCCACTATCTACTAAAATTATTTTGGTATCAAAACCAGAGGAAATCAATTGAAGCGATATACATTACATTTAACATGACATTTTCATTTAGTCACAGAAAGCTTACTCCTTTTCTTAAGGAAATCAATCAGGTATATTAAATATTAAAAATATCCATGTTAATTAAAACATCTAATAAATAGTTTTCAAAGCTGCAAAAAACAATTTAAAAGCAAAAATTTCAGAGTTAGTTTAATTCTCTGCATTACTTTTTTTGAAGAGACTGATCAATACCATGGCAAAAATTTCATATAGGTTATCTTTTAAGCTGATTAAAACAACATGGGAACATATGGAGCTCCTGCAAGATAACCGGAGAGCTCAATGGCAGACATTCAATATGGCCAAAACCAGAAGAAATGATCAAATTAATTATACACATTTCAGCTACAGAGACTCGTACAAGAACAAACCACTGCACACTGCTCCCTAGCAAGCAGAAAAAAAATTCATTTGGCTGTAAAAGGATGTCTTGTAGTTAATGCAATAGTTCTCCCACACCTTCCAAATATACTCTGACGAGCATCAAATCAATAAGTAATGGCACCAACCTATCCTTGTTTTCTTTAAAAAAATATGCGTTTTCTGGTATGTTGTTATTGGGATAAACAGAGAAACTGTCATTCAAACTTGACGCATCTTCTTCCTCCTCTTCTGCCTGACCAGCTCCATCAGAGAGATAACCATCTTCATCTCCATCCTCTTCATCTAGTGCACACTGGGTAGAACCTCCCCAGGTTGCCATTGTCCTAGTGAACGAATTAAAAAAAAAAAAAAAAGGGAAAAAAAAGGAAAAAAGATAAAGGAAAAAAAAAGAGGAGTGTTTGGGAAAAGAGGGGTTGGTTGTTTTTTTTGGGTTTACAACAAATTATTAAAACAATCTATTCACAATTACAACTCTGTCCACCTCCAATTAATCAAGCTGCACCAAAATTAATTTAAACATTATATCACCAGTGCAAAATGAAACCAGTATTCTTCTGACACTGGGACAGTTAAATAAAATTAATTACTGTTTTGGAAAATTATTACTTTACTACTGTAGAGATGAAGAAAAAGTACTCAGAACGTTTGTCATTTTCCACACATTCTCCTCTCCCTATGTGATTTTTTCACCATTTATCAGGCAGGGAAGACTAAATACTCTGGGAAAACCCACAAAACTGGCAAGTAGCCAACTACCAGTCACTTCGAAGTCAAGAAATTAATTTACTGCTCTGTTATATCATTTTCACATGCAGTGAAAACAGGGAACTGCCCCAAGACTGACATCTCACTAAACAACAGAAGCGCCCACTAACACACAGCGACTCATATTCTTACTTTTCAGTCCTGCTCTGCTGTGGAGTTCGCCGAGCTTCTGATCCTTCGCTTTTAACAGATGCAGCAACAGTAGATATGGTTTCTGCAAGCTCTCTCCTCCTCTGATGTTCAGCCATTAAAGCTTCAAGTTGCTTTCTCCTCTGTCGCAATTCTTCTCTTAAAATCTCGTGTCTTCGCATCTCAGACCATAACTATTTGCAGTAAAATGGAAGACATTAGACTATAAACAAATTAAATACGATCTAAACTAAAGCACATTAAATTGTCAATATTTGATACTACACTGATACCTTTTTGTTCAGGAATTTGCATTACATTGTAACTGAAGTTACAGTACAGAAAGGTGCAAAATACATCCCATGTTTACTATTTATCCCAAATACTGCAAAATCTAAGAAGGCAACTCAACATTATAGGACAGGATTTTTTAAGAAAAGCAGTGCATGGTTCATTCAACACTGTTTTCAATCACATAATCTATGCACTGTTAGCTCTTGAAGTAGCATGACAGAATACTACACTCTGAGAAATCCGAAAACTGTGCCAAGTATTTCTTTAATAACAAAGTAGAAGATACAAAAGGATTTTCTGCAACCTGCAGAAACTTCAAGTTGCAGTGTATGTTTGAACTAGATTTAAGGAAGCCATGATTTAAAAGAAGAGCACATAAAGGAAACGTACAGGTAGAAAGAGGCCTTTATCTGCTTTAAATTAGATACAGTGAAAGTATAAATGGCAAGATATTTTCACAAACATAGAAAAAGCAAAACCTACAAAGCCAATTGTTTATGTGAACTAGACTGGCAAATGCAGACTTAAGGGAGACAGGAAAAAGTACTCAAGCCTGAAAGCAACTGAACTAGTTGGTGGTGCTGGAGCTAAGAAATTTTCCAACAAAAACCCATACCTATTTGGATAATTAGTAACCCAGCCTGTTTGTAGAGTGTTAGCAATTAAATCAGCACAGTCATTTTAGAGATGACTTTTTAGCAGGAAGAATTCAGACCTTTATTTAGTGAAAAGGGACAAGCTGTCCTATAATGCTTATTTGGAAGATGGCAAAGTTCTGAAATTCTCTTCTTGGTGAAGTAAAATTTCTCTTTTAATGACAACAGTATAGGCGTTGCCCAATCGTCCTCACCTGAGTTACTAAAAGGAAATTTACAAGAACACTGATGCAACTCACAAAGTTTATTTAAAACCATATTTTTCAGGTACTTGTCTCTTACATCATGTCTAGCCAGAAAATGCTCTTCATCACATTTCCCTCCACACCTAAAAATGCTAGCATAATTTTCAGAAAGCAATAGCCAGATCATTATTTAAAGCATGTATTTTGGAGGACAAGAAGAAAGAAGATGCACAGAAGAAACTAGATTTCAAATACAGCCATCATTTTCTTCGTGGAAGACTTGCCAGTGGTATACACTATCAATGTTCACAGTACAAATTTGTACACAGTACAAATTCAAAATTCTTCCAACTTTCACATTAATATTTGGCAACAACTGTCATATTCAGAGAAAATCTCTTGTCAGTTCGGGTCAATATTCACTTCTTTCCAGAAATGAAACAAAGAAGTTATACATACTTTGCTAAAATGGCTACTACTCCATTTCCCATGCTAAATACTTAAATAAGTGTCTAAGTTACCTAGACTTTTTCCTTTTTAAACCTTTCTTATGTCACAGAATATCAAGTATGAAATACCTCATTGCCTACTGGTACAGATTCATCCAACTCAATCAAAGGCTTGCCAGCTGCGTTACACTCATTCATGCCCGGAGTTGAGGTTGCTGGTGAAATCTGTCTGTTCGCTGACAACTGGAAGAGAAAGCAAAATGGCAAAATAGAGTAGCTTTCTAAAATTTATCCTAAAAATTTACCCTTTCTAAAGTTTTTATTTCTAAAATAAAACCCAACACAGTTAGGGTTATATGAGATAGTGAATACTAATTCTCCTGAGAGGAGATTTTCAAATCAAATACTATTACAGAACTTAGCCAGGAATCAACAACACTTATTTTTATGTAATATACCATTCTATAATGCCGTAGATGCGCAGTATTGACAATTTACTGTTCACTTCATAGAAAAAAAAGTTCAACTTCAAAGAGCATGAGAAACAGTACAATATTGTGCAGTTAAGTTTGAATACAACAAAGTGTTGATCTTGTTTACAAGATACAATGTTGTTTCAAAGTACCAGACCCTGCAAGTGACTACCAAGAGGAGTGAAGATGCAGTGACTAGAGTACATATGGACAGAAAAATTTCAGGCTAAAGACAAGACAGAAGGTTCTCTATCTTTGAAGAGTTTAGAACAAGGCTTTTGAGAACAAAATTCAGTGAAACTGGAGCTTGATACAGCAATTGCTGAGCAAAAACCTACAGTGGAATGAGGTGATCAGAGCTCTTCTCTAGGCTTAGAAGACCAGCTGCTTACAGCATAAAAATATTAGCAATTTTAAGTTCTTACTAATTTCTATAGTGAAAAAACGGTATGAAAAATGTTTTGGTCAGTTACTTAACAGCTTAGGAAAGCAAAGAAATACTTTCTACCTACTTGAAGGTCAGGACAAGCTTTCTGCAACACTTGAATTTTTTCTTGAATTTCAATCAGTTTTCTTCTTTCTTCTTGCAGCTGCTTGAGCTCCCGTTGCTGCTGCTGAAGTTTAGCTTCATAAAACTTCTCTCTGCATAAATAAGTTAACCGCATATTACTTGGCAAGAAGTTGCCTAAAGCATGATTCTACTATGCTTTGACAAAGGCATACCTTGCTTTTTCATTCAGTCCCGCATCCTTTTGGAACTTGTTGGTGCTGGCTCGGACATTGTTTGGTTGTTGCTTTGTCTCTTCCATCTCACCCAAAAACAAGTCACCAATATTTGACGCGTTTGCAGTTGTTGCTTGAGGTTCTGGATCATCATCCTGAAAGGATGTCAGAAAGGCAGTTAGGCCCTTATCAAGTTGATACACAGAATGTAACAAGTTTAGTTTGTCAAACTAATTTTTCAAAACTAAGCAGTCTGAATAGCTTTATCTTCAGTTCTAATTAAGACTGATTTTGGAATTCTCACATAAAGCCTTTATGTTTCTGATACACCTATGTGTATTCAGTATACAGACACTGAATCAGATGGTGCTCAAATGTAAACATTCTGTAGGCATATTAGATTTATGAAAAGATGTTTTAGTAAACATCACTAAATTAGCATGAGAAATTATAAAATAAAAACACTGCAATTCATAGCTGGCCCTCAAGCCTAAAGAAAAACTCCAAAAAACCAACAACACCCCCTTAAACCCAAACCAAAATACCCCAACTCAAACATATTGCAACATCTGAAGATTTTATTCAAAACCAAGTAATTTTTCCTCAATTGACTGAACAATTTTGCAAAACCTAGGATTCAAAACCTAAAACTGATGAATATATATTATAAGCTTAAAAATGCAGACCAGTATTATTTAAAAAAAAGTATTAGACTTCTTGGTTCATATTTCGTAATCCAGTGCTAAGGTTAAGCATTAAGACCATTCTTCTGTTAGTTTAGCATGCCCCAAGAAAATTCTAGATTTGAACTTCAGAAGTATCACCCCTGACTGCAGAAAAACCACACACAATCTCTTTTTCCCAGCCTAAAAAATGAGCTTTTTAAATATTACTCTAAATAGTGTTTTTCCCTATTAAAAGTTATACATCACAGGAAATAATGAATGCTACATTTCTGTGCAGATTTATACTCATAAAATACCTGCACCATAGCAGCAAGGTTTTGTAACTGCCTCAGTTTCTGTTTGGCAGCTATAAGCCTATTGATCTTCTGCTCAAACTCGGCGTCTCCAGCAGCATCACCCAGGCTACTTCTATGGCTAGATACGGAATCTTCACTAACTCTATCTTCTTCCACTTCATCATCTTCCCCTTGGGGTAGGTCAATGTCTTTGTCATCCTCCCTGTTATGACAGTCTGGAGGTGGGGCGAGGAAGAAACAAAACAGTACAAATGACAAGTTGTTATTAAACTTCTGAAGTGCACTCTAATTACTGGACTTTAGAAAAACATCCGCTTAACGATTAGGCGTTTGAACATTTTCCTCATCAAACATCTATCAGAATTATTTGCACTAAGACTTAAAATTATTAGAAGATTTTAGAACATACCTAGAGTTGAAGACATTTTTAGAGTCCTTATATTAGCAGCAGATCTGTTATTTATTTCACAGTCTGTATTAAGATGTCTTCCATCTCGGTTATTAGTTCCGCACTGTACATTTGAGTTGCTATTTATTTCACTCCAACTACTCATTCCTTGAGGGTTTCTAGGGTAAAATACATTACTCATGTTAACTTCTAAGTCAATGGAATTTTGCTTCAGTTATTTCATTAACTGGCTTTTATAGAAATGTGTCCTGACCCTTTAAAAAAAAAAAATTCAACCTCATATAAAATAGTCCAGACATTTGGTATTTCTCAATATTCATCTCTCCAACCGACTTTTTTTTTAAGTTATCAGAAGCAGTTATGAATTATCCCCTGCTAGATCTACAACAATATAAAAGGTTCTTAAGGTATATGTCTATATTATGAAAGCTTTACCTGATTCATAGCTAAATTAGCATTCATTTCTGCACAGTGAAGATCCTTGGATGCACACAGTTGCCCTGTTAGTCAATAGCTCTAAATGCCTTGCTAAACTGAAGTTTGTTTTTATGCCCATTCCTAGTCTAGGCCTGTTAACCTTCTAGTGGAACTTCCTACACATAATTCAGTGCTTCAACCCAAAGGAGTTACAGATTTTGTAGTCTCTTATAACCATTTTCTAAATGGTCAACCTAATCAACATTTACTATATAAATAAGTTACCAAGGACAAGATTATTATGAATCATCTGCATAAAAACATTACTTCAAATTAAAAATTTTGGAAAGTTAATGTTATCACAGAATTAAGTTACTTCTGGTTGACGGAAACCCGTTACAACTTAACTACAAAGATTTAGGAGGACAAAAAGTATGACAACCTAATATTTGTAACAGGCTGTGGATCCTCATGTTCAGAATCGCTTTCTGATTCTTCTGTTTCTTCCTCTTCCTTAGTGTTTTCGTTCACAGCATCTGTCATCATATCAGATGTTTGCTCATAGTAGTGAACTAACTCACGTAACTCATTCAGCCTCTTACGAACTTCATTTAACTTCCTGAGGA
>JAHREE010000278.1:2358241-2376497 GCA_033628505.1 Tringa tobata
AAGCAAAGAAATACTTTCTACCTACTTGAAGGTCAGGACAAGCTTTCTGTAACACTTGAATTTTTTCTTGAATTTCAATCAGTTTTCTTCTTTCTTCTTGCAGCTGCTTGAGCTCCCGTTGCTGCTGCTGAAGTTTAGCTTCATAAAACTTCTCTCTGCATAAATAAGTTAACCGCATATTACTTGGCAAGAAGTTGCCTAAAGCATGATTCTAATATGCTTTGACAAAGGCATACCTTGCTTTTTCATTCAGTCCCGCATCCTTTTGGAACTTGTTGGTGCTGGCTCGGACATTGTTTGGTTGTTGCTTTGTCTCTTCCATCTCACCCAAAAACAAGTCACCAATATTTGACGCGTTTGCAGTTGTTGCTTGAGGTTCTGGATCATCATCCTGAAAGGATGTCAGAAAGGCAGTTAGGTCCTTATCAAGTTGATACACAGAATGTAACAAGTTTAGTTTGTCAAACTAATTTTTCAAAACTAAGCAGTCTGAATAGCTTTATCTTCAGTTCTAATTAAGACTGATTTTGGAATTCTCACATAAAGCCTTTATGTTTCTGATACACCTATGTGTATTCAGTATGCAGACACTGAATCAGATGGTGCTCAAATGTAAACATTCTGTAGGCATATTAGATTTATGAAAAGATGTTTTAGTAAACATCACTAAATTAGCATGAGAAATTATAAAATAAAAACACTGCAATTCATAGCTGGCCCTCAAGCCTAAAGAAAAACTCCAAAAAACCAACAACACCCCCTTAAACCCAAACCAAAATACCCCAACTCAAACATATTGCAACATCTGAAGATTTTAATCAAAACCAAGTAATTTTTCCTCAATTGACTGAACAATTTTGCAAAACCTAGGATTCAAAACCTAAAACTGATGAATATATATTATAAGCTTAAAAATGCAGACCAGTATTATTTAAAAAAAAGTATTAGACTTCTTGGTTCATATTTCGTAATCCAGTGCTAAGGTTAAGCATTAAGACCATTCTTCTGTTAGTTTAGCATGCCCCAAGAAAATTCTAGATTTGAACTTCAGAAGTATCACCCCTGACTGCAGAAAAACCACACACAATCTCTTTTTCCCAGCCTAAAAAATGAGCTTTTTAAATATTACTCTAAATAGTGTTTTTCCCTATTAAAAGTTATACATCACAGGAAATAATGAATGCTACATTTCTGTGCAGATTTATACTCATAAAATACCTGCACCATAGCAGCAAGGTTTTGTAACTGCCTCAGTTTCTGTTTGGCAGCTATAAGCCTATTGATCTTCTGCTCAAACTCGGCGTCTCCAGCAGCATCACCCAGGCTACTTCTATGGCTAGATACAGAATCTTCACTAACTCTATCTTCTTCCACTTCATCATCTTCCCCTTGGGGTAGGTCAATGTCTTTGTCATCCTCCCTGTTATGACAGTCTGGAGGTGGGGCGAGGAAGAAACAAAACAGTACAAATGACAAGTTGTTATTAAACTTCTGAAGTGCACTCTAATTACTGGACTTTAGAAAAACATCCGCTTAACGATTAGGCGCTTGAACATTTTCCTCATCAAACATCTATCAGAATTATTTGCACTAAGACTTAAAATTATTAGAAGATTTTAGAACATACCTAGAGTTGAAGACATTTTTAGAGTCCTTATATTAGCAGCAGATCTGTTATTTATTTCACAGTCTGTATTAAGATGTCTTCCATCTCGGTTATTAGTTCCGCACTGTACATTTGAGTTGCTATTTATTTCACTCCAACTACTCATTCCTTGAGGGTTTCTAGGGTAAAATACATTACTCATGTTAACTTCTAAGTCAATGGAATTTTGCTTCAGTTATTTCATTAACTGGCTTTTATAGAAATGTGTCCTGACCCTTTAAAAAAAAAAAATTCAACCTCATATAAAATAGTCCAGACATTTGGTATTTCTCAATATTCATCTCTCCAACAGACTTTTTTTTTAAGTTATCAGAAGCAGTTATGAATTATCCCCTGCTAGATCTACAACAATATAAAAGGTTCTCAAGGTATATGTCTATATTATGAAAGCTTTACCTGATTCATAGCTAAATTAGCATTCATTTCTGCACAGTGAAGATCCTTGGATGCACACAGTTGCCCTGTTAGTCAATAGCTCTAAATGCCTTGCTAAACTGAAGTTTGTTTTTATGCCCATTCCTAGTCTAGGCCTGTTAACCTTCTAGTGGAACTTCCTACACATAATTCAGTGCTTCAACCCAAAGGAGTTACAGATTTTGTAGTCTCTTATAGCCATTTTCTAAATGGTCAACCTAATCAACATTTACTATATAAATAAGTTACCAAGGACAAGATTATTATGAATCATCTGCATAAAAACATTACTTCAAATTAAAAATTTTGGAAAGTTAATGTTATCACAGAATTAAGTTACTTCTGGTTGACGGAAACCCGTTACAACTTAACTACAAAGATTTAGGAGGACAAAAAGTATGACAACCTAATATTTGTAACAGGCTGTGGATCCTCATGTTCAGAATCGCTTTCTGATTCTTCTGTTTCTTCCTCTTCCTTAGTGTTTTCGTTCACAGCATCTGTCATCATATCAGATGTTTGCTCATAGTAGTGAACTAACTCACGTAACTCATTCAGCCTCTTACGAACTTCATTTAACTTCCTGAGGAAAAAAAAAAAGAATATGCTACGTATTAATCAAATTATGTAGAGTTGAAAACTACATATATATATAATTTAAAGCTTTTAAAGTTTACTGAGTTTTTCCTAGCTGTAAGAATCTTCTGCTTGAAGCTCTGAACTCATTTAACTGTCTTGAACCATTTACTAAATTGTCTATAATGCTACATTAAGTAGATTAAAATATGAAATGGTTTCTTAAGATAGAATTTAGAATACCCCAAATCACTAAAGCACTCTATGAAAAAAGAAGAAAAAGTTTTTACTGAAGCTTTTCTGTTGGATTTAGATTGTCATCCTCTTCACTCTCATTCTGAGAAACCAGGGAATCAGGAGGATAAGGAGCAGATGCCAGGCTATTTGATTCGCCATTGACAACAGTAACTATGCCCACTGGGCCAGAAGCAGCTGAAGTTGTACTTCGTTGATCAATACTCCTTTGAGGAGAACCTGAAGCAGGAAAAACTACAAAAAAGACATATAGCTCGTAAGAACAACTTGCAAAAGGAACCTGCTAAACTGAATTACATTAAAATATAAGTACAGAAAATATTACCAACATAGAAACCAGCAGTTAATAACCTCTCTTCTTAGAAGGGCAAATGCTTTTGTCTTAAGTTTCATGGCATGCAATGCCAACAGGCAGAGTAAGAAGTAGCTTTTGTAAACAAGACTTCAGTCGGTTCCTTTTAGCTTTATCACACTTCAGAAGTGGAAGCTTTCATGCTCTGAATCTACCCAAAGAGTTATTTTAAGGCTTTATTTATGGCTAAATTGCCTTTTTTGAAATGTAACATTTCAACATGATAAAAATTCTATCTTTTTTTTTTCCTCTGCCAAGCTCTGCAGATTTAAGATTTGATGTTTGCTTTTTCATGCTTATGTAATATGCGTTATGTACATGCCAAAAGATGGGACTATAGTAATATAACCATTAAACCACTCTGCCCTTCTCCAGAACCATGCTTCAAGTGCCTCAATTTTCAGTGTTAACCAGAATACGCTGTGATCACCCTTGAGAAATTTCCAGCTATCGGATAAACTTCATCAGTACAAATGTATTTCTAGAAATAGAAGCAAGAGCAGCAAGTAGGCCCACAGAAAGATTTTAAGCAAAAACACTCATTGTCATTACTTGTAGGGCTCTCCATTAACCCAGAAACTTACACAGCATTAAAAAACATTTACATAATATTACCCCAGCACAGCTTTATCACCTGCATTTCATTAACCAGTTGCAAGCTGAAAGACCACGTTGCAAACATTCACATTAAAAAACCAAACAACTGTATTCTTGAAAAGATACAATTCTGCCTATGTTTACTTACAGGAGGAGTTATTCAGATGTTGGTCACGGAGTGTGTGAAGTTCTCCTAACAGTTTGTCCATTTTTTGCTTTTTTCCCTGCAACATTCGCATCTTGTTAAAAAGCTGTGCCTTCTCCTCTGACAGGTGTTCGGACACTGAAGAGTTTCTGCTTTGGGAAATCTCTCTGGTAAGCGAAAGACTTTCTGCTTGCCTTCTGTTGTCTGGCACAGACTGTGTCTAAAAAGAGTAATTTCATTTTATTCAGACTACTATGAAAAAAGCCACATATGCTGTAAGAAACAAAAAGCCCTCTTGTAGGCTTGCTAGGCTCAACACCAGAACAAAGAACATTATACAGGGAAAATGTTACTGAAAACACTCTCATGATAACCCAACTATATATTGAGTTAACATATAATTCTATTGCAATATAGAAACTACTTCTCTGGACTTTCATGGAAAACTGAGAGGTAGAAAGTATAGATCAGTCAGATGACAAGTCTTCAGAAAGATAATAGGCTTTCAAGTTTGGGAGAACACTAATTACTCCACTAGCGAACGCCCACAAATAAGCAAGACAAACATTTAACTGCAATGTTCAAATGAACATGA
This sequence comes from Tringa tobata, assembly GCA_033628505.1. Classification (NCBI taxonomy): domain Eukaryota; kingdom Metazoa; phylum Chordata; class Aves; order Charadriiformes; family Scolopacidae; genus Tringa; species Tringa tobata. Next base: position 2,362,842 of record JAHREE010000278.1, read on the forward strand.
AAAACGGAAAATGGCAAAACTTACACGGTGCAAGGACTGACCTGAGAATCATGAAGCTGGTTATGAAAGCGCTGAATTAAGTCATTCAATTCTTCATTCAGTTCTGATGTGAGGCTTACTCCTGAAACACTACCTGTAGTCTCTGTGACAACTGGGTATGCAGAAGAAGGAAAAAATGTAAATACTTTTCCACAGTGATGAAAAAAAGGCTATTTCATGAAAATTTCTGGTTTAACAAGAACATCAATATACTGCACCCCTTAAAATACAGCAATTATTTTTAATGTTGTGTCCTTCCCACCAACTTAACACTTGAAAGATTATTTTCATTACAGAAATGCTACCAAGCCACTCACAGCTCCTTTCTGAAGAACCACACAAAAGGATTTTTAAGTCCATTCTGTGTTTTGCTAAAAAGGTCAGACCAAAATGAAAACAAACAAGTTGCCTAGAGTAGATGAAAACATTTTTCTTGTTAAAAACAAAATGGTTATTAACTTAATACAGCCAAACCAAGAACAGTTCATGTAATTTTACTTCCTTAAAATAACAAATTAACAAGACAGTAAACTTTCATCTTGGTAGAAGTTGTAATCTTTACAGCTGTAATCTTGGGGGTTTGTCCTTCAAAAAGCTTTATGAGAGGAATACATTAAAAAGGAAGCTCTTCCCCACCCCCAAAAACTCAGATGCAAACAGTACTAAGATATAGAACTGGCAGTTGAGAGATGCAAATATTTTCTGCCAACATGAACCAATACTTTGTAAGAAAAATCAGGCACAAATATTATTTATTTTCCCCATAGATCATGGCTTTTTTACCTGATTTAGACACAATAAGTTTTACTATTTTCAAATTTAAAAGCACTTATTTTGCCCTATGTTGGATTTGAATCTTTACATTTCCTGCCTTACCGTTCTGGCAAATACCACATCCTAAAGCCAGTCAACACAAACAGCAGTAAGAAACTGTCATTAAGAGTAACATAAATGGAAATGTAAAACAAATAAAAACACCACCAAAGAATTAAAAAAAAACCTCAAAGTAGTTCTAACTTATCATAAGTAATCCTATCTTCTACCTACATCATCAGTACATTCCTCATCAAGATGGAGTTTTATATATTTGAGGAAAGAAGAGAAAGCAGATTCCATCACAGCGTTACCGCTGTGGAGCAGATAGGAGAAAAGCAACTACTGAAAACCATTTGAAAAACAAGGAAACACCTTTGGATGGCACCTGCTGCTTTTGCTCCTGCAGTAGCTTTCTAGAATCTCTCTACCTACCAGCTTCTCATCCCTGCACTAAAATCTAGAGTTTTCTTAACTAGTTCCATCTTTTTTCCTATAGTCTATTGAATCTAGAACAGAAGAAAAAGCAGAAAGAGGAGCTCATCAGAGCAAAGAACCTTAAAGGGAGACTTTTTGTAAACACAGAAACCAATGGTTATATTTCTATAAATTAAGCAATTTTAAATACAAAAACTAACTGTAATAAGAACTGTCATCCCATATACCCTCTAATCATGCCCAAGGCAACTCTTATGGGGAAGAGTCATGGACCAGTAACACAGACTGAATCCAAACCTGCTCAGTGCAAAAATTGTCATTCCCTATGACTGCACACATAACTGTACCCCTTTTCTAAATAAAACTGAACAGAATTTGGGGAGGGGTGAAGGGCAGGATGAGTTTCCAACAAACAACAGATAATTCACATGTCAACAGCACACAAATCAAGGCCAACCGTACCCCTTTCAAGAATGAATTCTTGAGAAAACAACTCTGCTGACAACCTTTAAGGAGCTATCAAAAAGAAGTCTCTGTCCCAAAGGTAGTTTTTTAAAAACTGGGAATATATGAAAATGAGTTAAAAGAATGCTTTTAAACTGAAGGTTAACACATAAAGGTGGTGTTCTATTATCAGAACCATGCCCCAAATTTACATACATAGAATTTCAGGGTTCTAGTTTCATATTTACTTCCATAACAGGTTTAGCAACTTCCTCCTCTCTTTTATTGGATAAACCATTAACATAACAGCGGCTATTAAATTGGCAAGCAACTAGCCATGAAAAAAAAAAGAAAGAATCCCATGAAAAAGCATATCAACTGCCTGTAGCCAGTAGGATGCAGAAAGTGAGAGAACACTGTATCTCCCAACTCTGATTCTTTCCTTCAAAGGCCTGGTACAGTGACAGAGAGGAGAGGCAGACTCCTAATCTGAGGAGGTAGACCAATTTTTAGGAGAAAAATCCACAATTTTAGGATTTTACAAGTAAACCACAGATCAGCTGTGTGGTTTTTAACTGACAAATCATTTTACAACATTGCATTGTCAACTCTTTTCAGAAATAGAAGCCTTGCAGTAGTTTTTAGAAATGCATTATAAAAGACTTTTTAATGCCTATTCCACGATTCCAGCTTTAATAATTCAATCAGCATGCTAACATGCTCTCGAGGAGACAGCCATTCCACGTACCGGAATCATCCATGACAGCAATTGCTTGTTCTGCTTTATGCTGCAAAGCAAGAAGAGCTGCCTGTCTTCCTTGAAGAGCCTTTAATTGCTCCTGCTGTTGTAGCATCCTTTTCAACAAATCATGCTGCTTCTTCAAGTTCTCCAACTCCTCTTTAGCTTCCTGTTGAGGATCTCTGGCCTGCAAATTATGGAAGAGCATTACCATAATCATGACAGTTTATTTGTTGAGCTCTAGTGACAAAAGTGTCAAAATAAGCAGGACTTTAATAGACTCAAACAGCCTAGTTAGTCTAAAAAGGTGAAAATAAAGCACCTTCACCTTTCTGGTAGTCCTTTTCAGTCTAAAAATTTTAGATATCCAGTAGGGAGAAGCCTGTTCCACCAAGACATGCTTACCACTCCTGGGGGTTAAGTCTACTTATCCAGCCAGCCGCCCTAACATGCTCCAAAGACTAACCCAAGCATCCCTCCAGCATTTGAATCACAAACTCACAGAAGAGCACATGAAGCTATAAGACTGGCAAAGCTAAGCAAGATAAGGCGTAGTATCATGGAGCTACACATAACACAAGATCTAGATTGATTTACCAGCCTAAAATTTCTAAGTTCTCAGCAGAGTGTTTTGGGCAGTTATTCTTCTCTAACCTATAACGTGTTTAGTTTTGTAGCCTATAGTTGTGCCATAAGTACTATATTAGACCAGAAATAGGTAAACCAATTTCAAAACAAAACCATGCACAGAACCCCCTCTATACTGTATTTTCAAACGCATGGAATTAGATCCAAAGGAACAAAAGCATGTTGAGCAGTTAAAATATATATAAAACCTAAGTTATTTTCCTCATTAAAGGCTGGAGATTTGTCTCAAAACTTTTATTCGAGGACTGTTAGCAAATTAAGTATTTTAATGAGACATCCAGTTAAAATCCTAATCCTGTCTGAAGTTGGATTATCGCACTATGCAGACAAAACCACAGAAAAATTTGCCTCATTTTTGTTAGAGTTGACAAGTATTTAAAAAGAACATTACTAACTTAAAAGTATCATCTTTTCTCTACATAGTGCTGAGTTCCTAAAGTACAAAATTCTCAGTTCAAAAGTTCTGCACCAAATGTCAGAATAGAAGAACACATCTTATTAACTAGCTCTGGGTACCAGGGAATGCTCAACTTTCCAGCAGAGAAAGGAGAGCACATCCAGAATTCTAAACTTCTCAAAATGTCACTAAAACACATACTGCAGCTGGCACTGATTATTCCTGTTAATTTTTCATCTTTTATATATGTAGTGGAGCAGAATAGAGCACACAATTAAATCAACACAGGAAGAAACGAGGGGCAGAAAGGGGAAAAAGGGGATGCATCTCCGTCTCGCCCACCTATTAACTAAACCAAGCTTTAGGTAAAGTACCAGATTTGCTTGAGTTCATTAAAATCAAACAACAAAGTTTTCAAGTTTAGTTCTACATTTAGACTAATAAGCCTGACAAAACATTTAAGTCTTTTATTTTGCAGAAAAGAAATGATAATTTTATGGAAAAAAAAATAATCAAACCTAAGACTTTTTTCTTGTTCTTTTTTTCAGAGTAAGAGACAAAGCCACAGAAAAAGCTGGTAACAAATAATAAAAGAAGCTCTAGACTCCAAGCCCCTTAGTCTTCCCTCTTCCAATAAAATATTTATATAAACAGCTATAAAAAAAAACCCACTTGTGGAACAAGTTAAGGCTACTATTCTCTAATTTACTTTATCCATATGGTATTAGCTTAAATTTGCATTGGCAGACTATTAGCGTAAACATGACAAGTGTCTGAAAGTCACATTTACAATGTTTTCCCAGAAAGAGAACAGTAAAACCAGAAGGATCATCTACGTAAAATCAGAACACCTGCTGCACAGTTACATGTCATACTTTCTCTGTCAATGTTGACACTTCAGAAGAGAAAGTTGTCAAACATTTCTATTTCAAGGAAAAAAAAAACCAAACTCTAGGCTAAGAGGATTCATTAAGTGAAAAGACAGCAGGATACAGACAAAGAGGCCAGATGGGAACATTCAGTGTAAGTAACAAATATATTTGAAGCAGTTAACAGGAGAAAAAAAAAAATAAAACAAAATCAGCATGTATAAACCCTATTTGAGGCTAAAATAATATTTTGAAGTGTACCTTTGAAGTCAATCCATGTTCTTGGCTATTAATCCTACAAGGCCAGATTTCCCTGTCATTCAGAGCAGCTCTGTCACTTTTCCCTTTCGGGCTTGCTGTAACATCAATGTCTGTAACCTGTTCTTGTGAAGCTGAATTCCCTAGTTTGTCCTCAATGCGGGGCCGAATGCTCAAACTAAAAGATACCTCCTTTATTAAATAGTTTAGTAGGTTAGATTTTGAACATGTGCTCCAACTTAGCATGCATTTTTAAGTTACAAACCTACCCACTTGTATCTTTTCAAATAATGAAAACGAATATCAAATAAAATCTACTAAAGAGCAAAGACATTTTTAGTCATTCTTAGACTTTTCATAACAATAAGGCTCTAGACAGCAAACAACCTTCTAAGACTAGACATACTCATTCTGCATTTAATATATTCAAGCTGCATGTTAACAGAAATTAGATGCAAAATGAAGAACCAAAAAAAAAAAAAAAAAGAAAAATGCAAGTTTACATGCATACTACTTAAAAACTGTACCGGTCTTTTTCTGCATTTTTCAACATATTCCTTTAAGTTAAAAGTACATCTTCCGTGTCTATCACTTTACTTCCTTACAGGGATAGAAAAAGTTCTTACAAAGCTAAAAATAATTACAAATACTTCTTAATGTTTTAACTGCTGTTTTACATCTAAACATGTAGATTCTCCTCATCTGTAGAACATTCATAGTAGTAACTGCCAAAAGGAGAACCAGCTCTCTAGTACCTTTTCTCAGAATATTGGTATTGGAAGATGTAAAACGTAAGTTGTTATTAAAATGCTTTTGTATCTACTAAAAGAATGGTTTACCATGTTCATTTAAAAGCTTTATAAATAAAAAGGATGACTGACTGTGTATCTCAGAACTAAATTCAGAATATATTTTCTAACAGGTACTCATCTATCCAAAAATGAAGAGAATCTTCCGTGTTAGGTCAATACCATCATATCACTAGAAAAATGCACCAAGTTTTCCCCACTAAGAGAAACAAACTTATAGATGAAAAATTTTATACAAAACTATTCCTTCCTACATTAATACAGTGCATGCTCTGCTAAAGTAAACATTTAACCTTTCATCCTACTTTGAAGAAAGGCTGAAGATTGTTAAGAAAACTAATCAAGCTATATTGTTGTGACAGAATCTTTTTTTCCCCATATAAAAAAAAATAAATAAATCCACACATGCATAAACACCTCCTGAACAGAGTGTCTGGAGACTCACTATTTTTTAATTGAACTGCAGATTACGACACTATGACAACAATCAGGACAAGAACAAAACTAAACAAAGTCTTCATTTCTAGCACCTTAATTACTAAAAGGCAGCTTACCGTGGTATCTGAAGCCTCAGACTGCACATCAATGTTTAGCGATGTGCTCTCACCTACAGAACCAGATCCCACAGCTGAATCTATAGTCCGAACATCATCATCCTCCTCATTTTCTCTAGCCTGAAATATTTCATTGGCATAAATCAAAAGCTATATAAAGGGGGCAGTAAAAATGAACTACGGAAGGTACTACATATCAAACAAAACCAACACCCCCAGTAGCACCATCAAAACATCAACGGTCAACTCCTAAAAAAAGCTTACAATGCAGAAAAAAAAAATATATATTATGTTCTCAAACTTACAAGCATCTTTTGCAAAAATTTCAGATAGGATTTCTCCTGCTCTTTAAGGTGATCTATAAGGTGTGATAAACGCTCAACATTGGCCGATCTTTCATTTTTCTCTACAAGATCATCCCGCATGGAGCTGGCCTTAGCAATATAGTCGCGAATCTGAACTAGTCTGCTCACAATCTGTAAAGACACTGAAATTACTGAATGCATTCAGCTACAGCTTTAACGTATTTAACGCACAAGACATGGTGACAGCAACAGTAAAGTAGTAGTTAAAGGGTGACATACTAGTACTTTCAATCCTATAAGCACACTTCTGCAAGTGGTTAAAAGTCAACAGCTTTTATAAGCATAGATTTATGCATGCGTGAATTTGCAAGGCTGAAGCACAGGGCTTCTTGTCAACATAGGCTAAACCACAATTGAGCTCGTTAATATATGAAAATATTAAACTGTGAGAGTATCTTCTGGAACCATATAAAAGAGAACCAACCTCTAAGTTGAAAATTAATACTGCTTCTGTTACCAATAAGCAACTTTCTAAAGAACAATACATGATTAAGTTTGGTTTCACATTTTCATCAAGTTGCCTTTTAGGACAGTGGGAAGATAAGCATTTCCAATAAAGATTTAATAGTTATACTTCTTAGAAATTTAGAAAGATGGAGTGAAAAGTCACAAGGTAAATAAAAGCTTTCTAAGAGTCAATATTCCGTAGACTTTAGAGGCCATGTAAATACCTGGCTACTATCCATAGTTGGTTCTCTCCTTCCATCTTCTTGAGCAGAGACTTGACAATTTTGTAAGAAATCCTTGCTTAGAGCAGCTCCAAACAACTCTTTACATTGCACTGTTACCCCACTTTCCTTTTTTTGGGAACCTGAGGCAGGATCTTTGCTTTTGTTAGTGTTTATCTGCAGTGACAGGAAGTTGAATGGCTTTTTGTTTTCATTAAGTTGACGTTTGTTGTTAGCAGCTGTTGCCCTGCCTTGAGAATCACTTCCAATGCTTCTCTATAAATAAAAACAAAAAAGAAAGAACAATTGTAGGGGGTTTTTTCCCTCCAATATATTCTCAACACTGATTAGTTTCACTGCTTGGATTACCAGTTCTGCAATATTATTAGACTGATTTTAAAGTTACCTTATTAGTCACTGACTAGCCAAAAGCTAAAGACAGTGCTGATTATTTTCACCATGTAGTTTTCAGAAACTAAGCCCACCCTCCTGTTGTCCCAGAACAGCTGAGAAGCAAAAGCGTTCTGCAGTTCCTCAGAGCTTAGTTCCTCATCCTTGCTGTGGCCTCCACCTTTAGCATAGTGAAAGGCATCCTACTTCTCCAGGTACATTTGAGAGAATAACAATAATAGAAGGGCAACATATTCACTTGCAGAACATGACACCTTCTAACTTCAGCTTTTCCTTAGAACCTTATGAATAGCAACTTGTTGCCGTAACATACATTTGGGGAGGAAGTTAAGCCCAGCCTTTATATTCTAAGCCAAAGCAATGAATCGCATTTGAAAGAATCTTCACAACTCAAACAGGTCAACAACAAACTTTGGCAAAGATTAACAAGCCTCTATTCTGAAGCTGTTAGCACAAATATACGCTTTGTTACCAAAGAATTAATCCCTCATACTTTTGATTGTTTTGGACAAGGGAAGGATGAGTGTGCCATATGCCCAAAGAAGCAGTTACAGCTCAAGAATTCATGCCACATATTTCTCTATACTCTACTGAGCAGTAGTTTTTAATGCTACTCTTTTGCTTAATCCACAAGGATAACAACATTCAGAATCACAAACCGGCACTTCAAAAACAGACTTTCAAAATAAGGTAACAGGTATTTTTCAGTGGCAGACAAATACAATGAGTGAGAAATACCTATCTGAGGACACGGGAATTTGTTAATGATTGAGAGGAAGCAAGTGAAGAGAGCTAGCATACTGTAAGCACAGGAAAACCCTGGTCCTGAACTTTCTATAATCTTCTCAAGATTAAAACCACAATTATGCTTTGGCTCCCAGGGCACCTATAAGCTTTTAACTTTTTTTTTAACCTGATTTGTTTATGGAAGCTTTCTTTATTCATCTGTCAAATTATTAAGAGATAGCTGAATAAACGTTGTCATCACATTTATAGCGGGAGCGAGTATCACACACCAACCTGATCCAGATCACTGAAGTTTATTCTTTGCTTAAGCCTTTCTAGTTCAGCCTGCTCTGGAACAGACATCTGGGTCATGTATCGAGCATGAGGAAAACTATGAGGAGTTCTGGTCTTCCGTCGCCCCATTCCAGGTGAGGATTCTGGAGATATATCATTAGTCAGTCTTGTTTCCGCTTCCCCACCAAGCTTTTTCTTGTTTTTTTCTGAAGATTTGTTTGCTTTTTTCTGTTGACTTCCCCAGTCCTTAAGGGGAAGGAGAGGGAAGAAAAAAACATCATATTTGTTATCCACATAGATAAAAAGTAAATGTTTTAACTCAGTGAAAGAGAGTTTACTTTCATTTTAGAAGTAAAAATAAAAAGTTATATCAAAATATGCACTAAGTTTTCTAGAGCAAACATCACAGGACAAACTATAATTTTCTCCACTGCCTAAATTAAAAATAGCTTGTTAGGAAAATTTAAACCCATTTCATCCAACTATGCATTACATTAATTTCATATTGAAGCTAAAATTGTATTTTTCTTCTTTGCTGAAGACTCTTCAGCAATTTAGAACTCTTAGAGTTTTCACTTTCATGACACCTACAACGCTTTTGTGTCTAGCTGCTTTATTTATACAAAACACTTCCCATAAATACGTCTACAGACTCTGAATTACACTCATTGCTTGCTTACATCTACCTCAATTATTTTTATTGGTTTTACAGATACTTACCTGCAAAGCCGTACTGACAAGGCTTAGGGCTTTGCATTGTCACCTGCCACTAACAGAACCTACATGGCAATTTTAACATACAGCATAAAATGGCAACTGAAAGATAAGATGAATTATACCGTGTTGTTCAGCCGGTCATCAAGGCTCTCATTGCTCCAGCTAGGCAAGTCCTGATCATTCATGCCTTCTTCAAAGGGACCACCTCCTGTTGCCATGACAAGTAATCAATAAAAAGAATCTAAAAGAAATAGTTGAAAGAAATGTGTTGTATTAAAATCAGTTTATGTAGAATATTTTAAAGATCCGTAATCTGAGATGACAACTACATATTTATTAGAAAATGCAAACACAAGGCTGGTTTAGGAAACTAAACCCCTGTTTACTAAACTGTGTTACTAAAAATGTAACAGTGAGAAGAACATAGATACTGGTATTAAAAATTAAACAAGAAGTAGCTGTGGGTTTGTTTGAGGTTTTTTTTTACCTCTTTTTTTTTAATCCCTGCTCCTACAAGGTAAAGAAATTATTTTTTTTTTTTGAGGCTCTCAGTTTTCCTCACTGTACAACACACTACTCAGTGCTTGGAAAGACTGTTTTGTGATTCATAAAGCCTGCACTTTCAGGTCCAGGGTGATGTCCATTTGATACAGTAAGTGACCTTGGAGACCTACTATGTCAAACTTTTGCATTTATTTCAATACTAAAATGCTGAGAACTGAGCACTACACACACAGAAAACAGACATCAGTAAAAGGATTTTCACTTTATTTACTACAGGTTAAGTTATTTAAGCAATGAATGCCATGCCACTTACATTACAGCTTCTAGCAAAACCAAACAAAATAATTTGGGTTTCCTGGAGCTCTCTAATAGTGACATTCTGTGCAGTATAAAGCAATCTGTATGTTAAAAGTCTTCGTTTTCACTTCTAGTCTTGACATGAGTAAGAAAAGCTGTTAAAGCTGAAAGATCAGAAACAAACTACTCCCTTATAGCAGTAAAATTAGATTAGCCTGTTGAAAAAGGTGAAGGATACGTAACTGCATATGCTCTCAGGCTGCAATAAAAACTGTGTAGCCTAAGTGCTGCTGGCACAGTTCCACTGCACAAGCTACAAAGTTTTTCTTTATAACCGCTATGGAGTTCCGTTAGAGATACAGAAGAAAAACAGTCTTGCAGAGAATTACTTTTTCCAGCTATTTTTAACTGCTATGTTAGGACATGATCCTAACTTTAAGTGGAAAAAAAAAAAATATTAAAATACCATTTATTTCTCAAGATTTTACTGCAAGCCATTTACTATAAAATTTCACACTAAGATGTCACACAGTGCAGGTAAAAAAATCACCTAAAACTCAAAACGAAGAAGTTATCTAAGAAGGTGGGTTTTTTTTATAGTCAGTTCCAGGAAAAAAAAAAAATAATCCTGAACTAATTTTAAAAGCTGTACTAGTACACCTATCTTGCTTGGGTATGGTATTCAATCAAAATCATGCACTACAGCCCCCTCAGTAGGTGCACAAAGCAGTGCTTTTATGCAAACACAGCCTATTACTATACCATTAAGGAAATGGAAATCTACCAGTTATGCTCATTATACCAGAACCACATCTCCACTCGACAGTGCACCAACCTACATCACACCAGCACAGTTTGGAGTAATTCAGCTTGTGCATCTCACAATCAGAATCATACCACAGGTACAACAAAGCATTTGCTACTTTGGGAACCGACAGATCTGTGCACGAACTGTCCTTGCACATTCATTCATTCTCCCTTCTTCGTCCCAATAGAAGTGTCCATGAAGCCACACAATCAGAGGGTACCATCTATAAACTAGCTAGCCAACAAACAAAATGGAAATTAAAAAAAAACAAACCCAGATGAGTTCTCAGCTGGATGAACTCCTTAATCTGTCTAAATTTGTGACTAGATAAGAACTGTCTGCAGGCTCAAGGAAGGCAAATAAAAGTCATGTCATCAGGAGGAGCAAAACCCAGATAGATCAACTGTAAAACCACACCTTCTGTGCACATTTCACCCAGGTGAACTGTCAGATTTATTTAGAAAATAAGAACACAATGCGCTTTCGCGTTTTCTTTGTTTTCATGTAGAAGCCCCAGCACCCCATTAAAAGTTCTCAAGGAAGCTCTCCTGCCAACTCAAGGTGAATTTGACAAGCATTCAAAACAAAGTTATCAGCTTAGCTAATTTTAGAAAACAGCTATGTTTTGTAAGAGCTTACTTCAGTTACAGATAAACTGTGCAGCTTCGTAGATGTGTGAGACCCAACATTTCAACTGGTACTCTATCCTGACCTCCACCACTAAGCATAATGAGTTCATCTTGACAAGATTAGAGGCCATCTGGGTTTACAGTCCAATTCAGTAAGCTGTTTCCTCATCATCACGTTATATAATTCTACAAAAACCATAGCAAAGGAAGTTTTTCCCCTACTTCCCACTGTAAAAACAAGAAGCGGCAGTATTCATCTTTACATCATATAAACAGCTTTTGTGAAAGTTTAAAATGAAATAAATGTGAATAGTTATCTTCAACTCTCTTTGCTGTAGGAGTCTCTGATTATCTCTGAAGTAAATTCACTGCCACAGATGGAATATTCTGAATAATATTCTCAAACAAGGACACCAATGCACCCTATTAAATACAGCTCAAAAATAACAATATCCTGACTACTTCCAACAAGCTAATTTTCAAGTGTTCTAACAGAACAGAAAGCAAGTCACCAAACATTCATATTATACTCTTTGATATTTCCAAATGAGTTACATTCAAGTGAGCTTAAGATCACAGAGCTATGTTGGTACTTTATCCCCTCAACTCAGTTAAAAACACAAAGAGGTTCAACCAGCTTTTTTCTGTATGAAACTCTCCCATACGAAGCTGTGTTTTTCACCTCCAAACACACACTTCACTAATTCATATTTTTTCTTCCTTCGCATTTTACCTGCTAACTGCCAAAAAAATCCTCTTATAAAAGCTTTGGTATCCTCCCATTATGCTATTTTTGCATCCAGCAACCCATTACCAATCTCAGCTTCCTGCACATTATAGAATCTGTATATTAGCTCTATTTGACTATGCACACACTGCCTTACAACATTTACTAGGGATCCTGGAAAAAAAAAAAAGACTTTCAAGTATATTTCCTACAGAAACAATAACTTAAGATAACACGTAAGATTATAGTCAAAACACGTTAAGATTATAGTCAAAACAGATTTTCTACATGTAACAGCAATACACAAATTGCTCAAAAGCATCACTACAAGACATGGTAACAAATCAAAGATATGTATTTCAAACAGCTTTTTCTCAGCAGCGAAATTGTTTTTGACATTTTTTTCTCTATAGCATTCACGCAAACTGCAAGAGCTCTGAAGAGCACTAAACCCTGCACACAGAAATTCTGAGAAATTAAAAATTAAATGGAAAACAAAAAGTTGTAAAAAGTCACCATAGAGCCATAAAGATGGATTCAAACATTTCTTTAAGTCTAGCTTTTGAGGGCATGCGCTCCTCACTGATTATTAATTTAGCACTAACTCACTGAATGCCCATACTGAGTGTTACCAACCACACAGTATCATCACACAGGAGCTGACAACATCCTCTCTTGTCGCACCAAACAGCCCTCACACCACCAAGGCACCAGGAGACCTGCAAAGTCAAACACCCGGACCAAGGGAGGGACAGAATCATAAAACAGTCGAGGTTGGAAGGGACCTTTCAAACCACGGGAGTCCAATCACTGACCTAACGCTGCCCAAACCACCACTAAACCATGTCCCTCAGCATCACATCTACCCGTCTTGTAAATACCTCCAGAGATGGTGATTCCACCACTTCCCTGAGCAGCCTGTTCCAGTGGTTGATAACCCTTTGTGCGAAGAAATTTTGCCCAGTGTCCAATCTAAACCTCCTCAGCACTACCAGCCTGCCGAGCCCTTCCCGGAGGCTCTCCCCGCCGCCAAGGGGGACAGCAGATCGGGTGACCCCCGACGGCTCCGCCCGCCGAGCCGCTGCCTGAGGCGGGCGAAAGGCTGCTGAGGCCGGGGCCGGTGGGCAGGCGGCGGAAAGCCCGCTCCTTCACGGCGCCAAAACCCCGGGCAGCGCAGGGGGAGGGATGGCGGTAGGCGGGCTCTGCTCGAAGCGCCTCAGGCGAAACGGCGGCCGTTGCCACAGCCCCGCCGGCGTCTCCTTGGAGAGGGGGTAACGCGCCCTTTCCCGGGCCGCCGGGCCGACACCCGCCCGACCGGCTGACACGGCTCGGCCGGGCTGGGCCTGCCGCTCCCGGACCCCCCCTCTCCTCGCCGGCCGGGCGCCCACCCACACAGGCCCCGCAGCGGCGCCACGGCCAGGCCCCACCAGCGGCGGCCCCCGCCTCTCCCTCCCCGCCAGTGCAGGAGGTGGGGGCGGCTCACCCCGCGACGGAGGGGAGGT
>JAHREE010000278.1:2376517-2408179 GCA_033628505.1 Tringa tobata
CCACGGCCCTTCCCGCGCTTCCCTGCGCCGCCTCGGCGGGCGGAGGAGCGGTCGAAACTCCAGATCCCAGCGTGCACTGCGCCAGGAGCTGGCCCACTCCCACCCGCCCGGGGCGCAGTTCCTTCTGGGAACGGTAGTTTTCCAGGCAAGGCACCGCCCAGCGCCCTGACAGGGTTCGCGGGCGTCCCCCGGCGGCCTGAGGCGGGTTGCGAAGTGTCGGGCTCGTTTTGCTGGTAAAATGAAATACGAAAACTACTATGAACTCTATAAATGACATCACCTGACTGGAAGACTAGTAAAATCGTAGAATCATAGAATGGTTTGGGTGGGCAGGGACCTTAAAGATCACCCCGTTCCACCCCCCTGCCCTGGGCAGGGACACCTCCCACCAGACCAGGTTGCTCAAAGCCCCATCCAGCCTGGCCTTGGACACCTCCAGGGATGAGGCAGCCACAGCTTCTCTGGGCAACCTGGGCCAGGGTCTCACCACCCTCACAGCAAAGAATTTCATCCTTATATCTAACCTAAATCTCCCCTCTTTCAGTTTAAAGCTCCCTCAGCCTGTCCTCACAGCAGAGGGGCTCCAGCCCTCACAGCATCTTCGTGGCCTCCTCTGGACCTGCTCCAACAGGTCCATGTCCGTCTTGTTCTGCGGACTCCAGAGCTGGACAGTTGGAGTTTACAGGTCTGGGCTCTTTATACTTTCACTTGGGGAAAAAAAAAACACCACCACCATAGAAAAAAAAAAAAAAAAGAAGGGTTTGGCATTTAAAAAAAATAGTTATGGGTAATAGTCATGCTGTGCTTTACTGTGTACTCCAATCACCTGGTTGTTCCAGGCAGATAAACTTGTATTTAGCCAAAGTTCTAGTTGTTAGTCCTCAGGGGGTTGGACTTGCATAGTATACTCAGGATTTTCAGTGTCTCTTTCATTAAAGCTGACAGCATTTATATTTCTTGCATTTGCGGGGATTGTCCCTTGTTGTCAGGATGAGAAAACCAAGTTATGATTTTCAGCATTTCCATTGCACTGAGTTTCTAAAGCAGAAGCATTAAATATTTACATAGGGCTCACAATTCATCCTGGGCAAGAAACTTCCTACTGGTACTACGTGGAAATGTAGGTAGATCCACCCCTCCATGTCTCCCATATTAGTACTTTTACCAATGTATTTTGCTCCACCAAAAAATAAATTGCTCACAAACCCTTTTCAATGACACACAAATCTATCTGTAATTTAGAAAAGGAACTAAATGATAGGAAAACCTGTGAAATAAAAATGTTTCAATAAAAATATTGTTTTTCCAGCAGATGCCCCCACTTCAAAGGAATACTTCTGGACAATATGTAGCGCGTGAAAGAGGTGAGCACGAGGCTGCCTTTACAGCAGCATTTTTCTCCCATTTCTACCAGAGGCTACATGACTGTATATCTATGACTGAAATCACTTTAAGAAGAATCTGCAACAACTTGATGGAAGCCAATTAATATATATTATAATGAATATATATTGTTCCTCTGTATTGCAATTCTGAAGCTAATAAGTTCATTTATCAGCTTTTTTTTTTAATCACTCTTAAGCAATGTCCTTTTATCCTGGCCTCGGGTATCATGTCTGGATATTCAGCACAATATTGGCAGTGTTTGCTGTTGGCAGGACACTTTATTGTCACAGTGGCATAGCACACACTGCCCGGCAGGTGGAGGCAGAATTTAAGAGAAAGTAGTGTCTTAATACAATGTCTATCATTATTTTTGTTGCTGTAGTTTATTGTTAAAATACAGCTCCCTTGTTCGTATTGTTTCCTGCAGGAAAAAAAAAAATCTCTTACATAAACATATTATACACTGTTAAGGAAAACCAATAAATTAAATAGATTTTAGTATGTTTTAGTAACTATGTCTTTAACGTAGTCCCCTATATGTCATAACTGCATAGTTTTCTTACCAAAGGATGACGTATATTTGTAGTCTCTCATAGGAGCATCGTTGCACTGATTTGTGCTTGACATTTGCAGAGTGATTTTTCTCCTCTTATTTGCTGTCCCTCTCCTGGAACTGGCTGCAAGCCTATTCTTTACAAGAAAAAAAAACAAAATCAAAACAGTGCTCCAAAAAAATAAAACAGTACCAGCTTCTCAGAGCCATTTTTCACTCGGGACAGGGACTGAAAAAAAAAAAAAAAAAAGATACAGTAAGCATTAAGGAAATGTGGATTGCACTGCAAGAAGCATTCTTTCCAGTAGATGGTTCTCCACTACTGTTATGAAATAAGATCTCAGGATTTGGGAATGACTGTGAGCCAAAACTAATACAATGTCTTGTTAATTAAAAAAAAACCACAACCTTTTGGGGGAAGTCCTATATACACGGTAATGAGCCTCTAGATTGACAGTAACTAATTCCTCCTACAAAGATCTCTGTTGTAAGTGCTTCCATCAGCAGACATGCTAATGAACGCACCCTCACAGAAACTGAATGGATTATCTTTGAGATAGCCCAATTTAATTAGGAGCGAAAGTTATGTCAGAGACATGTGATGATTTTCTCCTTGCACATCTGCTGGCTGTACCTTTTTAATTTTACTTTATTATTCCAGAGTGAAAGGAAAGAAAGCAAATAAAATACAGGCGTGTAAGGACTAGATACAAGAAAAAGTGAAGGACTAAAGTTTTACTGAGACAGAGGGGATGTGAGGAGTAGTCGGGGAGAGAGATTTTTGAAGGCTCTCAAACAAAAGCAGTAATTAATAGGGCATTCTGGTCAAATAGTGACTGTCTGCTTTTTTGCTGATTTTGTGACAAAGAGGTTTTTGCTGAAAAAATGATTGGTCTGCTGTAATTTGGCTACACAGTTACTACTGTGTAGCTACATAGTAGTAGCTACTACTATCACTGATAGTGAAAGGTAGTTTTTCTTTTTTGTGTAACATTAGATTGGAAAGATTTTTTTAAAGGTATTAATGAAGAGTTTTGAGTTGATTTATACAGGAACATAAAGTGTCCACTTACCAATACGGGGTCTGATAATAAATTAAGCAGGTGTAGGGCAGAGGCACAGGCATTTAAGACCCCAAAGCCAAGTGATAGGCTGATCAAGGATTAGCCAGTACGCTACCAGTGAAGAAGAAAACAGTTTTTGATGATCCACTCAAGCATAACAGCAATCAGAAGCAATAAAGGAAAGAAGAGGAACTGGGAAATAGGTGAGACCTGTTCAGAGCTAACCTGGTCAGAGCCTGGAAAAGCGCCTGAACCTCATCTGAAGAATGGATGGGATCCCTGTTGTAAACCTTTCCCACATCCACAGGGGTGGGGAAAGTAATCCTCTTGGTACAGCTATTATCTCACTGGTCTGTAATATTTGCTGTTATATGCACATTTTACTAAAATATTAGTGACTGGTAACAGACCTAGCACTCTAAAGTGACAGGATGGGGCCACGAGACATAATCAGTCTTGTTTTATTATGCATGCTTGTTTCAGATAACCAAAACACACCAGGAGCACCACTATTGCCCTGCCTAGAAGCCCTAGGACCACATTTTTCTCATTGTCCCTTTTGAAGTCAGCCTCTGTTAAAACCTATTTTGAAAAACATTTATAAGGAGTTGTCTATAGCATAGAAATTAGCAAGGTCATAAGTAGTATTTCACTCTTAAGAAATTAAGATCCTACAAACACAGTGCTTAATCTGAGTGTCTCTCTTTGTTTGTTGTTTAGGTAAGATGGATTTAATATAACTGACTGTCCTTACCTTGCTTATAGGAAGGAATGAACATGTTGATTTAGTGTAGAAGTGAGGAATAGCATTTTATCCTTTATACATACTTTTGTCAAAAAACTGATAAAAGAGTAATTAATGATCCTTGCCATATTTTCCTTCAGTTCTGTGTAAACTCTCCCAAGAGCAGCAAATCTGAGTAAGGTTTGTCTGAACAGCCAGGTTCTTCACTGGCTGCGTTAAGCTCTGTGACATTTGACAGTCTTCAGTATTAGATGTATCCAACAGGTCGAAGAAATGCCTTTCTCTCTTCCTTTTGTGCTCATATGACTTCCATTCGTATGCTCTTTGGGAGTCTTCTAATTAGTACGTTTATTCTTGCAAAATCATTCTGATGATGATTCAACAAGCCTATAGACTTGTTGAATAACACAAATCTCTGACTTGATGCTATATATAATTCTTGTTTAACTGAACCACAGCTATGCATTTTAGTCATCTAGCCTTTGTTTAAAGACTTCAAGTGATGGAGAATCTACTTTTAACCCTCAATAAATTGTTTAAATGGTTAACAAATCCAAGTTTAAAATGCCATGCTTTTTTTTCCACTTTCTAAATTCAGAGCCCACCCACTGAGTAACAATCCCTTAAGAGTTGAGTCACACTGTGAACAGGTATCTCCCTCCTTGCAAAAGTCATTAGTAAGATTCCCAGTAAAACCAACGTGCCGAGTGATTTTGAATTTTTGAATGATTCTTAGTGTGGGCTACTCATGGGAAACATATTGCAATTATTAAATGTTTGAAATATGAAGAAATAAGAAGTTAATTAGTTGATGTAATGTAATTAGTAAAGAGAAATACTGCCAGGTAAACAGATTCTAAATACTACACCAGAAATTAATTATTCAGACGAAATAGCATTTTATCAAATATTAGTCTTCAAAGGGAAGTTGATAGTGTGAATATTTATACTGTGGCACGTAAAACTCCTTTAACTGCTTTTCTTCAGTATTTCCTTAAGAGTTCACTTCTTCCAGAAGCATTCCTTCAAGCATACATACATACCTTGAATGTTTTGGGAAGAGCCAACATAGAAAGAGGGCAAACAGTCAAACCAAAATGCATTTTAAAACATTCTTTGATATATTCATCTGGCTCGAAAAAGCTTATATAGAAAGTGATTTTGTCTAACCAAGTCACTGAGATCATGTGCTTCTGAGTGCCTTCCAATTTAGCTAGAAAATACTGGCTAATATCAAACAAGATTCTTTGTCCTTTTTTTCTTGTTCTCTTTGGTGTTTGTTATTTTGTTTTTGTTTTGGTCGTGGTTTTTTTTTTTAGCAGATGTCTTTTTAGTTCATCTCATCTAACATGTAACTTCTAGTTTGAGCGATTATTTTTTATTTCTAAATCAGTGGAGTCAGTCATGCTCTCTCTATACCTCTGAAGCCCAAGAGATTTAGGCTCTGATTCAGGAAAGCTCTGGAGCATATAGTGGAATATGATGCTGAGAGCAATTTCCTGGATCAGAGCAGTGAAAGGGAATGGATGATCCTTTGTTATTTTTGGTCTATTTTTATTTCAGAACTGTTGTGTTAGGCACAGAACTACTGCCTTCTCCTTCTTATGTTGCAATTTAGTCTTGATAACTCCAACTTCTCAGTAACATTCCTGCCCAGTGACTCATAGCAGATGTAAGCCTCAACTCTACAGAATTTAATAGCAAAAACAATCGCAGCCTGGGAAGGGTTCTGGAATTCTTTGAATCAGCTTAAGAAGATTTAACAACTTTGAGTTCTGTCCAGAGGGTAAAGGTAAACATTTTAGGTACCTGTGAGGGAAGAAGGAAGAATCTGGGGCAATTGTTATAGTTATGGTTTGAAAATAATATGTTTTTGAAGGCCGTATAATTGGTGCAATGTTGCTAATGATGTATGAATGTTTTAGCAGGATATAGCTATTTTGCTACAATGTCTAGTTAGTTAATAAACCTCATATTCAAATCTATAGTTTCTAAATTGATGATAATGTATGGCTGTATGAACGAGGCTGCTCTTAAAGGCTAAAAGAGGATCAAATCATGAATTACTGTCCATTTTTCATATGAGGAAAAAGGAGCAATTTTTGTAACACTACTTAATTAAAATGACAGAAAATTTGTGCACGAGTTTAATCATTAACATCGGTTTGAATTTTAAGAAAGCAAATAATAATGTTTCAAGTCATTATCTGTCCTTTTGGCAGATTCTGTCTTGTTTTTATTGTATTTATTAGCAATGCAACTCTTATTGGCACTGTACAAACAGACATCTGAGTTCCATCTAGCTTGCTGTCTCCAGAATTCAAAAACAAGAAAACAGGCTGACAGTTCAAAATGTTCATAGCACAGAGTTTCTCTAATGTCATCAAATCAATTTAGTAACTTGTTATTGACATACTTGGAAAGACAGCAAATTTAGGGGAAATTTGAACACAGGATTGATTGTCTGAGTAACCTGTAAAGAAGGCCGAGGCAGGAGAAGGATAAAGGTACCTTTCTAGAATTTTTATTCCATAGCTTTGGAGAAATCTTTCTGCACAGCTGTGGAAATGCACATTCCAGGTGTAATCTTTAAATAGTTATTGGGTAACCTCATATGGATATAGTTCAAGGTTTCACAAGAGTTGCCCTGAATCTTCAATTTTATTAAAGCACAAGGTGATTAATTTTTTCAGCGAACTGTTAAGGGCTTGTGTTTTCAACTTGAAAATGTTACACTAACTTCTCTCACTCTCTCATGACATGTGATAATTAATCCACATGTCTATTGTATGAGATTAAGATTTTCCTGGAAAGGGATCACCCCACACAAATTTGTAGGGGTTTTTTGTTTCTGTTGAACCAACGCCGGTGTTATAACAAAAGCCTTGGATGTCTCTCAGCACTTATCACCTCTTTGGATTCACTAGCATCAACAACACAAAAATATTTGCTAAATTATGGAATTGTTTTCATCTGTGATGTGGATTAAGATCTGTAATTTTTTTTGCAGTTTTTTTGGAGTGGATGTTTTTATTTCATTGTGTGTGAATGTTTATCAGCAGTTGTATTCTCTCCCTACATTTTTTATTATTTTACCCTCCACGTCCATTTCTGAATAATGCATTTTAAATAACTGTATTACAACCAGGGTAAATATTTAAATGAGTGGAGAAATTAGTTTAAGAAACTGACTTCAGAGCAGCCATCCTAGAGCAGGGTTTTAAGCTTCCCTTAAACAGAACTCTAGCCTTACACATTTCCAAAGAGCACGGATGTACACTTCCAGAGAACTCTTACTAATACAGTCTTTTCTGAAACTTTTTGTAGAGACGTGGAAAACTGTTAGCCACCTTAATTCCAAGACTGAAGCTAATGATTCAGTTAGTGTATGCAAATCACTTTGAACACATATGGGGCTTGACCCTATTAACCATTTTCCTGTCACTGTAGGGTTGACAGTGGATCTCCTGTGACTGCAACCGTGGGATGAGATAAAATACGGGAGTTTATACCTGCTGAGAAACTGGCTCAAAGGTACAAGGTGCTTCCCCTTCCAGGATCATCCCTGCTTTCTGTCCTCTGCCTTGCCTGGCTCTCCCTGCTGGGCAGTGACAGCAGCAGAGAAATACCATTGGGTCAGACATTTCCTCTCAGACCTTGAGTTTTCCCATCTCTTTCTAGTCTTCTTGACCTTTCTCCTTTTCTGGGAGGACAACAGCCCAAAGATTTTGTTCCCCACAACCCTTGTTCCTACTTCAGGTCCACTCTGTGGGATTTTTTTCCCTGTGTCCTCTCTGTTTCAATGTCTTCCCTGTTTCTGACTGACAGGTTTGCCAAATGGAGCTCTCAGTGGCTCCCTCTTTATACACTTCGTAATTCTCTTACCTTCGTGGTGAGCTCATATTGTGAATGACTACAGGATCAATAATCCATCTTGGGTTTACTGTCTAAATTCCTATCTTAAAAATGAAACTCCAGGATTAAAATATCTTAAGCAATGTATTGGAATCATCACATTTAGAAGTTTATCTATGAGACTATTCCTATAAATCAGTATGTCTTTTGAGCATATCTTGGTTCAGTGCTAAAGCTGATACACGCAAAGTTGTGTGTATCAGCTCCAAGTGCAGCCCTTATGAAGTTCCCCACGTCAGGAACATGCTTTAGAAAGAGGCACCCTTTAAATAGAAAGGTGACTTCATCTGGAGCTGACAAACCAAACCAACTGCACACCCTCTACACTCCTCAGCTCTTCGTTCCTTTTGTGCAGCTTGCTCTTAGCAGCTCACATGTGCTGTAAGGGACATGATCTGCTCTGATTCTGCCTCTTAGTTTTCTATTTTTTAAATTTTTTTACTAATATAGGTTTCTGTGAACAGTAGGTAAGTTTTACTTGATAGTTTGTGGGTTTTTTTTTAAATAAGAATACTGTAGTTGTTAAGCTGTGTAACCCTTTTAAGACTGATTGCGGTATTCAGGCATTCACAGTCAGTGAAATCATGATAGAACAGTTTGAAGACTAACATGAGGGACAGCAGTGTGCTTTTATAATGAAAATAACAGAGAATGAAGCATAACAGTTAAATATTAATCTTCCAGTGAAAAAAAATATAGTTCTTCTCGCCTAGAAAACATATTTAAGATATGCATGGAGTCAGGACAGCAATTATCAGAGATCGATCATTTGCAGGTTGTCCAGATAACTAATTTACTCTTTGGCCACTCCTCTCACAGACGGTGTCATTGCAACAGATGGCAACAGCTGCTTTCAAAACAGTACAGGCTGCAATAGCCATAATTACTACTGTCCTAAGGTGAAAGTGTATATTCTATCACAGCAGAAACCTCTGAAGTCTAAATTAACAGAATTCAATGCCAGGCAATTCTTGCAGATTCTCCCTCCCCTGCCTCCTTTTTTTAAGCCCAAAATTCATAGAATTCATCACTTCAAACAGCATCAGAGCTTGCTGCATTGAATTATGGTCAAGCTTCTAATTCAAATTATGTAACTTTTATTTAGTTAGCATGAAGAACAATTTACAACTTAAAATTCAGAAATTTTATGGCATAGAAATAACTTAGCCTAAGTTTTTCACACTCAAGAAATATTTTATAGGTAATTTTTAATGGATTTGTTTGGAATCCTTAGAGATTGACATCAGCTTAGTATAATGCTTTACAGCTTAATGTCCCAAATGCTTAAAAAAACCTTCTGAGCTGTCTGTAACACAAGTCAATGGGTACCGAGTACCCTCAACACCTTGTGTCTGCATCAGTCCGGTGCAAGTAGGGGTATAACTTGCAAGTAGGGGTATAACAAGCTTTATACAGATATACTAGGGCTTCACAACTCTATACACTCAAATATGATGCTTTGAAACCAGAAAAAATGTTGCTTACTAAAATAACTGATTTTAAAAAAAGCATCCTAAGCTAAGTATGCTAGTATGTTAGCTAAGTATGTTAGAGATGGGTGTTGAAAGCCTGAAATTTGGCTGGGCTGTGATTTCTACTCATGCATGAGGTTTTCAGAGATTGGTGAAAATAAAGTTGGACTTGTCCACTTTTACAAAAACTTAAAAACATACTTCACATAAGCACCTTGCTTATCTTTCAACAGTAAAAAGCACACTCTGCCAAAATTCCACTGGTGTTTTATATTAATTCCTGTAGAAACATGAGAGGAAATTTCCATGAAGTTGGTGTTTCAATAAGCACATGCTGACATTGAATCATTAATCTCTGTTATAGCTCTTATGCTTTGTCTGACCACAAATGTTTTAACATGTAGATAGCTGATTTAGTTTTAGAAGTAGAAAAAGCAGAGTGGACACATATTTTGGTTTGAGCAGGCATTAGAATATGGAAAATAAAAACATTTTCAGTTTAAAAAAAAAAACAACAAAAAAGAAGCATTCCTCAGTTGATTGCTTGCAGCAGTTTAACTGGGTGATTTAGAATTGGTTCATGTATAATCTATCTAAATATTTTAGTAATTGGAGGCCTTGATTTCTCATCTCTGAGCTGAAAAGCATACATCTACCTTACAGAAAATGGTGATCAGGTAACGTTTGCAAGGCAGTGAGATACAGTGGCGATTGTTTGGGCATATAAAATATTTTTCATATGAAACAATGGGATTTAAAAAGTGGTGGGTCATACAGTACAAAATATGCACAGCTATCAGTCAAAAGATACCATCCTTGACACTGTTCAAATAAAAGCTGATAACTGTTATGCATTTTTCCCAGAAATTATTCTATAACAGTAAAATTATCTTTTCTGGCACACAGAAATTGCACAAATCTTTAGCTCAAGGTCGACTAGACCAATTCAGATTTTAGTTACTTGACTACAACAGAGAGCTTTCTCCCAACTTTAAAGGACCAGCAAGGAATATTGCCCTACTTTTCAGATCATTTTAAAATGCTATTTTGCTTTTGTCTTGCTTCGCAGTGGAGTGCGTGGGTTTGAATCTTGAATAGTTGTCCTAAGACCTCTGATACAAAGTGGCCTGAAAGGATAAATTCTGGTTTTGCTGGGTTTTGGAGTTGTACTTGATCAGACTATTTCAGACATTTGTAATGAAGCCTGAATACACACTATATTTACAATATGTAAGAAAATAATTCTAGTTAGATTATTTTGAATAAAATTTTATGTCAGGTGTAAATATTTAGTTTTAATGCTTAAGTTAACTGGTATTTCATTTGTTCCTCTACTTCACAGCTTCCAAAGAATGAAGATTTTGATAATGATTGATTTTGTCCTTGCCACTAGCTTGATGGATGCCATTGGCAGCTCTGTAAGTTCCAGTAATTAAATTTGCCTATAGAGTTTATTCTAAATATTTCATTCCTTGTCCTCCAGAGCTCTTGCAGTGTATCTATCATCTCAGCTGCATGGGAGGGCAGAACCTTTGATGGGAAAGATTAGAATTCAGAACAAAACTGAAAGAGTGGGAAAATAACCTCGAACAATGTTCAGTGGGGAGAAGATTTGGGTAAAGAAAGAGGAAACAAATATATAAATATACAATAGAAGACACTGACTGGGTAATAGCACTGAAGAAAGTAATCTAGTCACTCTGTTACTGGATCTGACACAAAATAGGTGATAGAACATCTTTGCTAAAAAAGGTATTGTATGAGGCATTAACAGGCACATTGTACAGAAGGCACACAGGACAGTTATGCTCCCCTTCAGGGGTAATGCTAACTCAGAATAACACCTCGAGTTTTGAGCAGCATACTTACAGAGAGGAAAACCCCAGAACTCCTACAGCGGTGGCTTCAGCAGTAGTATTTCTGGTCACTGACACTCAGGATGAAGAATGTTTCTACCTTTTTCTACCTTGCCCGTTTGCCATATAAATTCTTCTCAAATTAGATCCACAGCTTCATATTCTTACTTGTTCCCGCGTTATTTTCTTACAATTCACACTCAGAAACAATGACCAAATCTCCTTCACTTCTTGCTCCCCAAACCTCCTGCCTCTCCAACAAAAACCCTAACACAATCACACTCACTCCACTGCTTAAAATACATCTAACCTCACCGGTCCTGTACTGCCTGTCTTGGCTGTCCTTCCTAGTTTGATATTCAGGTCCTAACTAGCAGGGACCTGGGAGATTGAGTTGTTGATTCATAACTGCTTAGGTGGAAGTGGTTGATGAATTTACAACTAGGTGAGCATCGTTGTTTGTGGCTTACATTGTCTTATGAAAGCCTTTTGTTCAGATGAGTAGCTCTATAGGTGCAGAATAGGAAGCACCTGCCTCCCTAATCACTTCTGCTCCATAGAGAGAAATAATTACTAATTCTTATAGAAGCCTACTGAGAAAAAGGCATTAAAGTGAAAGGCATTTGCTTTCTTTTGATTTTTCACTTGGAATACTATGGGCTTTAGCTGGCCCTGTGACTAAAAAGTGGGAACATTCTGAAAATTTCTAAAAATTTCTAAAAATATAGGAAATTACATCGTAAGTGAAAATTGTGTATTTTTATAGTTTTCATAATGTATTCTGAGTCTAATTCATAGCATCAATTTTAACGGAAGCTCACGAGCTGCTAAATAATTCACACAATAACGAAATAAAGACAGTGAATGCACGTTAATTGCAGCAGCTGGTTAAATGTGGGCCCCCAGGTCCAAGAGCAGAGCTGTCAGCAGTTGTTAAGTAATTGCTTCTCAATGTGTAGTACAAACAGCTGCTTCACTGAAACAAACGCAACAGGTTATGTTCAGTCTGGTTTCAAACAGTGGGCACCACTGTCCACTGGAGACAGCACCACTCAAATTCATACTTTTTTGAGTATTTCAACATTTTAATAGTTTAACTTTGGTTAAACTGTATCTAACAAAGGGAATAGCAATATGTTATAGTTTCTGATTCTTACAACACTAAGTTACATTTTGCTTCTATATTATTCTAGAAGTGCACTGGTTTATCTTCAATGATTTTAAAAGAGTAATCCTATAAAAAAAGTGTAGCAGCACAGTAAGAGCAGTCTGGTACCCTGCAGATATAAAGCCACATTGAACCACAGATAACTTGTGATCGTCCCACGGGAAAAAACAGGTGTGGAATTCCAAATATGAGAATAGTGGTTTTGCTGTCCAGCAGCAAAGTGTAATGGGATTTGTCTGGAGTTGGCAGAAAGGCACGTCAATGGAAGGCTGGAGTAAGGAGAGAAAGCAAAGTATCAGAAACCAGTACTTTTCGTATGAAGGTTGCTTTCAAAACTCTTGTTTCTGCTCAGTCATTTCTTTCTTACAGTGTAGTTATTCAGTGTGGCTGGTGATTTCTTGGCTGTCACTTACTATTTACCAGCGCTGTGAGCTTAAATCCTTTTAATCAGGAAATTGCTACGTGTAAAGCACTTATATTACTGTTCACCCCATAAAGAGTGTCTTGTCTGCAAAGCAGATGAGAATCAGCTCTGTGTTAGTTTTTCATTTTCATGAATTAATTCCAAATTTTTAAGTAAACAAAAAGAAAAGGTCTCTTTAAAATGCAAAGTTAAGACTAACACTTAGAGACACAGCCTGTTGCAGACTCGTGATTATTTGATTTAAAGGAAGGGACCTTTTATGGTGGTATATGAAGTAGTGTCATATTGAACTTAGATACCAAGTTTTCTAAGGTACAATAATATTTTTTTGAGAAGTTCTGTGCTTTTGCTGTATAATTTAATCACGGCAGGAGAATGCCTTTTAGCAGTATGAACAGGCGGAGTGACAGATGCATTTTCACTACACCTGGAAGAAATGCACTTGGCTGCCTGTAGCTGCCTCTCCTCAAACACACAGACTCGTGCTCTCTCCAGAACTGAAAGTAGCTCTTTGTGGCCCAGACCTTGCCACATGTTAAAGACTCTGCTCACCTGAAGTCTCCCCTATGAAATTCCAAGAGCCTGGTGACAGGGGCCACCATGTCCAGGATTTCCCAGGTCTTTCCTAAGGTATTTTACCATGTTCTCCAAAGTTGCCAGTACTGAGTTAAGACTGACACAGGACAACCTTCTCAATAAATAAACGCTGCAGTAAGACTGGTAAGCGTGGCATGGTGGCTCCTTTATCACTCTTAATATGATTAGGATTAATATTTGGTCTGACTGTTAACATGGTTTTTTTGACAGCTTTACTTCTACAGTTAGCGTTTGCTTGTCGGGGGGAGCCTGGAAATATTATTTTTATTATTTATTCACCCACCAATGCAGCTTTCTGGTTCTCCATAATTTTCTGTATGCACTCGGAACTAGTGGGAGAATTTGCAGAGACCTGCCAAGGAAGCCTCTTCTGAATTTCCCCATTTAACCCAGCTTTTGTGAAGGGTTTATATGAAGCTGCAGATACAAGCTGAGACAACCACCCTAGAAAGACTGTGTAATAGCACATCCTTTCTTTGTAATACAAAGTATTTCACACATTAACCAGGGTTTATGCTCAAATAACATCCCTCTAAGCCACTGTAGCAAGTTTGCCTCTCTATGTGCATACGTTTTAAGTATTTTCTTCTCTCATTTCCTGCTAGAAAAAAAAGGAGGGTATGCTAGGGATCTTGTATAGCTACCAACAACTGAAAAAGATTTCCAGGGGAGTATTTTCAAATAAGATAGGACTCTAGGGATATGAGGTCATTGGCTGCTTTGTTTACTCTTCTAAAAATGCCTTTGGTAAACATGCCTCTTACTGTACGGCTCCTCCTCGTGGTCAAACATCTTCATGGCTTCTCAGGCAGCTGGAGGCTGCAGACACAGCTGCTGTCAGGGCAGCCCAAAGCCATGGAAGGTGACTGACCAACTGCCCGGCCCTGCCAACGTGTATCTTCCCCATTCTTTTATTCCACCATATATATCAGGTTGCAGTTGAGTACGAATTAACGCAGAAATACTTAAAGCAGAGGCCTGCGTTCAGGATTGTTCTGCCAAGTCGGATTATCCGTTTTTTTCAGTGTTGAAATGTTTGTAATTTTTGAAAGTGAATTGCATCCTCTCTGGTGAAAAAGCAAAGGGGCTTGCAACACTTTTCTATCAGAAATAACAGGTCGTAGTCATGACACGCTTTATATGGCTGTTCCTTGACAGTTGCAGAAGTTCCTCTGCTTTTTAACTAGTACTACAAATTAATTATGAAAAAAAATTTTGTATGTGCTAGAGTCATAACATGCAGATTCTAATTAATACTGTTAATTTAATTCAGCAAGTCTATTCTTGGAGTTGTGGTGAATGATACTGCAAGGAAGTCAACCTAACCAGAACTGTGTTTGTGCTGCAATAGGAACTTAAACAATCATATCAGGTTTTCAGATAAAAGGAAAAAAAAAAATCACTGCAGCAAGAAAGTGGCAAGAAACATTTTGGTGGGAGTGTTCATGGAAAATAGGTGAAGCCTGAACCTGATCCAAAGGGAAGTATGCGGATGGCACTGGAGGTGCACATCAGTGTGCTACTTGGATCTCTCTGTAGTTCACTGTAAGAGGGCAATGTTCTAAGGTATCAGCTCTTCCATATGATATCAGCATCTGTTACAGGTCTACATCCTTAGCTTATGTAAATAATGTTGCCCTGTGAATAAGGCTGCCCCAATTTAGAACTATGGCATATTCAATCTTGCATATCACATTTCCAAATGGTTGCCCTCTGGTTTTGCCTTCACAGTGCTAGTTGTCCTCTCGTGCAAGCACCATAGCTACTAAACTCATGTTTGCACGTATAAAATTGCAGACATGATGTTACTGATGCAAAACCTCATGTCACGTTGGTAAAATGTATCATAAAACCCCAAAGGCTTTTTTTTCCCCATGTTGAAATCAAATTTCTTTAATATCTATTTGAAACCGTACAGGCTGTTTTAATTTAAGCTCACTAGATTGGGTTCTGTTCACTTTGGCTATTTTAACATAGTCATTAATCTAAAAACAATTATTTATTGCTCTGTGTACACTCGGCATGTCAGAATTTGGAAAAGTTATTCCAGCTCTCTTGTCACATACCCCTATTTGCACCAGGGTGATATGAGTGCTTGGTGTCACCGTATCAGAATCGCCGCATTTCTCACCCACTCTGCATGGCAAAATTAAGCGTCCAAGTCACCTCACAATATTGACTTGAAGTTTTTAACTTTTCTTTTTCATGCATATGCTCAGCTTCTTAGGGACTGCTTGTTTTAGCATGCCAAAAATGAGCTTGAAACTTTACCATATTTATCTTGGCAATGTTAAGAGTCTTATTATAAGAAGCGTGTACTCTAAAAGCTTTTGATAAATGCACAATGTATATCAGTGTGGACTGCGTTTCTTTAAAACTCTGGAATTTTAGAGCCTTCACAATGTTAATAGCAGACCTCACCGGATAATAAATCTCTGTACATGGCAGGTGATACAGAATAAGCAATATTTATGATAAGGCCTGTAGCATCATGTTTTTCCCTAAAGTCCCCTCTGCCTGTTTGCAGTGAGAGCTGGTAATTATTGCCATTAAAGAGAAGGACTCCTTGAAAAGCATGTATATTTTGGGACACTCTGCGATTTACAAAATAATTTAAATAGAAGTAGCAAGAAGAAGTCAACATAGTGTCTGTAGGAAATGGTGACCAAAATGTTTTATTCAAGTTAAATTTTATTTATGGTTTGTTTGGTTGGGTTTTTGTGTCACATGTTAAATGCAACAAAAAAATGTTGATTTTACAACAAGATATGTTTTCCTCTCTAGGATCTACAGAACTGTTTTCAAGAGCAGATACGACTTCAGGGCCAGGTGAGGCTTCTGGAACATCGTGTGAAACAGCAGCAGTTAAAAATTATACAGCTTTTAGAGAAGAAAGAGATTCAGTACAGTGACAGAGGAGATGAAAACAGTGTCATTGACTTGGGAGGAAAAAGACAGTATTCAGGTTAGAAATGAAGCTATTCTTTTGATTTCCTTTCATTGTAACAACACCCAGAAGCTTTAGCACAATTGGGCCCATTGACTCATTGTTTTAAAAGCTCATAGAAAATTGTTTGTTTAAAACACAGTGTTCAGCTTTAACCTAGGCCTGCCTCTGCAGGGAAAAATTGTTAGTGTTACAGGGTATAAATCAAGTCAGGATTGAAAGGGTTTATGGATTTATTAATAGCACATAATTAAAAAACAATAAATGAACAGTAAATTCAGAATAGATGTCAGCAATACAACAGATAAAAGCCAGTAATAGACATTTACAAAATGTTAATACACAGCTACAGATTTCTAAACACGCTTTTTTGACTAATCTCAACAAGTTCTAACCCAGAGGGTCAGCTCACATTCACAGGGTCACCTGGGCTCCAAGCACACACCAGCTCCGTCCCAATCTGTAAAGTCCCTGAGACATCCATGTTTCTACACATAAGCCTGGCATAATGACATCTGCATCTCACTTTAATAATGTTCAGTTTGTTGCACCATTTTGACTGAGTTAGGTTCAGCTCAGGACATCACAGCCTCTAAAATACTGGTTTAGAGTTGTTTTTGTAATCTCACCAGCATTCTGGTGGTGATCTCGTCCCTCTGCAGTGGAAGAAAGCTCAGTGTGTTAGCCCATAGCTGCTGGAGTGGGGCCCAAACTCTTAAAATAATAAAACACCATCCAAACCAAGAGTTGGATTGAAAATACAATTTGGGGGTCTGAGTCTTGGATGATGCTTGTTTCCAGTTGTTCAGTGCTAGAGAGTCTAAACTTCTAAGATTTTTAATAGCTTTGTTTGAATATACCTGTAGTGTTTATGCTGCTGGAAGAAATCACAACATATAACAAGGCATCAAATACAATAAAGCGCCATTGAAATAAAATTAAAAGCAGTTGTAAGCTTGACTTTAAATTTTATCTGTATGTTTATTTATGTATTCAGCATCCTGGAATACTCTTTTTTATTTTTTTGGCTGACTCATTTCTAACTGGAAAACATTATTAAAACCATATTTAGCTGAAAGGTATTTGTCCTTTCTTAGCATATGCCTCCATTTTTGATCTTAAAATGGGATTCTAAATAACAGATAAAGGTTGTTCCCGTTTCTGGTGATTATTTTTTCACTTTCCTTATAGCTTGGAAAATGCTTTTCCCTGTTGGTAATGCATTATTTCATTCAAGCTGCTGTAGCATTTTAGTGTGAACAGAGCTGGATAATTTGGGGTTAGAAATTATATTCTATGATGAAGTGCTTTGCTAACCTACTAAGAAAACAATGGACAAGAAAAGCTATTTTCTATAAGCAAATATAGCAAACGTTCTCTAGAAAGACAACTTAGCTGTTATTTAAATCATGTTTATTCAAATCCTGGCATAGCTATTTTTTCTCAGTATAAAGTGTTTATTTTCTATGTCTAATCTTCACTGACACTTTCACTGAGAAGAAATATAATAGTTCAGAAAGTTCCGAGCTGGCCTGGAAGTTCAGCCAACATGTTCATAAATTTTTCAGGGAAAATCTTGCAGTTAATCAGCCCTACCTTCGCCAGGAAAAACAGAAATGTTGAAAATTATACGTCTTTCCTGCATGACTGCTTGACGGTAGATTACATATAAACAAAGAGCTCCTTTCACTTCTTAACTCCTAGAGGAAAAAAGATAAGATTATACAATTACATTGCTGTTATACTTTCACGAGCTCTGAGTTTTGTCATTGCTGCAAACGCTGATTAGTCATCAGCACCAATGGAGACCAGACTGTAAGCAGCATCAAGCCAAAATGGTATCATTTTATACATACATTGCACTTTTGGAGGGTAGTCTGCTATACATTTTTGCACCTCTTTGCTACAAGGGACAAGAATATCAAGTCCAGCAATTATTTCCCTTTTCTAACACCGGTGATTCCATACTCTTGTCTTTGGCAGTTCTCCTGTGGACTTTCTGGACATAGAACTGCATGTTTGTTTTTAAAGGTTACTGTGTGTTTTCTATGTAGAGAATTTATATGATTGTAACAAGATTCTAATGCGGTTTTTACCCTTGTAAATTAAAAGTGACACCACTTAAACCAGAGGAATTATTTTGCTAGTCAAATGAAACAAAAAATGATAGTATTTTATGGTGGAAAAAAGACTATTTTAAAAAAATATCAAAATAATTACAGCTCAATAAAGTTTTAAAGCAACACAAATACAAGTAAATGTGCAAAAGTAATAAAAATGTGTTTACAGTGATATTTCCTTTGCATTAGCCTGGTTCATATGTACCTCTTATATGACATGATTTGCTTTCTGATATTGACTTGATTTCTGATTTGGCCAGTAATTTTAGTACTAAAAAAAAAATGTCCAATGAATGTTTTATGAACAGATTGTGCAGAAATCTTCAATGACGGCCATAAGCAAAGTGGATTTTATAAGATGAAACCTCTCCGGAGTCCTACTGAATTCCTTGCCTTCTGTGACATGTCTGAAGGGGGTGGCTGGACTGTTTTTCAGAGACGTTCTGACGGCAGCCAGAATTTTGATAGGTAGGTACTAGACATAGGCATTGAAATTGGAAACAAAGTGAAGAAACATTAAATCAGGTGGAGCTAAGTTAAAGCTTATATGGATAAGTTGTTAAATAAAAGGGAGGAACGATTATTCTGTGGGACAGCCTCCAGATGAGATACCACCTCTAGCTCTGTCTCTCTTTTGGGAGACATCTCTTCTGGGCTTTTCCTGACAGCTTGTGCATTTTACATGAGGACACTTCAATGTCAAATGCATTAACAATTGTTGGAACAGGAACCCTTAGTGACAAATAGAGGACTATCTTGTCTTTTGCAAAGAGTAAATATCTAAAAAAGTAAAAATGTAAGCAATCTGCTTGAACTGCAATACCATCAGCAAACAAGCATGAGAAAAATCCTCCACAGAGCAGTTTGAAGCTCAGAAGAAAACACATTAGCTCAGACCAATGTCTGGTATCCTCCAAGAAAGAGAACACGGGTGAGAAATTGATTTGTGGACACCTAACCTCCTCGCCTTTGCCAAGACACAAGCACTTTGGAGAAATGTCCAGAAGTGAAATTTTTGGTGCTGTAAGACGTGAATATAAAACCCCACAAATATTTACAGATATTAGAAGGAACAAGAAGGTTTTTAGAACCTTCACGTTGTCCAATTTGCTTTTCACGTATCTTCGAACTTCTGTGGATTTGTGTCTTACCTGTGTTTACAATTACTGTAACTAACTTTACAATACCCTTACGAAATCGAGAAGCAAGCTCCAGAGAGGATGAAATACTGCAGTCCAGCCAAGGAAACTTTGCTATTCTTAGTTTAGAAAAATATGTTCAGACAAGCTACAGGAGCAATCTGCAGCCATTGACAATTGTTGCCAACACACAGCACCCGTTTTTCTTCTTTGCCAGAGACTACCAGTGACTTAAGTCACAGAGGCTGCTTTCTCTTTTGGCTGCCCGTCCACAGCCTGATACTTTCGCCCATTGGTTGAAGGATGGCTGCTTCTCATCAAGGAAATACATCGTATTTTTGTCCCCGTTAGAACATGTCTTGAAACCAAAACCACTGAGAATGTGTGTAAAAGCCACTGCAGACAGGGAAAATATTCAATACTTCCAGCATACACATTAATTCTTGAAACTATGCACCAATACAAGTTCAAAAATTGTTAGAATCAGTCAATAAGACAAAGCTGGAAACCTCAATTTACCAGCTAATACCTCAATTCACAAAATTATATATCCAGCTGCAGGAGTGTCACAGCTTAATCAAATCACAGGAAATTATAAAAAAAATTTTAAAATTAAATAAAAAATTAAAAATTTAATTAAACAATTAACAAAAATAAAGAAACTACTTGTGATACACCTACACATTCACTTAGATCCCCTGGATTTAGGCAGGAAAAATGTTTTCACTTCAGGTAAATTGTGCTATACCAGAGATTGGACTGAGCTAATGGGTTTTCTTCTGGTCTTAAAAATCCATTAATTTTAAACCACCTTGAATGTACCCCTTAGCGCTGCTCTGTGCACTGGGATTCAGTGACCAGTGTAGTGTGGGATCCAGCCTTTCACATGTGAGAAACAGAAATAATTCTGTGAAGATCAACAATGTAAATAAGAGAATAAAGTATTTGGTTAATACCATGGGCATGGGACTAGACTACCTCCTGAGGTTCTTTTCAATTTGAATTATTCTGTGATCTATAACTGTATGATAAAATGAACATCCAAGTAAACTTGCTTTTTTGATAAATTAGTAATTCATACTCTTTTCAGAGTCTGGACTGACTACGAAGAAGGCTTTGGAAATTTTGTTTCGACAAATGGTGAATATTGGCTTGGAAATAAAAATCTTCATTATTTGACTGATCAAGGTAAGATTTATATTGTAACATTAGCCTTCTGTTGTTTCTGTTTCTTTACCATTTCCAGGCCATCTTGTGTTATGGTTTTTGTTAGCATAAATCCGGAGTTCTGCTGCTAATCTGTGTGGAATTCTTCAAGTTTCAGAGCAAAACACACTTGAATATATGTTTTCTAGCAAAAGGTTCCAAACTGTCATGAGCCTGATGGCATGCAGGGAGCCCCTGCAAAACAAGGAAGAATAGATAGGAGTTTTAAGGTACCTTAAGATACCTCAAAACAATTGTTTCTGCCCTTTTCTCAGTCAGCATCACCAACAGTGATGTACCAATGTAACAATTCAGTTAATCAGGGCTTTATGTGGCTACACAGGTCACACGGAGGTAAATCGAGGCCTGTCCTGTTGATTAGGCTAGTCTTAGAAACCTATTTCCATCTTTCTAACCGTCCCTCAGTCTAAGATAACTTCTGCTTTGCTGTAGAATGCTGCATGTCAGGTGAATAAAGACAAAGAATAGCAAGATATGCTTTAATATGCATAAAGAAAGAAGATAAAACCCCATAAAATATGCTGCGATGATAGAGATAAGATTCATGATAAAAACATCTTCTACTATAATACTCTGTTCTGAAAAGTAAGGAAGCAGGCTGTTTTTACCAAAATAATTTGTGTTGTTATTTCTTAAGGGAACTATACTTTAAGGATCGATCTAACTGATTTTGAAGGAGAACGGCGTTTTGCACAATATGCAAGATTCCGAGTTGCAGGTGAAGAGGTAATAAAGCATTACATGATGACTAGAGGTTTTAATGACAATGTGAATTCTGTAGACAGACAATAAACGTACGGGTTCCCTAATTAACCTTCTTATCATATCTTCTTTCTTACAAATGCTTGTAACTTTCAAACACGTGATAACAGTGGTTTACATTGATACATCAGTTTCCCACTTTCTGTAAGACGTGTGAATCATTTGGTTTAGCGGCCATGGGTAAAAGCAGTTTTTCTATTTTTGTTGATATTTCCAACAATAATGGTACATGACATTCTGATTTGTTAATACACACTGCAAGCTAACTCTAATTGCATTTTTATTATGTCATTTATGCATAAGGTCATTGACAAATTTTACCACTGCTAAGCTCATTATCTAGTACACAGTGTATAAGTGGCATGGCATTTCTGAGCATAAAAATAGTAGCAAATGGAACAGATTAGTTTCCTCTTTGTGGTTTCACTCTCTGACGTGCTAAAGATTAAAGACATATTGGAATTTTATTTTATTTTTTTCCTTTCTTCACGTTTTTCATTAGCATTCTTACGAGATGAGCTGTGGTGAATACTCGGGTACAGCTGGTGACTCCCTCACCGGTGGATTTCACCCCGAGGCACAATGGTGGGCTGATCACCGAGGAATGAAGTTCAGTACTAGAGACAGGGACAATGACAACTATGAAGGGAACTGTGCCGAAGAGGAAAAGGCCGGCTGGTGGTTTAACAGGTATTTCGATTTCATATCAGTTTTGTCAATTATTCTGCTTCATGCGTGTTCATGCAATAATAACATATGGTAGAAGATAGGATTGGCATTTTTTAATATATTGGCAATCTGTCCTTGACCCTTACCAGAGATCTCAGTGCTGGTAGGACTGAGACTCACCTTAGGAGGGACAGCACCTACCGCACAGTCTGTGATAACGATGGTTTCTGTAGGCTTCCATCCCCTTTGCTGTCAGACACTAAGGAGAAGGGAATTCTGCCCCTTTAAGGTAACCAGTTTTTACACAAGTAGGTCATGTGGAGTTTGCAGATGTATCCCTGTTGTGCTTCATTCTTGCATTTCTCCTGCCTTGCACCAGACCAGATGTGGCAGTACTGCAGAATATCTGACAAGTTAAGCTAGTGCCGGGTTATTAAAGCTCATTTTTTTTCACCTCAGTTCACAGCATCTCACTCTTCTTATTCCTTCTATATCAGGATGGGAATGTGTCCACTCAGTTTCTGTCAGTGAGCTTGGCTGGTCTGGGAGGAAGATTTTTTTAAATCGGGTTCAGTAAAAGAATTTTAAAATCCTATTTGCATACAAAATACCCATTCAAAAAGAAAGGATAAAACTGGTAGCCTTAGCACTGCCTGTATGGGCAGCGAAGTTCTTTCCCTTAATTAATTAGATATATATAGCCGTGAAGAGAAACTATGCAGTCTAGCTGTGTAATCGAGAGGTTTAAAATACAACTCAGGGAAGCAGACTTCTCCCTCGCTGTGATCTCAGTTCACTTGGCAAGAGCTGCCAGGCTGGATCAACTCCATTGTTTCTCTCTGTTGTGTCATCCTTTGTCTCTCTTTTTTAACTCCTCATTTTCCAAATTCCGTTTCCGTAAGTAGTCTGTGACCTCCTTAGCTGATATGATGTAGCTATTAACTCAATGTTTCACAATTAGTTACTCTTTTTAATACACTTTAATATATTTTTTGTGGGTCAGCAGAATGTTTGAGACATAGGGAAAAAAATCACATGTAGACAAGATTTTTTTGCAGTTGTCACGAAAGCTAAAATATAAAAGGGAAAGCCAACTGTACTAGAGATCCTTTTCCAATAAAATCAGAACTTCTGTGGATTTAGAGGAATATCTAGACCTCAAGTAGCATAAAACTCTGACACCATGCCATGGGGTTCATTAAGAGTGAATCATCATTCACTTTTAGTCAACTGAATAAATTTTTTGTCTTTTAAAATTTTGTATATTTTTTTTTCATATTGGATTGGTATGGACACAAGAATGACCCCTTTGCAAAAGTAGCTGTAGGGCAGAACTGGACAGTTATTAATACCTTGTAGTTGGTGCTACATAACTACTAAAGATAGCTGACTCCTACCAGGCTGCTTCCTATTATGGCTGCGTAGCTCATGCTCTTAAAGTCGCAGTCTATCATCTGGATAATGAAAATGAGTTACTGATAGCGTTATTCCACTGCCCTGCTACTGACTTTTATTAGGTCAAGCCTAGCATAAAACGGAATGCTGCAAAATACTAGAAAATTTCTGTATCCTTAAATCCTACCCAAAAGAACAGTACTGGCAGCGACAGGAAAGCACTCGGAACACGTATTTGTCATGCACAGATTAGCAAACACAGAAGGAATTAGTGCTCTTGGCTGGTTTATATAGGAGCTCCCAGCTATGAAGGAATTTTTTTATAGCCAGCTCTGTGCTATCTGGACTAATGAAATACAGAAGAGCCCAGATAATATGAATACCAAGGGACGTGACACAAGTGAGGCCATGTGGAAGTAGCACAGATCTAGTTTAAAGCCACTGGTCTTGCTCCAGCTCAGCCCTTGTTGTCTGGGACTTGGGCAGAAAAATGGCCTCTCTGAATTCTTTTGTAAGCAAAGCTCTAGAAGGGATTTTCCAGCTTGAATGCAAATCCACAGAGCTGGGTTCTACTCCCAGGTTATTCCTGCATCCAGGGCCTTGTGAATGTCAGTAGGTTCATAACTGGTGAAAGAAGAGCTTATTCCCTCCCCAGCACTCCCAGTTTCAGTTACAGCACGCGTGAGTGATCACAGGGGATCTGCCTGGCATCAAGTTGGGGCCACAGATCTCACAAATTTGGCCTTCCTGCCTCTCCAGTCACCCTGGAGGCAGCATAGCTACATCCACGTGGGGACCTACTGGAGCCTGTAAGCCCAGGCAGAATTCAAACAGTTCTTCAGGGAATCAGCTCCATCTCTCTGCATCTGTCATAAAGTTAACATATAATTCAGATAAAATGTCCACGGATAATTGAGAGTTGACCCTACTTTTGAAACTATTGCAGTGCAGTTTTTTACTTTAAAAAAGAAAGGAAGGAGGAACATAGGCTAACTTCAAGGTGTTTATTGACTTGTGAATAATGAGTGTTGCTTCAGAATATCGTGTCAATAACCACATGCCAGTTGTTTCCTTAGTATGTCCAGTTACTTCAGACACCATGCAGTCTGTTACAGAATACTGTGTATTTTTGCTATTAGTGCCTCCCAGCACTAATTAAGAGTTGTTACTGGCACATGTTGCTGTTGACAAAATCATGTTTTGCTGGCTTCCATCAAAGGAAGTAAAAGATCTAGATATCTCTTAGCAATTATGATTCTTCTCATGAAATCTGTGTTTTGATTCAAAATAGACAGATTGCTGGCTCAATGCAGAATCTGTATGGCTAAAAAGATTATGTCAGCTCTGATATAAGTTTGTCATTCTCAAAAACAAGGTCACTTTTCATATCTGCAGTTTATAATCTTTCAGCTAACACATTATCAAAACTGAGCTTGAAAATTGTAAGCAATGAATAAGCATATATATATGAGAATTTTCCTATGAGGCTTTTATTACAGTTTTTATTTCAGTTCTCAAAAACTGTTGTTAAAGAAGTGTAAGCAAAGCCAACGAGACTAAGATTTGCCAGTAATAATATCCATAAGGTTCATTTGGACTGTTTTCTATTTGCCTGTTTTCTGAAGCCTGCTATTGAAGTCCATCATGGTGTTCAACAGCTAGATATTAACAGCACTTACAACAAAATACTGAATTGGCAGATAAACCAAGCTGGTTCATTACAATGTGCTGCAGAAGAAACAACCATTTTGCTCTCCGTACGGTCGCATAAGGTTCTGAACTTCTTTCTTGTAGAAACCAAATGAGTATCAAGTTGTGCTGCTACCTATTCAAGCCTTTGAGTTTTGCAAGGGTTTTTTTGTTTGTTTGTTTGAACTCCTGTGTTTGATAAACTGTAACAGCATTTCTGCTTCAGTATGTTAAAAGGACCAAAAACCCCCAAAAAAGTACTTTGTATAGTCAAATAAAATGCCAGATCCAGTGAATTGGAAAACATACATTTAATTAGCTATCAGATTTCATCTATTTGTAAATAGAAGTCCCCAGCTGAATAGGCAAACTGATGGTGGTCTTCAGGCTTTGTCATAAAAACCATGTGAGAAACACCACGTGGGGTAACTGCAGAACTTAAGAGGGGCTACTCCAGAACCACAAAAAGCAGAATGGAATTTCTTTCCCAGGGTTTTGCTTGGGGTGTGCCCTGCTGCCACACGTGGCCTGAACAACTCTGGAATAATTCTCCAAGGAAACAGGTTAGCAGGCAAAACTCAAAGAACTTCTGTTTCAAAGAAGCTCGGGGCAATTGTGCCCTCATTAAACAGTTACTGTTCAGGTGCACTGAAATCCACAAATGCAAACTTTTGGAGCTGTCAAACCGAGCTGTTACCAACATGGCGACATTTTTGAGGTGCACAG
The DNA here is from genome assembly GCA_033628505.1 of Tringa tobata. Lineage (NCBI taxonomy): Eukaryota > Metazoa > Chordata > Aves > Charadriiformes > Scolopacidae > Tringa > Tringa tobata. The sequence continues at coordinate 2,402,372 of JAHREE010000278.1, forward strand.
AAGCAACTTGCAACTTTTGGACAGGAGGCCTTATTTATGTTTTCCTTTGCTTTTCCACCAGGTGTCACTCTGCCAACTTGAACGGTTTATACTACAAGGGCCCCTATACTGCGAAGACGGACAACGGGATCGTTTGGTACACTTGGCATGGGTGGTGGTATTCCCTGAAATCCGTTGTCATGAAGGTCAGACCAGCAGACTTTGAACCTAATATCATTTAAGTATTTTATTAAGACGATTTATCTAGTTAATCTTTTCGCGAATCAATCCAAATTAAAACAGATGGGCAGATTTTTGCTTCTCATCTCTGCATATATAAATCTGGAATAATTCCTCTGCAACCAGGAGTTTTATGAGATGTAAATGAGAAGGCAATCTTGCCCATGAATCTGTAGATACAAATATTAGTGCTAGTATGTGTACAGGATTTATTTTAAAACGCAGGCGTTCAACTAGGCCTAAGGACATCCTCATCAAAATAAAGAATTTTTGGTTTCTCCAGCATGTACAAATCCTTTCACCTTTTTAAAAAACAATATTGTCACTGTCTTGTCTCAAAGATGAAAATTAATTTTACATATCACAACCAAAACCCTATTTAAATACAAGTGTAAGGCTGGTTTACTCCATGGATGGAACATACATTTTTTGGAATGATTCAAAGCTTCAGAAGTGACTTGCCTGTAAATTCCTCTGATTTATTTGCATGTGCTGCGTACACAGCTTACATAAAAAGTATGAAGAACGAGGCAGGGAACTGAAGGAAGAGAAGGGATGCTACCAGGCTAGAATCAATTGAATCCAGAGTACAGTAGTGGATTGTCTGTTGTTGCTCAAGCATTTCTAGGGCTGGTCACATCATTTCAATCTAACATCCTGATGGTCAGTAATTATGCCTTTCTTTTTCTTGGTAACCATTATGCTTTTCTTTTTTTCTGGTAACATTTGGTAACAACTTCAATGTATTGACATTCAGACTTTATCAAAAGGCTGAATAACAAAATCTGCAACTAACTTTCATGTGAGCTATGCTTTGAACATTGGCTATCATACTGCATGTGTAGACAGAAGTATTTCATATCCAACTAAAATCTGGCATTTTAGAGGTTCTTAGTGCTTGACTCCTTAAATCTTTACTTTCTTTATATACCTGTTGGTCTCCACAAGTCTCCAAATTCTAATGCCCTACTCAGTCACTTCAACGTGGTTCTGCTTCTAAGCCTGTTATCTTCTTCTTTTCCTATGGCCTTGTCATGGCTCCTTGGGCCTTCCCCCTTCTCAAGCTGCAGATGTACAAGAAAAACCCTAACAGAGACTCTGCTTACCCCCGGCTTTTGTGCCTCACCCCACAACAGACTCTAATAGCCAGTAACAACAAGAATTGCTGATTAGTGTTTGCTGCCATGGAGAAGATAGGAATACTCTCTGGAAAGCTATCTGATGAAACTCAATCTGTTTCCATTGAGAAGATGCAAATGAAGATTTTAAAAACCACATGGATCTGAGCCAAACTTGGGTGCTTTTATTTGCCTGCTTTCTAAAATAATTTTGCTTTTGTGGTTGCACTGCCAGTCTCTCTCCCTCTGTCCAAATACAGTTTTTGAACCTGGCAGCCAGTTTCAGCCAAGCTTAACATAATTGAAACTAACTTTTGGCAATCTATCTATATAACTACATTGTTTATAACTACATTGATATGAACATAGGTCAGCTCAATGATAACTCCCTGCATGGCCATTCTTCCTCCCATTTCCATCCTCCAAAACTGAAAGTATGGCAAAAATCCTTGAAAGAATTGCATGGAATAAGGAGGGAGGACGTATAGAATAACTGGGGGTAAAAAAGAGAGGTTCACAGGAAACAATCTCACTCAGTAAACTAAATCAGATTACACTTAAACTATATAAAAAAAAGAGAATTAAGTAGAGAAAAAATGGGGTTCAGGCAGCTAAAAAAACCTTTATCATGTAAAAATGGTGATGACAAAAATCTGCAGTGTAGAGGTTTTGAGGTCTGTGCTTTTTGTGGTAATAGCAGGTATTCTAGATAATCCAGTCTTTTTCGTGTTGTATCAATAGATGTGCTGCTAGAGATTTCTGGCCTTAATGGACCAATGGATAGCTCTACAGCTGCTTATTTGGAACCTTGTTTAATCAGTTCAACCAAATTAAATTCTGTATCTGACAGGAAGGCGTACCAGTGTATGTATGAGTGTGTATGTATATATGTATATACTTATATACAGAAATATATATATTTTCAGTATTCAACATGAAAACAAATAATCTGCTATGTATCTTTATCTCTAATTTTATTGCAGAATTTAAAATGGGTTCCTTTGTAACTCTCTGAGTAAGTCTGTAGGTATGGGTCATTAATAACAGGATGGAAGTTTTGGAATAGTTTAAAAAGATGTTGTAAGTACAGTATTTCCCGTAATAATTTTCAAATTTTTTTTCTACTCTACGAGGAGAAGGATTTAATTCTCTGCAAAACCATAGATGACATTATATAGAAATTGTAAAAACACCCTTAGTTTTTCACAGGAAAATGGAAAGATTAGCTCATGTATTTGGAAAGTATCAAGACAGATCATATTCCACATAATTTAAATAAAAGACACGGAGGATTTAAGTACAGCAAAGTTGGATCTTTACCACACAAAAATGACTCTTGACACGTACAGATTGTGCTCGTAAAATCTGCAGTATTTTTTTTTTGTTTGCTGCAGCATAAATCCATCCTCTTTACTTCTGAAAACACTAACGAAATCTTTCAGCTGAGTTAGGGTGCTTTGGCATAACCTGATGTGCAAGTTGACTCCCTTTCTCTCTTGGAAATCATAGAATGAAGGAGGATCAGATCTTTCTTTGTACATCTTAGAATGCATTTAGATGTTTATTTGGACTGAATGCTTTTCAGAACAAGGACTTTGAAATCCTTGCTGTTTGAAAAGCATCTAGCATACTGCTAGCAACATGCAAATACAGTATTTAATTCCCACCATCTTTCTCTGGCCTTTCTTTGTGTAATAAATCTTTTTGTCCACATGCAAGACACGTGAAAGTGTTGTAATTCGAAATGGTCGTAGAAGTGTTCTCAAATAAACAAACTTTATTTTCGCAAGGCAGGTTTAAATAGCTACTAGACAACAGAGTACAGCTTGGAACAGAATTCTTTTCTCTGCCTGGCCTGGCCTGTTTGTATTAATTTATTACCTCAACGGGTATAAACATGTTTCTAATGTAGTCTTTATTCTTACAAGATAGCAGAACAAAGGCCAGTTTATTTGTTCAGGCATTAGGCAGAACAACATAGTAACTCCCAAAGAGCTGAAAATGAATACATACCATTTGATACAAATCATATAGCCAAACAGGTGAAGAATAAGAATCAAGGAAATAACAAAGAAAATGTTTTGTCAGTCATGATTTAATAAAGAACATAATTATCGCTACCAGCAATATGTAATCAAAAATGCCTCTTTTTGTAATATTTGTTCAAGGGAAACACATCTTTATTTTCGGTTGCCTATTTCTGGTTTTTTCCATTTGCTTCACATTTTGGAGATTAAAAGAATGGAAACCACAAACCCAAGTGAATTAAATGCACAGTAAAAGAGCCTTATATGCCACAACATTTGTTTTCCCTACAGTGTCTAGTGTGTGTTGACAGAGGTGAGGTACTGCAATCTGGCCTTCTGCTCTCCAGTGGAGACTCTTCTCTCCAGCTCTTCTGCCAGCTAGAATCTACCTCTCCCCATCATTCCCAGAACTCTTACTCCTGAAACCAATTCTTGAACCCCTTTTGTAAGAAGAACGTTTTGTTCTGTCAAAGCTATTTTTCTTTTTTGCTGTTAGCAAAAAGGTATGCCCAGAAAGGGAAACCGAACCACAGCTTGCCAGATCTGTGAACATTCCTGTCATGTTCCTTTACATTACCCATCATTACCTCAAAAAGAATGAAAATGCAGCTATCTCTTCAGTTGCAGGTTCTCTTTGGCAGTTGTAAGAGAGATAGAGCAGAAAAAGCATCCAGGGAAGTACTCTTTATCTAAATTTTCAAAAATTTCCACTTATTTCTGTCTTGTTTTTTTTAAAATTGTCTATTAAGGGGTCAACTTAGAAAGCAAAAAGTGGCCCTATTCAAAACCAGGAGGTACTTTGAAATGAATATGAGCGTATGCTCGCTGTTTTCTCAGAGTAGATCTGAGAATTGGGAAATCAGCAAGATGGTAAGCATTCAGCCAAATTCCGTATGCAATATATGCTCAAAGAGAGAAAAGTGATCATTTTCTGTTAGTTAAAATGTTTGTTCAAAGAGAATGTAAAAGTTTACAGTGAGAGCGGCTCTTTTGATGCTTAATTGGTTTTTTGTTGAATATACAATTTTCATCCAAAAATCACCCTTTCCAAGTACCTAAGGGCCATCTTAACCTTTGTTTAGTGCAGGAGGAAATCCAGCTTGTCATCTTCAGCTAACTGAGACTGTTCCTCTTAATCCTACCCTAATGCTAAGATTGCATCAGAAACATCACGTTGATATCCAAATATTGATTAAACAACCCTGGGGCCAAATTCACGTGTGTGTTTGCAGAAGAACCAATATATGTCCTTTGCATAAAAAAGAACTTGTAGCTTACTTTTTTCTAAATATCTGTGTATAAGTTTCTTTTACCTGTCCCCTACAGAATCTAAGTTTCCTTCCTTTCTTCTTTACTTCTCTTCTTAATGACAGTTTGATCTTTAATGTTGCCCAGTCGTGGTTTGCCTGGCTTAAGGGACCTGGGTGGCTCTGAGGTTCTGTAGGAGCTGAGCAAAGGCTGTGGGCAGCTAAATGGTGCACTTCAGGCATGCAAAATGACACTTAAGTCTCTAAATCTATTGTGAGAATCAGTGTCCAACCTAGTTTATAAACAGACGGGGCTGAATTATTTAATGAATATCTCACCCAACAGTGTGGACAGGGAGATAAGCAGATTCCTCTTAAAAGTATATGGTTCTCACAAATGATTACCTGTATTTCAGTGCATCCAGTTTTGTTGTCCTTGCAAAAGATCCCAAGTAAATTTCAATCCATGGTCTCCCATCTAATTGCAAAATTATATTGCCACGGGAGCCACTGGGCTGGCACTTTCTGCGACGTGATAGTTCCTATTAAATTAGCTGAACACAGACAAGTGACATACGAGCAGAAAGGCTTTTATGTTAGTGATATCCTGCACTAGATGGTGCTCTGTACATGTATTTTCTTAGGCAATACCACATTTGTAAACTAGTACAAACGTTTCTCCTGATTAAGTCAATTATTGAATGATAGAAAACAAGTCAAAAAAGTTAAGTGAATTTAGTCCTTCACTCACTTTTGAAATTACACACAAATTCCTAAGGTTACCTGAACCCTATAAATTCACAGCATCTAATTATCTTCAGGCAGTTAAATTGTGGTCTCTTTAATTTAAGAAGCCCTGGGTTACAACAGCAGCATCTCGTGATGGGGAATCTGAGATTTTGTGAACACTTGTGGCAGCAGCAGGATGAAACAAGTACCTGTGCCACAGTGAATTCACTGCAGGGAGAGCTGGAAATCCATCTCCTGCTGAGATGGTGTACACCCATCTGGGAAAAGCACACCCCCCCTCTGAAATCAGTGGGTTATTCGTGTGGTAGCCAGCAAATGGAAAATTCATGCTGCATGTAACTGCTAGAAAGTCTTGTAAGTCTCACTCTATAAGCTAAGTTTGAATTATTAACACTTGCAAAATGTACAAACATTTTATCTTCTGATGAAGGGGATTTAATTATTATA
>JAHREE010000278.1:2423154-2494969 GCA_033628505.1 Tringa tobata
TATTTATTTTATTTTATTATTTTTTTTTTTAAAGAATATCTTCAACACTCGCTTGCTCCTCCGCTTGCTGCTATTTATACCCCGCAAGGTTGGCGAGGAGAGGAGGGACGGTGCTTGGGAAGGACGCTGAGCTTAAACTTGATACCATTGTGCCAAGGCCGAGGCAAGAGAGGAGTATTTAAAATAAAGCAAAGGGGGAAAAAAAAACAAAACAGCCCAAGCCTCTCTTTCCCCCTCCGTTATTCTAGTTTCTGATCAAAGCTGAGGACTGAGCATCCCCTTCTCGTTAGGGATAGCATAGAATGGTTTGGGTTGGAAGGGACCTTAAAGACCATTGGGTTCCAACCCCCCTGCCCTGGGCAGGGACACTTCTCACCAGACCAGGTTGCTCAAAGCCCCATCCAGCCTGGCCTTGGACACCTCCAGGGATGGGGCAGCCACAGCTTCTCTGGGCAAGGGTTCTTGCTTCAAACAGGGCTCTTCACAGCCTGCCACCAGGACTATGACCATGCTTCAGTGTGTTGGTTGCTTGGTTTAATGCCAGTACAGCTGGTTACGCCCCACACCAGGGGGCAATCTCTGGAAGATGTGGTGGCAGGTACAGGACTTTCACTCAGGTGGGTAAAACGAATCGTTATTGGTCACTGCCTATGCATTATAAGGCTGGTAACAGTCTAAAAGTAGCGATACTGTAAAACGCTGGTTATGTTCAGCCTAACAAATGAGGTGATACACTATTGAGCACACAACTCGTGGTTAATAATTTTCTTCCTTTTTTCTAAATGAGCTCAGCTCGCAGTAATACTTCTCTAAAGTGTGGAGAGGTGAGCTTTTCATATAACTTATTTTTGCGGGCGCAGGGAAGCTTTAACCTGCTTGGGGTGTATCAGTGAGATTTTTTCAGAGTGGGTGGTGGTGCCCAATAAGATGGAGCTCGCTGTCTGGATTACTAAATAATAGAGGTATTAACACTTGTTTATTCCTCGTGACGCACGCCGTGCTGCTGCGGAACGGCGGCCGTGCCTTCCTTGTAGCGGCTGGCTCGCGTGACTCCCTGCCAGCCGCCGGGGCTAGCTTAGTTCTCCGAGTGCTAATTATCACTGGTGAGCAATGGGTTGCTTTTTGGAGCTCTGGTTTGGTTTTGTTTTTTTTCTGGCGCTTAATTGTAGAGGTGGTAACAGGGCTGTCTTTAAAATTCGCGTAGTCACTTTTAAACTATTGCAGAGTTCTGGTTTCTGGCTGAGATCAGGCAGTCTCGGAATTCTGATGGCATAACTTTACCTAGCATCATTTTTCATCCAGGGTAAACATGTAAAGATTCCAGAACTTGAAAACATTTGAACAAATGTTAAACTTCTAGTAGCTGGCACCTTAAAAGTGTGTTTAATGGTATCTTTTTGAGCCATTTAGCTTCAGTAAGCAGCGAGCCTTACTGTTGGATGCAAAACTGCTCCTGGTTCTCATGTGTTTTACGTGGTCACTTCTGAAGTATTGATTTCATCTGTAAGACTAAGTCCACAAAAATGCACTGTAAAGGCCTTGACAAACTCGAGAATTGACAGAGTAATGACACTTTAAATGCATTTGGGGCTCCTGTTGCCAACTCTTGCATTTTGTGGTTTCAGACTTTTGTCTGCAATCACGTATGGAAGCGGTGGGTTTCTTTTTTTAATAAGAGCCACGATTCTTGCACAGAGGTGGATTGTTACGAAAAATGTGAACTATCAGGAGGCTTCTTTTTTTTTTTTTTTTCTAATTGTAGGACTTAGTATTGAGCTAACATGTCAAGTAGCTAATGATCTCAGCAATCTGGCAAGATAATTACTTAGACTTGTAATAGAAACTGTGGAACGCAGATTAACCAGCTGATAGCACGGGACTGAATTTTATATATATAAAAATAAAAACATATGTATGTTTTTATACATATATATGCATTTTATACATATATATAAATGTGGTATGCTACATATTCATATAAGATGCTAAAGCATGCCATTGCTGGGTTAGGATTGTGTGATGTGGAAGTGTTCAAGGCCAGGCTGGATGGGGCTTTGAGCAACCTGCTCTAGTGGGAGGTGTCCCTGCTCATGGCAGGGGGGTTGGAACTCGATGATCTTTAAGGTCCCTTCCAACCCAAACCATTCTATGATTCTATGTTGAGAGGTACCTCTGTGAGCAACGGTGGTATGATCCAGCAGAAAATGCTCCAGGAACTGCCTGTTCCTCTCTCTGTTTAGGTAATTTTGTTCTCTGCGTTCAATTTCATAGTATATCCTGAGTTACTGTTTAATTGAGATAATTGAGCCTTTCTAAAGTTGCCTTTATCCCATAAATTCAGAGGATTACCTGGTGAGTTTGTGGAATGCTCAGATTGGAGTTAATGCTCTTTATTCTGCTTTACTTGATTTCTTACGGGAAGAGAAAGAGGAGTTAGTACTTCTTCAGTGTTTAGGAAGCGTAACTGCCTGTTGTGCACTTGCTTTTAAGCAAACACAAAAGTGAGAATGATAACAGCCTAGTTCTTTTTGAGGGAGTACTTGCACTGTGGAGTGTTTTCCTAATTCATGTACGAAGGAGTTTTTAGGCTCAGCACTTGCTCTGATAGAGCCACGTGAAGAGTTGTTTTCTGCTTTCCTATTTTCTCTGGTGTCACTGGGACTGTTCCACAAAGCACATTGGCTATGCATAGGTATACTTTATTACTTGAATAGAAATCAGTGCTATTGATAATTTTCTTTGTCCTCTAAGTGACAAAATAATAGCAATTAGGAGCCTTAGTTTTCTACACTAGTGGGCTTTTTCCAGTACCAAACAGTTATGTCAGGACTTAACTTTCCACTGAACAGTAGGATTTTCCTTTTTCCCCCTGTTTCTAGCACCTTATATTAACTGCAGTTTTATTTCATCAACTTTTCCTTCCCTCGGATGAATTGTATTAATCCTTGATGATTCTGGCACTTTTCAGCTGAAGTTGCTTGCCTCAAACTGCTTCTGTTAGTGTTCTGTTTAGGCTTTGTGTCAGGAAGAACCGAAGCTGCTGTTATGGATGGCTGTGATGCCATCTGCACATCACCCTCTTATATCAACTCCCCAGTCTCTGTCGTCATTCCTCTTTGGATGGTTCTCCCAGATCTGTCATCTTGTTTGACTTAATCATAAAATTTATTTTAGCTCTTCCAGTTTACTGAGATCTAAATACAAAGTTGCCAATGTGCTCTCAGCGATCTTCAAATATTTAGAGATTTCACAATTCTGTTTTCCTTTTGCCTTCTTAAATATGTTATGTAAAAAAGGGACACTAGATTATTTTTGCATTTAATATAAATGTGGAAACACGTTACCATGCAATAGTACATGGCTAGGACAGAGTGTTTGGGAATTCTGCAGGGAAATGAAACCGGTGCGCTCATAGCACCGGGAGCTGAGATGTTTGAACCCATGTTGGGTTTTGATGGGCTGGTTCCTACTGCAGATCCCACTGAACGTGTGTGTGGTGGTTGTCCTTCTGCTTAGAGAAATGGTGGTTGGCAGCTGTACAGCAAGCTCCCTGAGGTGAGGTGAAACATCTGAATGTGGGTGTGTAGCTCTTTATTCTAATGGCTGGTATTCCTAATATCTCCAATACCTTTTACTGTATACTCTGTACACTGTCTCTAACAGGAAGAAACAAGAAAACCTTGCTCCCAGAGCAATTTTCCCTACTTTGTTTGCCGCATTTCTGTCAGTCAAGAAGATGGACAGGCCTTTTTCATGCAAGAACAGGGCTATTGAAAGAGGAATTTTCATTACTATGAAAAATACATTTGTAGCAATGTTAAGTAACTCTGTTTATTCCCTGATCTACTGGCAATGTCTGAGGTTCATGTGGTGTGTCCTGGACTTGTTAGTTTGGTTTGATGGCATCCGCTGGCACCGCGTGAGGCCTGGATGGAGTGACCTGTGGAACGGTGCTCCTTTTCCATTTGTGGGATCAGCTGTAAATCTACACAACTGGCCGAAAAGGAAAAGCTTTTAGTTGTCGTGCTCCTGAACGAGTGAGATTATACTGTTGGATGAGTGTGAGTATTTGGTGCTGGGAGAATTACAGACCTCTGTTTTGCCTCTGTCATCTCCTGCTGGAGTTGTATCTGAGACTGTTGGAGACAGGTACTGACTGGTCATGTCCCTGGTGTTGAATTGCAGCAGACTGAATAATCTCGTCTGAAGAATTTAGAAAATAGGAGGATTTTGCTGCACCATCATTCCAGGAGGGTTTGGGAACTAAGGATGTGGATGCCAACGAGCAGTCTGATGGAGTTGTGGTAAAGAGTATGGGCTGGTAAATAAACTGCTGTGAAGCAAGAAAAGCTCTGAACTTGTCCATCAGCTGTGGTTTTTGTGCCCATTCTCACAATAAACATTATGTACCTTTTCTTTTTAATTTTACTTGGCATTTTACCTGTGTGCTCCCAGTGAGTCAAATGGAATTACTCTTTTTTTGAGAAAGCTTAAGGTAAGATAGTTGTAGTGTTTCAAGACCATGATGTGAGACCACTTTGGAACTGAAGGTATAAATGGAAGACGCCACTGACAGTGGCTTATGCATAGCACTTGTCCTGTTAGTGCCTTGCCTGTAACAGTCATCAGTTCTTGGACAAAGTTTGAGGAGCTTGCTCTTAATCTCTGATCCAAATGTTTTGGTGGTAGTGAAATATTTCCTTTACTAGAGATAGATACTTGAAATACCAGTGATGTGACTTTAAAAGGGAAGCCAGAAATTGATTGCAGAATACTTTCTAGGAGTGTGCATTTTTTGTGGTTTTGTTTGTTTGTTTGTTTGTTGCTTAAAAAAAAAAAGTTCTTTAATTTACAGAATCAGAGATTGGCTGGGAGGTAGCTTTGGAGGTTATGCTTTCCAGCCTCCAGACTGAAGTAGGACTGCTGCCCCTGCGGGATCCAGTCAGCCATGGCAGGATCTGGCCGAACAATCTCTGTGGAGGGAGGTTATGTAAACTTGTTTTGGATATTCTTGCAAATAACTTTGCTCAAGGAGAGAAATAACTTGAACTGCGATGGCTGATGAGGATTAAAGGCAGGGGATGTTATTGAAGTCAGCTGGCAATTGTACTCAGTTTTTGGTACTGCACTCTTTCAGATGAAACCCAAAGAGACTTTCAAGGGAATTAGTCTAAAGCAAGCTGTTGGTGCCCCTTGTCTCTAAAATTACACCCATCAGATGATCTGTCCTGTTGCTGTGCGGGGCCCTAGCTCTTTGTTGCAGCTCCAAGTTGCAAGAAGATGGTAGTTACACCTGTAGATGCTGTGCAGTTCTTTGAATGCTGGCTCCTGCCGTGAGTTCTCATATGCTCCCTTTGAGTTGAGTTGCCCCCCACTTTGACCTGCCTTTCCTTTTTTCCAGTTGAAGCTGCAATTCTGGGACAAATTAGCAGGAAACCTGAAATTTTTTTCATGGTATATGCTTAAATGGTGAGAAATTGGAGGGCTGCTTTGTGGACATAAGTACAAATACCTTGATAAATAATTATCCTGCAGAAAAGTGGTATATAGACAATATGTAAACTTAGAAGTCTGTCTGTGCAACCTTTATCTGCAGTTTCTGGAGCTCTGCTAACCTGTGGTGGTCAGCGTGGCTTCCAGTCTGTGGACCAAAAGCTGCATACACAGCTGGTTGTTACTTGTAAACTGGGTGTCCAGTTTTAGAGAAATATAAAGGACTGTTTGATTAGAAATTGCTGAAACTGGACATGCTTTTCACTTTGGGTTTGTTTGGGTTTGAGTGTGGTTTTTGGTGGTGTGGGTTTTTTTGGTGTTGTTTGTTTTGCTTAGGCTTATTTTATTAAATTTGATGTCTAGAATTCTGTGTTGTTCGTTGTCACTTCTCTGTAGCTGCAGTATTCCATACTGGTAGTTTCTCGCGTCTGTCTTGGCCATTAAACTTCTCAATTAAAAAGATAGCTTGGGGCAAACTCATTCACCATGAACGTTTGAAAGTAACTGGGGTAGGTATTTGTTTGGAGAGATGTTGGTCCATAAAGAAAAGCAATGTGCAGTGTGTGTCTCAACATTAGGATTATTTATATCAATATTAAAACATAAATTCACCATTTAAATTATGAATCGACGTAAAACTTTCTTTAACAATATCAGGACGCTGTCATGTTCTTGAATTTCTGTGATGTTCTTTTGAGAAAAATCAAAGAATAACTTGATATTTGATTTGAAAGACTTTTAACTCTCTGCCAAAGGCAGTGCTGTTCGGAGTGTCGTGTGGTCTGCAGTGATGTCGGTTGGAGATTAAACTCCTCTTTTGATGGAATTTTACCTGTCACAGAGCATGAACTTTCCTGACATCTTCATTGCTAGGCTTTATTGAAATGCTTGTTAATCCTTCTACTCATTTGCACTGGTTCTGTTCGTGCTCTTTGGGGTTAGTAAAGCCAGACGTCACACTTTTTAGAAAACATAGCTTCTAGTGAGTCCTCTTCTATCAATTAAATCAGTCTATAATTTCCCACAAAACCGGAATCATTAAATGCAGTCAAAAATGAACTGTTCCATCTTGACTTGTTCGCCCAGATCTGTCTGAAAGCTGACTAGTGTTGGTGGAGGAGCTGGCAATTAAACATGCTAAAGCTCAAATAAAACCCAAACCCACTCAGGTGAAAGGATAGGTTGTTTGGACAACTAATTCTTGCAGCAAGGTGTACGCAGTGTTCATGTTTCCACTTTGTAGAATGTAAAAACAAACTTTTGTTAATGATCATCTATCTTTGTTCCTGGGAGTACATGTTCCACACAGCACGGGACTGGAACGGTGAGCTTGGTCAGCTGGTCTAAGAAATTAGCAATGAAATTATCCTCTCCTACTGTTACTCAGGGCAGAGATCTAATCTGCCTCGTTAGAAGATTTCTTGCAGAGATTAGACAACCGTGTTTGACGCAGGCTCCCCTGTTGTCTTCAATGCCACGTACAGTTCCTGGTATAAGATCAGTGCAGATTAGAGTCATGGAGTCATTTTTGTTGGAAGAAACCTTTACGATCATCAAGTCCAACCATTAACCTTACAATGCCAAGTTACCACTGTTTGCTAGAGGTTTTTGGTCCTGGTTTTGGCATTCTTTGGGAGTGTTTTTTTTTGTAGATGCATTGGTTGAAACTAGGTGGTGCTTTGTCCATCTTTGAATAAGGACTTCGTGATTCCCTCTGAGAAGCTTGACAGCTTTCAGTTTAGCAAAGGTGCTGGTGTTCAAACTATTACTGTATGGCTCTTTTTTTTAAATTTCTCCCCTTCCTCTACAGCTATTGTTTTGGGGAGAAGAAAAAAGGGAAAAGGAATGCTTGTATTTATAGAATCATGGAATGGTTAGAGTTGGAAGGGACCTTAACGATCATCGAGTTCCAGCCCCCCTGCCATAAGCAGGGACACCTCCCACCAGACCAGGTTGCTCAAAGCCCCATCCAACCTGGCCTTGAACACCTCCAGGGATGGGGCAGCCACAGCTTCTCTGGGCAACCTGTTCCAGTGCCTCACCACCCTCACAGGAAAGAATTTCTTCCTAATATCTAATCCAAATCTCCCCTCTTTCAGTTTAAAACCATTACCCCTCATCCTATCAACTATTCCTTTCCACCTTTCAGACATCAGACATTCAGTCCTGTGTGTACCCGATCATTTCTGACTCATAGCTCAAGTTCTTGATGGTCCGGCGGGTTGGTTGTTGATGCTGACTGTCTAAGCGTGTGAAGAGGTTCCCACTGATGCTGTCTCCACTGAGTCCATCGGAAGAGTGTTGCATGACAGTGGGAACCTGGCCTTTGATGCTGCTTGTTTGTGGCAGTTTGGTGCAGGCCACTTCTGGATGTACTGGCCTAGTGGTTCTTGGCACCGCAATCCGGCTCCGTCTGTTGCAGCACCCTCTCATCTGGTTTGCGCACTGGTTATTGCTTTCTTCCCAGTCGTCAAGGATCTTCAAACCATTACTCCCTGCTTGACTATTATCTAATCTTAGGAAGCCTATTGACTGCAATATTCCACCTAATTGCATGGCTCGTCTGCCAGTTTCGCCTCTGCAGACAAGCACCTTTAGTGCTGACTTGATAGTTTTATTGCATTGTAGGTATCTAGGAGATGTCTGTAGGAACTTAGTGCTAGCATCAAGAAACAGCATCTGGACAACTCCCTGGTTTAGGTATGTTCTTTACCAGATATTTGTAGCTGGGCAGCCTCTATGGTGTCTGTATCTTCTCAGGTGTACGTTTGCAGGAGCTAAACTCTTTTGCAGATTTCCACTAAAGAGAACCTGGTTTGTATATTTTATTTACTGCTTATTTAGTGATACAAGCCAGACTTAGTGCACTTTATTCTTTTGTCTTTCAAGCAGCGTGGAGCATGGACTGCTTTTGTTGTCTGTGAAATCTCATCCTTTTCAGGTCTCTGTTACCAGCAGCTGCCATCAACAGTATGAAAGTACTGGAAGAGAAGCTGCTGGTACGATTCATAGTTCATAAAGCATGTTATCACCTAACATGTGGCTCAACTTAATGAATTTGCTGCCAGCATGGTCTTTCTGAGAAGTTCTTTTCCCTCGCTTAATAGGATCCTTGTCATGGACTTTTTTGGGTGCAGTGAGGGCCACTTCATGCTCAGTTGCAGACAATCAGATGTTTTGTCGAGTTTGTATCCGTAGGTGGGCTTTTTTTCTTTTGCAAGCTTTCCCTAAATGAAAGGAACTCCTCACAGGTGTTTTGATCTGGTTCTGTCCTAAATTGTGGCTTGGTATAGAAGCGTCTCAAAGCTACAGATGTCCCCTGTAGCACATCTCTGGTTCCTCTGATTTGGTTTGAGCTCGTAAACAGTTCACAGGACCTGTTCAGGAATTGTTAGAGCTGAGTATTATGAAACTGAAGTGTCTGGGTGTTGTCTCCTACTATAGCAATATAATCAGCCAGAGCCTTGATGCCAGGAGATAATGATGGCTGGTTCTGCAGTCAGCGTGGGGTTGGTGGCCTGGGGCAGCTGGATTTCTTCAGGCGTTTGCACTCTCAGGATCTGCCTAGAAGGGTGGCAGAGGCTTTTGCCAAGCAGTCAGGAAGCTCGCTTATTTTAGCATGCTTCAATCTGTAGGTGCAGAATAAATGTTCTTGCTCTGCACCAACTCATCTGATGAATAGCTGATTCCAATACTCATTTGGGGTTGTGCAGAGCACGGCTTCACCCAAGGTTTCTTCATCCTTTGTAGCTCCTTGAAGTTCTAATACCAAGTCGTACAAACCTCGTGAGCTCCACAGTTTTCTCAGGAGATTATAAAAGCTCTTGGTCATCCCCTTCATTATGTACACTGCTTGTGGTAGGAGCTTGCTGCTACCTTATTACACAAACACACAGATCAAGATATGAGAGCAGTTTCTGTGTGTGGTTAGGACTCATCACTACCTTTCTTTCCTCGCCCTGAACTTATTTAGGTTTGTGTGCCCTGGATTTCCTGTAATACAGTGTCCTGCTGTTCAGCAAAGGGGTTCCAAGGTCAAATACCACAAAGCAAGTCTTTAGTGTCACAGATTTCTCATAAGGTGTCACATAGCTTTCATAAGGGTTGTATTTGGCATAACTAGTATTTATCCGTGCTCCTCTGCTCTAATAGTGCCGCATATCAACACTTCAGATGTTAGTAAATCTGGTTCCAAACTTCAGCCAACTTGAGCTGGTGGTTCATTTAATAGCTTAATTGCAAGGTGATAATTGAATAGCAGCTGTCTTCAGTTTCCTAGATGAGGAGGCAGTATCATTAGACCTTCTGAAATCTTGCTAGAAACTGTCTCTACTGAAAGAGGTACTGCAGCTTTAGCCATTACTTTAGCAAGAAAAGTATTGAGTGTGCTTTTTTTTTTTTTGCTGGTTATATTGTACTAGCGTCTTCCCTGCTTGCCCTGCAGCCTCTTGGCTGGATGTTTCAAGCACCAGGCAGTGATGCCTGCTGTAAAACACACATTTGTAAAATTGCATTTTGCATTTGCTTTACGCTGTGGAGCCTTGGGAGGAGTGACCCTAACGTACCCAAAACTGTTCGAGGAGAGAAAAGATAATGAACTGCAGCGGTTAGAGCAGCCCTTCTAGCAGAAGGCTTGGCATTTCCATGGTATAGCTTGGCATGTGGGCACACTTCCAGCCCTGACTCTCGTGTGGGGTACCCTGTAGGTAAGTTGTCATCTAAATATAGTATGCCTGTGTGGTGGGGGTTCCCCCCTACCCCCCTAGGGGGCTATTTTCAGTACAAAGTAAGTGGGAAAGCTTTTCTTCTGCAAGGTCATTCCATCACAGGCTTTTAGGTGTTTCCAGATGTTTAACTTTCTTCTTGAAGACCGTATGGAAGCTGGGTGGGGGACTTTGGGATCAGCCTTTCTGTTCTGTAATCTGAAATGGGAGGCATATCATTGATAAAAGAAGTCTGGTTCTGTAGAGGTCATTCCATAGTATCCACATAAGTTATATTTAGAACTTGTTTATATCTGACTGGTGTCAGAGTAAAGCTACTGTTACAAACTGCTTATTTATTTATAAACACACAGTGAATGCCAGCTTCCTGTAGAGGGGCAGCCTAGAAATTGAGGGGAGAGAAAGGTTTCGAGGAAAAAAAAATAATTCAGTTGCTGTGCATTCTTGATGGCTGTTTTTTTTTGCCAACCAATGGCTTTGTATAAAACTAGTTTTATGCTTGTCAAATGTAAATGCAGCCAGATGCTGTGGAGAAGTGGGTTTCTCAATCTCCAGGACTAGTCATGGCCTCCAGGTAGCAGAAGGTGGCTTACGACACAGTTGGAAAAGCTGCATGCTGGTTCCTTCCCTGCACCTCTTCAGCTCATCTTCTCCTTCTTCCCCCTCAAAAAAATGATTTAAAAATGCAATATTCATCCCATTTCTTATTTAGTCGTGAGTGAACAATTGTAATGGTGCACAAAGGTGCAGATCCTTCAATCTGTTAGATGTTAATGGCCTTTTGGTGTGTGTGGTTTGTTTTGGGGTTTTGTTTGAGAGAAGCACAATCTCAGAGAAATCTGAAATGGCAAATTCAGCTTCTAAATAACATTGAATAACTGTGTGATCATACAACCTATTAAGAGGAGAAAGTGCAGTGCAACCCTGTGCTTGTTCATACAGTTTTTAGTTGTCTAGAATTTCTTTTGTAAATGTAGATATGAGCCCGGGGTGGTGGTTTTTTTGTGGTTTTGGGTTTTTTCTGTTATGCCCTTGTATGCTTTTTTTTTTTCATTGTCACGGAAATTTTTAAAGTTTGCTTTATTTTGACTTGTAGCTGTCAGTGCAGAATACTGGTTACTACTGTTTGATAGCTGGGTTTTAATGTGAAATAACCAAAGGAAAACTTACCTATAAAATCTTTAAAACTTTTTGATTTCCCTAATGCAATACAGTAATATTTTCTAAAAAAAAAGGTGAATCTATGGTGCCAGATGGGCAAAATGTCACATAATGTGTGTCTGTCCATACTTGCAAAGAAAAGAAGTCTGTCATTGAAGCCATCACGAATACTCTAGGAATTTTTCCATGCTCTTCAGCTCTTCCAGAAATCACTTTCAGAAAGTGGCGAAATGGCCTTTGTACTCAAGGATACATCCCGGAGAACAAGTTTAATCTCTCTGGACTAACGGCTGCCTTTCTACAAACCAGTGACTTTGAGGTTAATGTTTAAATATTTAAACGGATTTGGCCTGCTGCCATTTAAGTAGAACGGCATGTGCTTAGCCCTGAGACTCAAACAGTTCCCTGGGTAGCCCAAAAAAAAAAAGAATTACTCAATAGTGCAGCGATCTGGTAACTTCAAAGATGGTAATTTAAGGCTACAAATTACAATTTAGGATACAAAAGTATCCTAAAGGAGAGCTATTGATCCCATTTTCCTATTTAGCTGTGGGGAATTTTTACAGATGGTGTTAGAACTTTTTATAGAACTTTTTAGGTTAAATGGGAGCACTTATCTGTGGGTCAAAGTCCAGTATAAAAAAACTAGTGTAGACTCCAGTAAAAAAATAATCCTAAAAGATACTGACCTGCATAAAGGAATATGAGAGTTGTTGAAAACTGGTTAACTTGTTAAATTCGGATGACTTAGTTTGGGTGGCAATGCAAGGGTTGAGCAAAGGATTGATGAGCTGAAACAATTTGGGAATCTTGGTACTTCTGACTTGAAATGGAAAAAAATTATAGAATAAAGCCAAGAGTAATTGTTCTGGCATTCTTTGGAAGTCTCGTGCTCTTTACCTTAATCCAGAGAACTGTTGCCTTTATCTGGAAGAGAAGTGGCACCTTCGACCCTGGGACCGCATCTCTCTAATCTGGTCTAATTCTGACCTTAAATTTACCGAGAACTCTGCTAAAAGCATCCCTCTTGGGAGAGTGCTTCCCGCCTCTCGTGCTGGATGATGCAAACCCAAATTTTCTGCCAAGTGTCCGAAGTATTTTCTATTAGTGGCCAGGTCAGAGCCACGCTGCGCTGGTGCCTGGATGCTCTCTGTAGCTGAGGGGACGAAGCGGCGTATGAGGCGTGCTGAGATAAGCCTGGCCAAGCAGAGGGAGGATACAATTTTCTTCCCTCATCTGGCTTCGTTGTACAAATCTCATGTGCAAGTTAAACAAGTATGTGAATTTTTCAACGTGTGTAGACGTGAAATCTCACACTTAAGAACTTCTCAAGAAAATAATTGTAAATCCCATAACTTCCATGAAATAAATGAAACAAGCCTATGAAATAAATATTTGAAGTTGCAACAACTTCCTGGACAAACCAGTATTTTGTTTAACTCTCATTAAGCTGTGCGGTATTTGTATTTCAGCAGGGAAGTGAAATACTCTGGGCCAGTGTTACAGTTAATTGCTTGAGCTCATGTTTGCATGTCCTAAAGGAAGGAATGATACTGCAAATGGCCAGCACAAAATTAATACGTCACATATTATCATGTGATTTGTGTGGCCTAAGGGGATGGTGCCTCAGTAAATGGTTATGGAATATGCACAGTGCCAAAAAGCATCCTCCTGCGGGCAGCGCAAGTGCTACACCTCTAAAACTAGTATCATAGAACCATAGAATGATCCAGGTTTGAAGGGACCTTAAGGATCATAGAGTTCCAGCCCCCCTGCCCTGGGCAGGGACACCTCTCACCAGACCAGGTTGCTCAAAGCCCCATCCAGCCTGACCTTGAACACCTCCAGGGATGGGGCAGCCACAGCTTCTCTGGGCAACCTGTTCCAGTGCCTCACCACCCTCACAGTCAAGAATTTCTTCCTGTGATCTCATCTAAATCTCCCCTCTTTCAGTTTAAAACCAATACCCCTCGTCCTGTCGCTCCACTCCCCAATAAAGAGTCCCTCCCCATCTCTCCTGTAGCCCCTTTAGGGACTGGAATGCTGCTACAAGGTCTCCCTGGAGCCTTCTCTTCTCCAGGCTGAACAACCCCAACTCTCTCAGCCTGTCCTTACTGCAGAGGGGCTCCAGCCCACTGAGCATCTCCGTGGCCTCCTCTGGACCCACTCCAATAGGTCCATGTCCTACCTATGCTGAGGGCTCCAGAGCCATCAAGACTCCAGGTGGGATCTCACCAGAGCAGAGTAGAGGGGTACAATCACCTCCCTCGCCCTGCTGGCCACACTGCTTTTGATGCAGCCCAGGATGTGGTTGGCTTTCTGGGCTGCAAGTGCACAACTCCTTACTGTTTTCCATCACAGATATCAGCAGCTGGAGACAAAAAATCATGATAATTTAATGTATCTGTGGATTTCATTACAAATTAAATAAATTTCCACTTCATTAGCTGTTTCACTTGCCATCCCAGGATGATTGGTTGGCCAAACATCCTTGACCAGGTTGACCTGGTTGGTTGACCAATCTCTTCCATTATGTCATCTGCTGGTGGTTGAGAGGAACAGGGAAGATCAAACTAAAGAAATCGGAGTTTACTTTTGAGTGCTTTACAGTTGGATAATAAAATGATAATCTGTGTTTTGTCCAAGAAATATGACAGTAAATACTTCAGCCAGAAAACTTTTAGTAGGAGCTTTACTACACCTTCCGTTTAAGATTAATTTTTTTAAATCCTAATTCTGAGAAAAAGGCTCTGTCCTAACCTTTGTGTGTTAAGTTGGGTGAAAGAGAACAGTGTGTTCAGACTGTCAGCTCAACTCTGAAAAGCTTGTGGTGATATCTGCCCGGTGCTGCCACGAGTTGTCCGCCAGCGCCAGCAGCCCCCTCCAGCATCCTTAGCCAAGGGAAAAGACTCCAGCGGTCAAAGGGGTGGGCACACCATTTGAGAAAGCTGTCCAAGAAAGCACACATGCTTAGTCAGTTGACAAAATATGAATGGATGGGTCAAACAGAAAATAATTTTGGATCTGTGGTGTTCTGGAGGTGTTTAAGCAGTATTTAAGCAGAGTGAAAGCATGTTAATCTCCGTGAGGGAGGTTGTTATGAGCAAAGTGGCCAGTAATAAAGGAGAAACATCTGCCCACCACTCAGTGTTGAGGTGGGGGGGTGCCTTAAAGAACAGCTTTTCAGAAATCCTTAACGTCATGACCAAGCCATAACGACTTTCAGCTGTGTCCCAGGAAGGTCTGGTAATGGCAAGGTGATGGCAGGCTCGGCACAGCAGGGGAGGGATGACCTGGATGGGCAACCTTTGGTCAGTGATGTGTTTATTTTGGAGGCTACTCCTGTTCCACAGGTGCTCAATGCTCCATTTTTCTGTTAAATTCTGGTGCAGTGTATTGTTCTGATGGTAAACGCAATGAACCGGTGTCGATATTTGAGGCGCTGGGATGGGATCCTGATGACAAGCCAAAGTCTCGGCCCTTCCAGTACTGCTGTCTTCCACTGGTAGCTCAGTGGAGCTGTAGTACGCTGTGTGTTAGGTGGAGTTTGAAGCCTGTTGCTATCCGGGTAACTTCTAGAAGGCTTTTTGAAGAACAGAGAGAGACTTGGATTTGCCAAATCAGTTGTTTGACACCTTGAAGCGTTTTAATGCTACAAAGCTCATTGGTAGAGATTGTGGCCCGGGAATGTGGGATGGCTTAAAGAGGTCTTTCTAGTTCCGAGAGCAAGCATTTTATTCATTTACTACTTGTTGCTAAAGGATGTCCTGGTAGTGTAAGAGTTTTCACGTATTTCTCTATAGGTAAAAGAGTTAGTTGAAGTTCTGTGCCTTCTTTTAAGGATAGTGCATTATCAATCCGCATTTATAATCGAAGATAAGCTCATAGTTTCTTGTAATACGTATGTATCACCAACAGATGTACATTGGGCACTTTATACCTTAGGTTCCTAACTCCCTTTTTTTTTCAGAAGTATTAGAGGTTGCTTTTTAAATTTTCCATAATTTTGTGACCTTTCAAGGAACTTCAAGTTGTTTTCATTTCTTACCGCTTGAAAACCCAGTCATTGAACTGAATAAATTAAATGAATGGAAAGTTCTGTTTCTTGTTCAGAAACAGAAATTATTCTGATATATTTAACTCTTCACCTCTAAGTTTGTGTACCCAAAGCCAGTGGTTTATCTGTGTTTAAAAACATTGTCAGTGAGCACATGCCACTCAAATGTCTTAATTTGAATGATGAATACGTTACAGTGGAGTTTAATACAGCTGTTATAATTTCACATTTAAATTGACTTTGTTAAAATGTATTTGTTTATATTTATTGCAATTCTTTTATACCCTGAGGAAAGAAATACTTGCAGAGGGCGAAAATAGCTTTAATGCTGTTTTACATAGCTAGTGTATCCCAGCTTGCCTTTTATTTTTCCTTTTACTTTTCTTGCAATGCTGAATTAATTGAGAAGGCTACAGTAAATAAGGGTAACAGCCAATTATACACTTTTAGGGTAAATCTGTGATGTGGTTAAATTAATTGAGTACAGGAAAGTCTCTAGTTGAGGTTTTTTGGAAGCACTGTATTCATCTTTCCTTGCCTGTAGCAGGCAGGAGCGAGACACTGCGGTTTGTGTCACTTAAAGGTGAGGGAGAACTGTTAGTTCTGTAGGGCAAAAATGAATAATTGCTTGACGTGTTGCAATACGACTTTTTCCAAACAACTGTTCTTTCCTCGGGCTATCTGAAAGTAGGCTAAGATTTAATTTCTCCAAGCTGCTCTGCAGACTTTTTAATATATAAAATTGTCTTCTCGGCCAGCTGTTTGTTGTAATTTGTGGTGCAGGGGGGAAGGCTGGCGGGTGTGGGGGGAACACCTGCATGTCTGTGTGTGCTTCTCTCTGCAATTTGGAGCACGGGGGCAATGTTTCCCTGCCCCCTGAGCTCTGAGCATCCCATCCCACTTCTTGGGGAGCTGACAGCAATGGGGGACACCGGGCAAAAACTCCCGGCCACTGTAGCTGCTGTGGAGGAAGTTTTGTAGCCTGGCTCTATATCAGAGTTGTGGTAGCCCACAGCTTTATGAAAATAGCAATTTGTGGTTTTTAAGTCTTACGAGTCCCTCCGTAACAGAGGAATTGAAGAATTCCATCCTCCTCCTGCTCCAGACCTGGCCGGGCGAACCAGTTGCTTACTTTGTTGAACAGAGCTCGTGTCCCTCACTGTAAATAAGGTCTGAAGCATTACAGAAAATTTCCTCATCTGTTAAATCTGTGAAGTCCTTGTCGAACCTGCTCTTGGGACGTGTTGCGAGCACGCAGGGAGCTTTTGATGCAGCGCTGGCAGAGAGTCTAAGGAAAATTCTTCAGCCTGAGCTTTTTATTGCTGCGTGGCTGAACTGAAAAAAAGTTGAAAGCTGAAAATCTCATGAGAGGACTCTGTACAGTCCGGCTTCTAGGTTTTAGTTTGTTTTTTTTTTCTTTTCCCCTTAATCTTACTGATTGCTCTACTGATTGAGGAGAGCTTTTGATGACTAATCTAACTCAGCCTCAACTCGTCTCTTTTAAAAGGCTTGTGCTTTGACCAGGGTGAGTAGTTTGTGGCGTGTTTTTCTTTCACTCGTGCCCTAGCGTGAGATGCTACTGTATTCCAAATAACTTTCCAAATGCATTACTTGAAGTTGTTTATTCCAGAAATACAGAATCATACTCTTCTATGTGGCTCTTACAGTTTATTCTTTGCTACTTGGAGAATAATAAGATTACTTGTACTTTCTGAAGCTGTGTGCCTAAATATAGTCCAAAGTAAACCTTTTAGTTGCAAAAATTACAACAGAAGCTGGTAATCTTTGTGAGGGAGGTCTGGTGACTTCTGTCAAACCATAACCACGTACTGTCATTGATTTAATGTTCCCTGGTAGCTTAAATTTAACAGCTAAAACAGAAGTATTAGTGGCTTCCACAATTAATGCTAAAAACATGCCAGGCTGGGAGAGAAATGCCAAAAGAAACCCTGCAAGTCGTTTCCATATGTTGCTGACACGTTATTTCCTGGAAGGCTGGTTGATGTGTTGGCAAAACTAGCATAATATGCCATTTTCTATTAAAGTTTGGGAAGAACAATCAAGTTGCAGTTCTTAAAATGGAGAGTTGGGGATGATAAAAGGCCTCCACTTAGTGGCTTTTTTTGGTATTCTCAGGATTTGAGGTAATCTTTGATCATTGATCTTTGCATGCTCTAAGGCATTGCTTTTTCATCTGTTGCTATCTTTAGCTAAGCTAAGATACTAAAACGGGAGCTGCCGGTGTTTGATTTCTAAATAGAAGGAAAGATCAATAAAACTTTTAAAGGTGGTAGAGGAAACTTAATGTGTTTCTCCTTATGGGAGGGTTGAAGACTTATACCTAGAAAGGGGAAAAAAATAGGGAATTAATGTAATACTGCAAAATTTATTTAAACCAACAAAGTTAAGCGTTGGATTTAGTATTAAATTGTAATAAATGTGTATGGGGCTGTTGGATAAGAGCAGTAAGTATTCCTAAAGAAACCCCAGAAGCAGCTTTTGAAGGCTTGTAGTGCAATGGCAGTATCCTAAATTTATGATACTATTTCTTGGGTCATCTAGCAACCTTTTAAGAAAAATATCTATTTTTAATCTCTCCCATTCTAACCCTGAAATGGCAGAGGAGGAAGGGAGGAATTAGTTTCATGCCTGCATTTCCATCCCTCCCATTTTCACCTGTGTCTGTCTGTTACCATAGAATAGGACCAGTAACAACACTTTTTCCAAAAAGCCTAAGACTTTTCTTTATGTCTTTATCTTATTACCACTGGAAGGTGAAAAGTGCATGTGAGGAAGCGTATGCATTTGAGGAATAGTGTTGAATAAACTCAAAAATAAACTTAAATATTCCGAGTGGAAGCTGTGACGGGTGTCAGGTGTCCTGCACAGCCAGACAGGGTCAGCCCACAGCAGAGTGAGCTGATGTCTCACACTAGAAGGTCTGGAAAAGTGCATTAAGCTTAATAAGCTTAAACATTTAACAAAAGGGGAGCACTGAAGGCGCTGTGGGGTCTGACCTACACAGGTTTCTGTGTGAGCACAGGGGAATCTGTTGTCGCAGAGGACTTAATGTGCTGGTTCTCATTGCTCTCCAAAACTGGTCCTTTCCTGCACAGGTGGAGCGAAGGAGTGTGGTCACTGGGACCTGAGGGAGCCTGGGATTTAGGTGACCATGTAGTACTGATTGCTGCCCAGCCATGGGCTTTCATCCATAGGGAAAATAAAAGCAATTGTATGATCCTTGCATGTCTTGTCCCGTTCCGGGTCACCCTGCCTTAGACCAGGCTGTTTGTGACAGTGTATTCAGGTGCCAGAAAAGCAAATGTGTCCTCCCCCGTCTCAGCTGAGGCTTCCTGACTTTCAGCTGGTTCTCTGCTTTACTGATGAGGCTTCAGCTGCTGAGAGCAGGTGATTTGCGTTTGCATCAGTGCAGCTGCGGAGTTCTGGTCTGTGCAGGAATTTGCTGTTGCCACTCAATACCTGAGAGTCTGCAAGTACCTTCTGTCCCGAGAAGGAGCCCGTGACTGGTATTTCTCTGTATATATTCTTTCTAAATAAGTGTGACGGCACTGACATCTTGTTTCTTTCTGAATATGGTATGTATTAAGCAGAAAATGGTCTTGTGACTCTCACTTTTTTTTTTTTTTCTTCTAGTCAGTAATCTAAAAGTCATCTCTGCTGTTCTGCTCGGGGTGGGGACTCTCATTCAGGCAACCTTTTTCAGGAGGGATCTTAATTTTTCTTCCAGTGTTCTTTTTCCCAGGTATCCATAGCTTTCTAAAGGAGTGCGTGAACTTGTTGGGGGGGGCCTACAGGAGAGATGGGGAGGGATTCTTTATCAGGGAGTGGAGCTATAGAACAAGGGGTAATGGTTTTAAACTGAAAGAGGCAAGATTTAGATTGGATATTAGGAAGAAATTCTTTCCTGTGAGGGTGGTGAGACACTGGAACAGGTTGCCCAGAGAAGCTGTGGCTGCCCCATCCCTGGAGGGGTTCAAGGCCAGGCTGGATGGGGCTTTGAGCAACCTGGTCTGGTGGGAGGTATCCCTGCCTGTGGGAGGGGGTTGGAACTGGATGATCTTTAAAGTCCCTTCCAACCTGAACCATTCTATGATACAATTATTCTTGTTGTGCAGAGAATGTGTGGCAGCCTGCAGTCAGGAGAGTCTGGTTTTGGGGTGTCCCCCTGAGCCTGGTGATGATATAATCCTTGTTGTTGCTGTTTAAGTGAGTGAGCAGCTGTGACTGCTGCAGTTACATCTCTGTAGTTGTTAGAAGCTGCTGAGGTGGCTCTCCTTGTGCTGGAGGGCTGTCAGCTTCTTGTACCTCAGCTGGCTCTGTGCATCTCGGCAGAGAGGTGGGATGGCACGACAAAGCTGTCAAGCTCTTGTGGCTCAAGTAACATGAGATATGTGAAACTTGGCAGCGTCAATTTGAGTGAGGTCTGGTGGTGAGACCACAGGAATGTTCTCTGAGTTGGCATTTGGTTTCCCCTTCCATATTGAATATTTTGAATGTATTGACCTTCTGGGTACGTGCAAGATGAATCTGTTGAGACCATGGGGTGAGTCTACACAAATGTGGACTCTCGCTCAGCAAGGTGTTGATGCTCATGGTTACTGGTGCTCTGATTTCAGTTATTACAGCCTGATTTTGACTTTACTATTGCATTGTTTGATTCAGAATGAAAGGAATTCTCCTGTGGTTGGTTTGGGGTCCAAATTCTGTCGGACCCCAACAGTCCCAACAGTCACTGATCTAACTTTTGATTTGCATATATATATTTATGTTGAATGCTTAACCTAAAAGGGATCTTAATAAATATATTCTGTGTTGTTTAAAGAACTAGTATTTTATAGTTCTGTATTAGAACTGGTATTTTCTCCTTGTACAATGTAAATGAGTTACACTTTAAATCAAAGAATTAGATAGAGATAGGCATCTGATTCATCAAGCTATCCTAACAGCGAGTTCCCATGTGTTATTGCACTCAATCTGTGGCTATGATAAGACTTGTGATTGCTTTGTCAAATAGCTTTTAAAATGTATTTTTCCATTGTGTGGTCTTATGAGCCAAGCATACAGGTACCTGATGTATAAATAAACCTGAATACTGAGGTTTATTCCATTTATTTCTGCTAATGCTGAGCAAGCTTGTTGAAGTAAGTGCAGTAGGATTGGGCTGTATCTTGTGTCCAGTCCATTCTGTACAAAATAACTGAAGCATCCTTTAATGTGACAGGATGGAGAAATGTGGCCACTAAGCTGGTGTACCACGATTGGAGTTGAGCAGGAGAAGGCACTGATGCCTGCAGTGGTTCCTCTGTTAGTAAAGATTACTCTGGTTAAACCAAAACATGCTCTCCAACGTGTTGGTTTGTGAATGCCACTTTATTCTCAAGGTGTAAGGCTCCTTCACTGAAGTCTCTCAAATATATTGGAGATAAAAAACATGCTTAAATAGTATCCCAAATGCTGCTTTGCTGCTATAGCATGTGCTTGCCTCGGGTTTGGTTTGTATTTCCACCTGGTGTGTGAAATCACAGTCTCCTTGTACATGGGATTACTGGTTTGTATACCTAAAGTAATTTTTAAGGAATGGGTGTGGTTTGTCTGTAGCACTTAAATTTGTTAGTTGCCAACTTTTAATTTGAAATGTGGGTGGGAATAATTAAAATACAGTGATTTGGGAAGAAAATGGTCAAAAGACTGTGTCTAACAATTTACTGATGTAGAAGGCTTGATTGTCACACAATTTGATTTTTAGGCTGGTATCTGTGCCTCAGTAGAAGCTGTTCACCTCTCATGTGATCATTTTAGAATACGCATTTTTCTCATTTCTCTTTTAAGAAAAATCAGAGACCACCTCCAGATTTTTTTTTTTTTCCAAGACCCTTACCAGTGGTCAGAAATAAAAGTGCCCCAGCCACCAGTTGCTCTATCAGGTGGAAGAGCAGAACTAATTGGAGCACTTGGTACTTGTAGGCAAATTCAACCTCAGCCTTCTGCATGAGCGTTGTCCCAGTCCATGGGGACTGTCTCCACTTCTGACTTCTGGTTTTGAACATCTTTGTAGAGGCAAGAAATCCAGCCCAAGGAAGCTTATTACACCCAGTGTATTCCGAGATCTATTTTAACAGACTGCTGTTCCCCTATATATTTTTTTTCAGAAAACAGTTGAACAATTTTTAGACTAATCACCAAATACTCCTCTGCATCCCTGAAGGTTTAGCCATAGATGGACTTTCCAGAGGACCGAAGCAAGTGGTTTCCAGGTGCCAATCCCTTCCACCCCTGCTTCTTGTGAGGCAATTTCCTCTGGAGACAGTTCCTAACGCAGCACTAATTGCTTGCAGTTGACATTTGTGAGCGGTATACTACCCAAATGACTTGTGAAAACGCCTCTGGTATGTTTAACTTGGCTTAGAGGAAACAGAACCCCAGTGGTGGACCTGAAGGGAAAACATCAAGGTATAAACAGTTTCCTCTTCCAGGAACATCCCCCAGTACCTGCTGAAGGAGGGAGAGAGCACTCTTAACTAATAAATTCTCTCTAAAACTAATGGAAATGAGAGATCTGGGAGATGGAGATCTCTTGTGGATTCTTCTTGGATAGTCTGCTCAGCTCAACTATTTTTCCTCAGCGTTCAGCAGTTATGGCTGTGTATTTTCCTAGCAGGAGAAGCTTCATGACTTTTCCCCCTATTCATTTGCTCGGATTACTCAGCACTGGGTGTGTTCTGTGGTTTGGGGTTTTTCTGTTTTGTTGGGGTTTTTTTTCCCTCCCCCTGCCTAGGCAACCCTTCTCGGTTCAGGCTACTCCAGCGTTCTGGAATTTCATTTACCAGAGAACTTGTATCAACAAACTGTGCATTCAGAGCCCCGACTGAGCAGGACATGACGTTCCTTGTTTGTGCACTGCGAATTGGTGGATTTCTAGATTGAAATCTAGAAAGTGAAGCTTTGTTAACATGCTTCAGTGGACTTGATGCTGATAAATGAAATAATTCTGCTATGCAAATTTAAATTTACAGAGTTTGCTTTGGGAAAAAAAAGTGTTGTTCACCCTTCACAGGACGGTATTTGGTTGTGCAAGTTCAGTTTTATTAGGTACTAATTCACTTTTATTGGGTAGCTAAGCCACTTCTTTTTTTGGCTTTTCTTCAACAACGTTTCTTCCTCGTTCCTGCAAAAAAACCCCACTTAATGCTATGTGCAACCCAAATACCTGTCCCAATCTGAGAGTTATTTCCTTACCTCTTTAAGCTGAAGCACAGGAGGAAGAGTTGCTTATCTGTGTCCCAAACTAACATCCATGATATAAAGTTACTCGAGTATACTTATTTATCTTAGCCCTGTGTAGGAGTTTTCCTCCCGCGTTGCAGAGTGGTGAAATACTTGCTGTGTGAAACGCTGGTGTTTCTGACTCTCTTCTGATATGGATGAGAGTTTCATGGCTTTTCGTGATGTTAAGTGACTGTTTTGACCCAGCAGCTGCCATTTGGTGTCGGTGCTTAGCAGAATTAAATAATGAAGGTCTGGTGACCAACGTAAATCCAGAAATAACATTGTCTCTGTTGCCCTCTTAATGATGGATGTGTATTACGTCCTTGGAGGATGAGCCTGGAAAGCACAGCTTGGGAGAAGCTTGTGTGAAGTGGTGCTGTACGTCCTGGTGATCTCTGCAGTTTTGAGCTGGGGAAGATTGCAGTTTTGACTATAAGAACATAAAGGCATCGTTTAACACAAATCTTAACAATAAAAGCATCGTTTAAATTGCCTGTCCCTATGCAAAATCTATAGAAGTTGAAGTGATATTTTTTATTTTTTTTTTCCACTGACACTTTTTGCAGAGCCCCTTTATCCTTGTGTTCTCCCAATTATTTTCTGCTGTGGATTTGTGTGTCTCAAATGTGCTTTAGCCCAAGAAAATAGTATTTTGTAGGTTGCTGCTGAGAAACTGGGGGTCTGGTTTGAATGACTGCTTTAGGTGTACCACTATGCTGCTGTCACCGTTTGTATGCAGTTCAGGTTTTCCCTTCATCAGGCTTATAAAGCCAGCAAAGTCAAAGCTTAAAGGGTTAAATGTGAGGTGAGCTGTATTGCAAACTGGGTCGTTTATACAGGGCACCAATTCCTAGAGACTCCGGGGAACCAATCCATGTGTATGGGTGAATCATCTGACCGAGGGGGCCGTACCCTTAAAAGTTAATGTGTGATCAGTCCTTGCGAAAAAAGACTGAGCTGAGGCTTTCAAAAACCAGCCAAAGGAAGAGAAAAGCAGTTCTTGCCTGTTAATCATGTAGCTCCTGTTAGGCTGTCAGTTATTCAAGGGTTATGATCTAGTTTATTATAAAACCAGGGTGCTGCTCTTTCACTCTGTAGCACAGGGGCAGTCCTTGGCCGGTGCGTGCCATGTCCTCTGGTTGCCAGCATCTCTCAGCTCCAGGGGAGGCTGTGCCAGAAGCTGGAACTCACTTGGGAATGTCAGGTACGGATGCGGTACTGCGTGTGTGACACTTCTGTCACTGTCCGTGGCATTGATTTTGGTCAGTCCTGAGCGGAAATCAAAGCTAATGTTCCTGTATAATTGTAGTTCCAGGGTGCCTGCAATGATCTGGTGAGATATGTATCTATATATAGATATATATAGAGAGAGATATATATATACACACTTTACTCTTGTGGGAAGCTGTCGAGTCAGCTAAACAGTTGAATGGGGAGAACCCTTTGAGAGGGTGGCATTTGAAGTTAAAACACTTTTCAGCTCTCTGGTTAAAGCTCTGGGGGTAGAGGTTTGGCTTGAGCTGTAAAACAAATGGGAGGCTATAATAAGCAGCCTTTGGATTTGATGTTTAAGCAGCTTGACTCAAGGAAAAATATTAAAATAATGGATTTGCACCGCTTGAATCTTAAGGAAGAAATTATAATTCTTTGCTACTTATCTTTAGACTGCCGCATTCCTGTGGGATCTGAGAGGGAGTGACGGGATAATTTCTGTATATGAGTTTTGAGTCCCACTCTCGCCCCGTGGGGCAAGAACCTCCTGTGGGAGCGCTGCTGCTCCTGCTCTGCTCAGGGCTGGAGTGGAGCCCCTTCCCCAGAGCCGAGGGGCAGCCGTGGGGAGCCAGGCGGCCGCCTGCCTGTCTGGACCCCTTCCAGATCACCCGGGCGAGACCAGTAACCTTGCCCTGGCAGCCTTTCAGGCAACGTGTGCCCAGTTCCCCTTTCTCTCCATTCCTTCACCCAGGAATTTCAGCCTGTCGGCAGCCGTGTCAAGCGGCACGGGGAGCTCGTGCTTTCCAGAGGGCTCCGACTGCAGCCTGATGCCTCGCAGCGTTGCAGAAAAATCAAGCTATTTTCTCTGAACAGCTCTGCAAAACTGTGGTGGCATCTTTCTTGGCGTTTGCCCATGGCAGAGGTGCAGTGCTGCGTTGAGCTTTGCAGGGTTAGTCCATCTTGGATTCAGAGGCTTGTGTCTTCTGGGACCAAAAGCAAACAAACTAAAAAACATACAAAGAATAAAGCATAAAAATAAACTCTTTTAGCAGGACCGATCTCACTGTGAGAAACAGTTTCCTTTGTAGGGAACATAACATTTTTTTTTAATATAAAAACAATGTGTGGGTTTTGTTTGTTGCTCTCTTCTTTTCTCCTCAGACTGCAACATTTGGAAGGGTGGTTGTGAATTGCCTGGTTGCCCCAGATGCTGGTTGGGTAAAGCTGCAGGTGAAATATTGGTGAAACTGTTAGGATTGATAGAAGTCAAACTACTATTCAGTAACACTTACTGAAAATCCTCCACAATCACTGTACCTTTAGGACTTCTAATTACTGGGTTGAAGCAGTTTCTTATTTGGCTACTAAAATATTATTTCTCGTAACCACTTTATTGCAGTTTTATTAGGTTTTGTTCACTATATATAATCAGTAGTCTTAAATATTTTTTTTTCATAAAATGCAGTAACAGCTGTCTAATTGGCAAGTACAGCATCTTCAGAATTAAATTTTGCTGTGATGCTGTGCAAAAGTGCAGTCCTAACTCGGTGGTAGAATTTCTTGTAGAGTAAATGCAACATGTTCTTGGCTGGCTGTAGTCTTTTCTGAATGAATGACCGCTTCTGCACAGCAAGCATCTTTGAGTCCCCAAAAGCTGCAAGCTGATTAAAATTCTGGTTCATGTGAGAAGTCCTAAGCATCTTGATTGATTCTTCAATTCGTACTGCAAAAGGATATCATGGCAAAGGTGCTGCTTTTTCAGTCATTAGAGACCGGGTTGATCTGTTTTTTCAGAGAAATTAATCAGGTTATAGATTTGTTACAGGGAATAATCCGCTAGAGCTAAATAAAACTGCTGCACTTGCTGTGTGTTGAGCCCTCTGCAAACTAGTTCATAGTGTGTGTCCCTGTTAAATATAGCCAGTTGCTGAACAGCTTCTCAGTTTTAGGTGAAGATCTGGAAGGACACGCAGTGCACGGGAGCAGATGAGTCTCTCTGTGGCCGTAACTACCCTATGCCATCGGCACAGCCACCGCAGTGGCCAGAATGCCCACAGCAGCAGGGACACGGATGCTGCATAAAATAGTTCAGGAACGTGAAAAGCTTCAAGTCAGCACATAACCCTAAGCAATCTCAGCGTATGCTGCCTAGCACATTGTGGTATACTCGCTTGGCATTAAAACTTGATTGTAAAGGCAAGTATTTAATGAAGGAGTTATTTCAGTGGTAACGGTTGAAGCCATCTCTGCTCGGACTTGCCAAACAAATGACTAAGTTGTGGCTCATTGTTAGGAAACAAGAACTTTTTTGGTTTGTTTTTTTTTTCCAGCGCTATGACTGGTATTTTAGCCACCACCTTTGCACGGGGCTGCTTTGCAGAGTATTTCTGCTGGTTTTGTACTTGCTGTTTCATGAAAGCCTTGGAAATGCGAGGACATGCTTGAAGAGCACAAACCTTGTTTGCTCAACATTAAAGTTTCACTTACTTGCTGTATCTGAGTGCCTGGGTAGACCCAGAGTGAATTCAAAAGGCAGTTCTGTTCTTGCTAATCTATTACCACCTTTCTTCCTACACAGATAATATTTCAATCTCAGAGGGAAAATTCCTGTGAATAATCCTGGCTTGCTGTTTCGTAACTTCAAGATATCAACATGTGTAAATGTACCCTTTAAGTGGTAGCAGTGGAGAAAATCAATTTAGCTGAATTTCAGGGAACAGAGAAAGTGAGCAGTATTTGTAACCCCTATCTAGTCAAAGAGCTTGAATGCTGATTAGGATTGTTGAACATAGGGCACTGACGGTCTCAGTCTTGTTTGTGCTTAGCTATTCAGTCAGGTCTTTGAAAAAGAAGGGCTTGAACCTTGATCTTCCAAGGAAGTGCCGTAATAAATGTACTGTTGTTGGTGGTTGGTTTCTTTTTTTTTTTTTCCAAGTTCCAGCTCCTTACTTTCATTGTGACCTGAAAGTTTATCCTTCCTTGTGCAAGAACATAGGCTTCTGCTAAACAATTTAGTTGTGATAAAATAGCAAAAAAACCCCAAACCAAACCCCAAAGCATCTTTCTGAAAAGTTGATACCTAATTGAACCAAGAAGCAATAACTTAATGTCATTCTTACAAGTTCATGAAGAATAACAGAGTAAATATTGATCTTATGGAAAACCATACACAGCTTTTGCTAATGATGGCAACGGATAAATGAACGATAACTGTGTGTACTGGGCTGTATTTTGAAAACCCCGTGAGTAGTCTGTGCCACTCTTTGCTGTCTTAATCAGGCTCTCATTCATAGCTTCATTAAGTCATAAGAGAGCGCTGGAATATCAAACAAGAGGCTCGTTGGTATTCTCACTTACGTGTTCAAATAGGAGGCTTTGGTTTTGTTTGGTCATGAACCTAATCTCAAATAATAAAGTACACTTGCTTACTTAAGCTCTCGGCATAGCTAGTGTTTGTCACCGGCTCGTGTGTGCTTATCCCCATTGCTTCCCTCAGTTTCATCTTGCCAGTTGCTGTAAAGCAGAGCGTGGGGGAAAGGCACGTGGATTGGCGGAGCTTCCTAGTCCAGGGCATGGCACCTCCAAGTCCCCAAAATACAAGATGTCCTTTCTAGACACTGTTTTCAAGTGTCTTGGTTATCTAAGTGAAAGATGGACTTAATTTTAGGAAAACTCGCTGGACCAGTCTTTCTCCTCTAAATATAGAGTTCTCCCTGAACTTAACCTTACAATAAAAATCACAAGCTGGTGATTATTAAAGGAAGAAAAACTGTATTAGCAACACACTAGATAAATCTGGTGGAATGTCTGAGTCTATTATGTGCCTCCAAATAATAGTCTGAACTTGAAGATAGAGACAGCAACCTACCATCCTTAAAGACAGGCCAAGGACGGACAGAGTTTATGAACAATTAAATATACAAGGCCCCTTCATCTTAGGAAGGCAATGACTACGGGCAAGGAAAAGAAAGGTCCAAAAGCAGTTGAACCTTTCCATTGAACCAGGGCTCTGAGGACTGACTCGCTGGAGGCCGTGAGATTGGGGAAAGCACTAACTTATTGGGAGTTAGATATCCATTTGGTCACTGGTAGGAGGAAGCTTGTAGGATAGATGGACCTGTTCGCATGAGCAGTCTGGTGGCACTGTGTCATGGTTTGAATGTCATATGGGATGTCAGCCCCCTCTCACACAACTTCAGGATGTATGATTTCTGTCTGCAGCTCTATGCTCAACTGCCTTTCCACTTCTGCCATACCTTAGTGCCAAGACTCAACTGCTTAATATCCATGTTCCTTGGTTACTACCCCTTGTAAGCTGGTGCTTCAGTCTTGAAGCAAGGTGGCAAATCGCTGAGTAGAAGGGAAAACCCCATGCTTCGTGCCTGTGAAAGTGATACTGCTCCTTCAAACGTGCCGGTGTGATTGCTCACAAACCCAACTTTATTTCTGCTTACCATAGCAACTGGCGTACATTGATTCTAATTTTTAAAATGGCTTTGAGTAAAGCATTCAGGTGTCCCTTAGCTACCCTGTGGGGATGGGTAATTTGTTATCATCCCCGCTGGCACCGTGAAGGTGTTGTGTTTATGCTGTGTGTTCATAAGCGATTAGCATATGAGCTGTTCGTGTAATTCCCTTCTAGGAGTATGTTGTGCTTGTAATCTTGTAAATGTTTGGGTGAAGTTGTCTTAGGGGCTTAACTCCTCTCTTCTAATAGCTTGAATTAGCTTGGCAACAGCCTAATTCACGTCAGGATGGGACATTACTGGGGCTGCACAGGGAGCTCCGAATTTGCCATTCTGCACAAATGTGGCATTACCTGAAATTGGGTGTTTTCCCAGTGCTTTCTGATGGAACACGTGTGAGCAACATTGGATGGGGCATGTTGGGAGGGATGCCTGGTCGCTGCAGGCTCCCTCCTGGATGCTGCCATCTCTGCCTTCAGGTGGATGTGCTGAAAAAGCCCAGACTGGTGTGGTTCTGTTTTGTTCCAGAACACGGTCAGGGAAACTGGTTGTAGTGGCACATGAAACGCTTTACATGGTTTCTGACTTCAGTGACTGCAGTAATTGTGATTATAATATGGTTTTCTGCTGAAAAACAAATGCTGACAGTGGGTTTTGTGTGGAATCAAAGCACGTTGGGTTGATGAGAGCACTTCCAGGCTGCCTGCATGTCTGGGACCACCCTCTCTTTTTGGGATTAATTGCCCCCCATCCTGCTTCATACAGGCTGCACAAACATAGCTGGTGGGTGAAAGGACCCAGTTCTAGATGGAGTACTAGGGGAAGTGCAAATTACTCCTGTCTGTGCTGTGACACTAACACAAACTGACTTGCATTCTTGTAGTAATCTGTGAACTTGTAGTTTGAATTCCCTATTGCAATTGATGCGGTTTCGATTCTCATTCACCCAGCACTGAACGAGTCACTGTCCCTCTGCCCTGTTACAGCACAGGTAGGTTTGTAGATGTGACAAGACCTTGCTCAGAGCCCTGTTCTGCCCATTGTAGTGTGTTTCTCCTGGATCTGGGGCTGCTGACAGCTGATGTCTTCTCCTTTCAGGAGAATCTGCTTGCCAGGCTCCTTTCCCTTTTTTTTTTTTTTTTTAACCCAAAGTGATGCCTCTGTTACCTAAAACTCTTATACATGTTGAGGAAGGGGAAAGCTGAGAGTTCTGATAGCTAAGACTTTTTTTTTAACACGTAAACATTTGAAATATGCACCTGAAATTTGGCAAAATGAGCTTTACTGAAAGCACAAACCAGCTGAACTGTTTTGCCCAGCACTGTCATGTGTTGAGGAGACCAGGCATGCATAATCCTTGTTGATGTCAGACAAACTCAAAGCGAGTTTATCAGTAGTATTTAGTTTAGAGAATTCCTCAAGTCATTAGTTGCTGGGAACAGTATATTCTTGGGAAGGAATGTTCTTGGGAAGGGCAACTGTTGTGTCTGTGCATCTGCTAATGACCACTGCTATGGAGGAGATGCTGGCTGAGGCTAATTTTTCATTGAGCCTCCTGTGGCAGATCTTAAATCTAAAGAATTTCTCATCGCCAGGAAGCCTGATGAACATATTAGTACCTGCAGAGTTAGAGAATGTCAGTTTTTTGAGGACTAAAGTTCATCTAGGTTACAGATTTTTTTTATACACTATACTTAATCCTTAGGAATACCTCACTGTTTATGCAGGACACTTCTGGGACTCTAAATGTGGATATGAAACTGTATTTGAAGTTGGTTTAGCTGCTTATGGAAGTCTTGATTATTGAAGTGAAAATTTGCTTTAAAAATAGTTGAATCAGTGGTTTGTTTCCCTATATCCTCTGGTTATGTGAAAGTCCAGAGCACTGAGTGAGCCAACTTCTGTATGTACAGGTACACATTCGTATATGCAACTTTAATGTACTTCCTTGTTTCTCTACTCGGTCACAAATCTACTTTTATTTTTCTTGGAGCTTCTTCAGCATCAATTGGATCAAGGTTTACTTAACTGCCTGTGTTGTTTCAAATTTTGCCATTGTTTGCTATGCAATACTGTAAGCAAACGTGTCATTCTTTAAATTCTTGGGATCTCAGTCTTGCTAAGTCTTGGCACTTTGGAGTTCCCTGTTTTCTGCAGTGAGAAAGCTCTCAAAAGAGGCGAGGCTGCTGAGCTAACGCTGAATCAATCAAAATGAAATCTTAACTTCTTGTTGCATGTCTAGGTGAATGAGCTGTGTTATGGGCTAGTCTCCAGACAAGTAGAAACTAGTTTTGAAGTGCCAAAACAACAGAGAAAGCAAAGTTTGCAATTACTTTTCAGCAGTTGATTCTGTGATTGACTTAAATAATTGGAAAATTATTCAGGACAGGTTCTTGTCCTGCCTTCAGGGACAACTTTTTTGGAAGACCTCTTGAATCTGCCTTAGATTTCCTAATGGAAGATGGAAATGAGGGTACTAAAATTGTTCATGCTTCTGCAGGGATTGAGTAATAGTGGGTAGGCAAAGGATCTAGAGCAGTCTTAAGGAATCAGGAGATTGTAAGCTACTCAAATCTTGTAATTTCATCTTGAGGGAGAAAGGGGGAAGAGAGGAGGGTGCTGTCTGATCTCAGTAGCTTCTTGTTTCCTTGTTCCATGGTCTTCTTACCCTCAGTCTGAGACAAATGTTTAAAGTCCCATGTAAGGACAAGGCTGTGGGCTAGAAGCCACTCTGTGTTGGGTCCATAGTGAGCATGCAAATTCCTGCAGTTCTTAAACAGCCTTAATTTGAGTGGTTTCTTTGTACTTAAAACCATTTACAGGCCCTGTAGCCTGTCTAGAAAGATGTATACTTTTCACTGGAATGAAAAAGTATTTATTTTGAATGTAGTTATTCAAGCTCTGTTTTCAGCTGAAGAAAATAAGGTTTGAGGAGAAATGTCAGCTTTTTGAATGATGCATTCTTGTTTTTGCCAATTTACCTTTCGCTACTTCATGTGCTGGCTTTATACTTTCCAAAGTATTTGTTGATAAGGGTTTGTTTTCTTTCCCCTCCTGTGGTTTCTGAAATGGTTTATATGGTTTCTGTGAGGATTTAAATTTCTGTGTCAGCAAAGAAATCAAGAGTTGCTCCTGTTGTTACAGCAAATTTGTTTCCCGAAGCAGTCATTGATTCCTGTACAAAACTATGATAAAGGAATTGTTCTTCAAAGTGCCTAATCAACATTGAAATAACAATAATGGGAGATTTCTGCTATGTTTTCTGATCTTGTTGCCTCCTTGACCTGTCTCAGTGTATTGCAATCAGTATTGTTGTCTTAGTAGAGATGGTTGATAGCGCAGATCAAATATTCTCTGTTTTTCTGCTAGCTCTGGATTTTTAGTCTGTGTAGGGACTCTGCTACTCATTGTGGTTAATTCACAGTCAAATAATTTCAGACTTCAGTATAATTCTCATATTAATGTGTGTTATTCTGTCCATCCTATGTACTCAATCCTGATATCCATGTCGTGCTGCTTTCTTCCTACCAAATGTCATTTGACATAACTCTTTGCTATATGCGTCAAGGGATGAGCACTGAAGTTTTTCTTCACTGGGATTCTTAGTGTCGCTGCTCTGGTGTCTGTTCAAGACCTGAACTTATACAGCAGCATTTCATCACTATTGCAACTTACATCTCTCTTAATTTCCTGTTTTCATGCAAGCTTGTACATAAGAGCATGTGTGACGAGACACAGTCAGGCTGAAGATCCGACTAACGCCGTGTCCCATCTCCAGCAGTAACCAGGGCTAAATGCTGAGTGAAGAGTGTAAGAATGGGATGAGTGTGTGGTGATTATTTTTTTTTTTTTCCCTAGAGTTCTCCTAGCTGCTTGCAGCTTGTAACTGAGAGCTTCTTGAGTCAATTTGGTGTTCAGTTTTGGACTGATTTTTCTTAGGTGGCTCTTACCCGCTTGCCTTTGAGCCTGTGTAAGCTTCTGACTTTCAAGCACCATGCAGTAAGAAGCTTCATGGCTTCACTACGTGCTGTGTGAGGAACCATGCCCTTTTGTTGGGTACCTGATTTTGGAAGAGGGATAAACGATGGCTTGTTCTGTCATGTAATCCCTCAGATAACCTTTTTCCTGTGGAGGAACTGAATCTTTTGTGTGGAAGCTCAGCAAACTAAGTCTCTGAGAATGCAACCCTAAAAACACACTTGACTGCAGCTGGCCAAAGGGTTCAAAAGTTGCCTGGCAGTCAGGGAAGTGGAAATGGCTTGAGAGGGTAAAGATGCACAGATGGCATTATTGCAAAAGCCTCATTTCCTTGAGGAAGCTGGTCAAAATGGCTGCACTTGATTCAAAGACTAAGAAAAGCTTAAGAATGGTTACTGTCTAAAAATCCTGATTTGGCTGACTGTTTCTAATTTCTTTTTAATTCCAGAACTTTTGAATCTTCTTGGGAAACATGAAAAAAAAGAACTACTTTTTAAATATCTTTCAGGACAGTTGACGCGTTCCAGGGAAAAGCTGTTTGGTTTTTTTTTCTGCAAAGTTCAGAGTCTGCGTTCTCTGTGATTTTAAATAAATATAAAATGAAAATTGTTTAAAATTTAGCCTTCAAAATGAATATTGAGAAGTCAGATGACAAAGCAAAGAATGGCTTGAAGTCTTCCTTGCTTATAAGGGATGAAAATGGAAATAACTGCGCATGTGACAGAGCTACACTTTCCTCAAAGAACTGTGCCACCAAGATAGGTGGTAATTCAACTGACCAAAGTATAGTGACCGAGCACGAAGATGATACTGTTTTTGAAAATAAGAGTGACTTTAGAAGTGTTCTTTTAAAACAGCAATGCATGGAAGCACTTCATCTGCAGAAGACACCTGCTAAATGCAACTGCGCAGGAGCTCCACTGGGAGATGGAGATGCTGTGTGCAAGTCTTCTGTGACCGGAGAGAATTGTGCTTATCCTTTGAACTGTGACTTGAAAGAAGCAACAAATTTACAGAAAGGTAGCGTTTCTACAGCAAAAATGCAAAATCAGAGTATGGAACAATCGGTGCCTTACAGCCAGGCTGACTCTCAGTGTGTATTACCTCTTCCCACTTCAGAGCAGGACGTGCAGTCCCTGATAAAGGACAGGGCACGATGCCATCCGAGCATATTGGATGTTACTCATGTTATCAGTGAAACTCTGGGAACTGATCAAAATGATGACACGCCTCTGAGGGAAACTCTAATCTCTTCTGAAGTATGTCCGAGGGAGAAATTTGATAGAACCAGCTTAGAAGGAACACCTAATTTCTCTTCTACAATAGTGATTTCAGAAAGCCCAGATGCCTGTTCTGAACTTGAAGTATATCATCCTGCCTCTGCAGGTGTCGAACACTATCTAAAAAACACTAACGAGACTGATAAAGAATCACACGAAACAGAAGCAGAGTCTGTAAAACTAGCTGCTGAATTTATAGATCCTTGTAGGCAAGATGCATTATCACCATGCATTAGCGTTAACAAAGATGACC
This sequence comes from Tringa tobata, assembly GCA_033628505.1. Taxonomy (NCBI): domain Eukaryota; kingdom Metazoa; phylum Chordata; class Aves; order Charadriiformes; family Scolopacidae; genus Tringa; species Tringa tobata. The sequence continues at coordinate 2,457,066 of JAHREE010000278.1, forward strand.
AAGTGAAATCCTTGCAGGATACCCCTGACCGTCGTGACACTGGGTATTCCAATGCTGAAACATGCGTGGATAGTCCTGTAAATAATGCTTGCCTTCTCCCGGTAGACAAAATAGATGGAGAACAAGTATCAGAGAAAACCAGTGAACCCTTAACCAAAGACCAGAGCACCTCTGGAAGTGCTGCTCGTCAGGATATGCACAACGCCACTTTCGTATCTTGCAGTCTACAAAAAAAGAGGACTGCTCTGCCTGACCTCGAGTGTGAAGCAACTTTTGTGGTCTTCAGTCCTATGGCTGACAAAAGTGATTCTACTCTACGTTCTTCAACCCCTAAAGAACATTCGAGAAATACAACTTTTTCTGTTTCGTCTTTGCCAGAACTTGGAGACACTTCTCCTGACCGAAGACCAAACAAGGCGTTTGTAGAAGGACATAATAGAAGGCCTTTACTTAAAGCTAGTTCAGGTCAAACTGCAGGAAAACCAGTGGGCAGGTCTCCTGTTGTGTCAACAATAACCAAAGCAAAGAAATCGGAGATTGTTAGTTTTCCCAAACCTAATTTCAAAAACGTTAAGCCAAAGGTTATGTCTAGGCCTGTGCTACAGTCAAGGGACAGCACAGGATTAAAACAGTCTCCTCAGTCCCCCCAACTATCAGCTGCCTCCTCACCTTCACTGGTTGCTTCCCCGGGGCAGTTGTCCCCCTCTATAAAAGTGCTGAAAAAGAAAATAGACCTAGCTAAAGATACTAAAGCGGAATTGCCTGCGAGTAAAGCCCATAAGCTACATCTTAACAAACACCTCTTCGCTAGCCAAGTCGTACGTGCCACAACACATCCCAGAAACGCTTCCCACAAGGCTTCAAAGACACCTGCGCTCAAGCAGAATCCGGAAGACGTTGGCAAAGCGAGCTCTACCCCTTCGGCATGCTCTTCGGCCTCTGCTGCCCTTCCTGCCTGCACGGAGACTTCGAAAGTGATGCTGAATGACAAAACAGAAAGTTCAAGCTCTTTAACGCAGCCCTGTGCTCAAGACATCTGCCCCAACGGAGGGGAGAAAGAGGAAAGCGGCACCGCAGGAATTCTTCTGGAAGCGGACACGTTCAAAGAGGTGGCAGAGGAGACGTTTGACCTGCACTCGGTTCCTTTGGTAAGCTTTTTTTCTTCACGTGCTTAATCATATGTTTCGTACCTTTGGAAAAAGGGAATTCTGCATCGCACAGGGCTGAGTGGGAACAGTGGAATGGGATTGGGGTCTGCAAATGGAACTGTGGTCTTGATTTCCGAGGTGTAGATTTTTTCCCCCTAATAAAAGGAGCGAAGAAATACCATTTTACAAACTGGTTGCGCTTGGCCTCGTTTAGTGTCTTCAACCTTCGTCTTATTCCATGGTATAAAATTTCTTTTGGTAAAGTCTTTTTAAGATAATGCAGCTGGTAAGACTTCTAATAAAAGCAAACAAGCCTTAACTTAGTCAAACTGCTAAAATTGCTTAGCATAACCTGGTGAGGCTTTTCTAAATATACCTTTTAATATGTGCTTTTATCAAGATAATTCTGGCCGTGCTGTAACTTTAAATAGGTATTAGACATAAATTGCTGTTTTCAGGTTATGTTTTTTTTCTTTCAAAACATGCTTTAGAACTAATTTACACTTTCAAAATTTACTTGCAGAAAAATATTAACAATAATATTAAGTCATGCAGAACCAAAGGACCAGCAAATCGGTCAAGCGCTTTATTTTTAGCATCTCAATTTAACTGTCTGCTTTGAATAATTTGGGAGTTCGTTTATTTGAAGTAGGACTTATTAGAATAGCGAAGAGTAGCCAGGAAATATTTCTCATGCAGAGGGCATGTACCTGGTTTTGGGCCGTCAGCCAGCTGGAAGGTGCAAACTTCCTGGCCGGGAGGGATGCGTGCGCTGGTTGGTTGGGAAATGTTTTTCGGACGAGTCAGCTGCCTGTCAGGAGAAACGTGCTGCTTTCAAACGCTCCGAAGGAAGGTTTAAAAGAACAGGAATGGTGGGAAAGAAGGAGAAGAGCTTCGGGGTTGGGTCGACCAAGATTTTCAGGTAGGGACGTAGGGTTGGAGACTTGATGCTCTGTGGAGTCCCTCCTGCTGTTCGCTGGTGGGTTCAACAGCTTGTGTGGAATCGGTGAAATGGGGACAGCAGCTGTTATCGGTAAAGCTGGCATCGTCTGAAGTTTTGTCAGACTTTACTGATTTGTCAGAAAACCTCCAGTAAAGCTCAGTATATGAAGGAAGCTACTTCAGGTAAAATAGAAGCAGCTATCCATGTTTTGAAACATTACAGAATAAATAAATATTATTATTTATTTATTAAAATAAATATTTTAACTTGAAAACCTGTATTAACATGAAAACAAGGGTGTTCTGCCTTAATTCTAAAGTCTTTTAGAGCTTGCATTCTGCATCACTTTTGGTGCTGAGGTTTGGAGAGCAGGCTTCTAATTCACTCTGTCACCAAGACGGAAACCTTTGTAATATTAATTTTTCTGCTGGTACTTGGATAATCCGTAGAGCAATTTCCATAGAACGTGCAGTAGACCAGTCAGCCACACTAAACTTAATAAGTGGTCTGCTGAAAAGTGTGGATTAACTTCTGAAAATGAAGATGAGGATTGAATTCAAAAGTGGAATATGACCAAATTGCTGCATACCAGCTTGAGTCACAAGAACATACAGCTCTTCATATGCTTTTCTATGAGTTTACCTTTATAGCTTTAACTCTACAGCATAAGAGGTCCTGAATTAGTATCTGTATATACTGGAGGAAGAATTATCTATGAAAGATAGATGAGTGCTACATATAAATGGGTTATTTTAAACCTCTCCTGGCGTCCACTCCTGAATTTTTTTAATCTGTGGCACCTGAATGTGAAAGACTAACCCTTTTCTATGTTGTAACATAAGACCTAGACCAGGAAACCTATTGAAAGGGGTGGTAGAGAATTCATCTTGAGATTAGGTGCAGTCATGTAATTGAACAGCTTAATTAGAGTTTGGGGAAGAAGAGGAAGAAACTCTGATGTTAAAATGATCCCTGTAACCTCTTCAGTGTGCTTGTCATTCCTATTAGTTTGAAGCTAATCACTGGTATTGTGTTGCTGAGGGCCATTCAGGAGATGGTTCTTGAGGTTCTGAACTGGAGATGGGGACAATGTGACAGCCAACAGCTAAGCATATCCCCTACCTGTGTGGTCAGTATTTCATTAGAAATGCTGGGTTTCTCACAGTGATGGTGTGGGGGTTTTGTGGGTTGTTTTTTTGTGTTGGGTAATATTATTATTTTTTTTAAAAACAGATGCCTTCTGTGAAAGATGGGAAGACACAAGGGAAAAACATAATGAAGAAAGACCCAGTTACACTACAAGGTGTATCGACTCTCAAGGTTAAAATGATGCCATCTGTGGTGACCTTGAAGAAAGGATGTGAAAATAAAACTATCAGCACAATTAAAACATCTTCTCACAAAGGAGCTGTTCTGTCATCAAGCTCTGGTAAGAGAATTTTAATTGTCATATTTAATGTATTGTCTGACAGAACTTTTAGAATGGTAGAGAGCTGTATTTTTGGTGCTAAATATGATCCTATCTAAATAGCAAATTGCTAATACAAGAGGGAGGAAACAAAAAGGCAAGTCGCTCCCCATCAGCGTAAAATCTTATCTCATAAGGAATGTGTTCAGGAGGGTGTGGTGCTATTGGAATAAACAATATGTAAATATTATTATCTATAGTTTGATTATATAACAGTACTTTGCGGAATTACAACTGAAATTACTCAAAGTATCTACAAGTGAAGAGGAGAAAATACAGAGCCTGGGTACGAAGCATTTACAATAAGCAAGTTCATGCTATCCCAAAGGGAATGGGCCCTTATTTAGGGACATAGCATATTTTCTTCAACCTAATTTTGGTACAGCTCTATAGTTTCCAGAAAGGGGATAACGTAATTGAAGGAGAGACTACTGCTTGAGCTGCTAATTAAGATCAGAGTGATTAATATCAGGAGGGAGGAGGCACAAGGATCTCAAAACTGGTCTGTAGGCTGCTGTTCAAATCTGGTGACTGGAAACTACATTCTGTAATTGTACTGTAGAAATTCAGAGATGTTCTTGTAGGTTATATACTTTTTTTTTTTTACCAAGTGTGGCAATATAGCTAATTGCAAAGGTAGCCTGGCTATAAATGACTACACTACAATACACTGTAATTTGGAAAGTGTGCACACCCACCTATACCCAGTAAAACCTGTTCTTTTTTTTTTTAACCCGCTCAATCTAAGATTATAAAACAGTCCAAAATACTCCTCTTAATTATATACAGGTGGTGAGGCGTGATAAAATCTGCATCTGTAGCCCTTCATGGGATGAGTCCCTCAAAGAAAGTGTATATAGGCTATTCTCTGACTTGATCCCTGCTAATGTGAGGGACTTGCTCAGTGGACTACATACCTACCTGTAAGCCACCGATTTCTTGTAAGACTCATGGCCTCTCTAAATACCAATTTAGAGCTTTCCTATCTTTAATTATGGTCTTAGAAGAGCTGAGATGCATAGAGATACAGATGTATATTCGTCCCTTAGGTTATTAATCCAGAGTAGATTTATGACACCATCACTAGAAAGAAATATAAGCATTTATTAGTAAGCCCTAGTTATAGGACTAACTTCTTCCCTTCATAAACAAAAAATCAGATGCACTTTCAAAGGCAGAAGTCATTTGATTTTGAAAATAAAAGCCTTTACTCCTCAAGTTTCTTTAGCTGAAGCTGTCACTCCTCACCTCGTTGAATGCTGAAATTACAGAGACATGGGACTAACTTTTCTTCTAATACTGGGGAAAATTCTACTTCTAGAAGACTCTAGTGTCTGAATTTGTGAAAATATTTACTTTATAGCCAGCCAGGCTCTGTGGGATTCAAGGTCTCGGTGTTTTCGAGCCTTGCCAGGTGCAGGGACAAGGAGGAGCAAGGCCTGGGCATTTGACCCAGGCTGGCCAACAGGATTATTTCATACCAGGAACATCACATTCAGTATAAATTAGAAAAGATTGCTGCGTAGCTCTCTCCCCCTTCATGGCGGCGGGTCCAGACAACTCCCTGCCCCGGTGCCGGACCCCTGAGGCCTTCCCTTCCTCCTGAAGCCATTGTGCTCGCAGTGTCCGCCATTTGCTGTTCCTGCTGGGAGTGCACAGCTTCCTGCTGAGAGAATTGGCTGAGTATAATTCTTGTATATCTTATATCAGTATCGGGATTAATACTGGTTCTTNTTTTAACTTGAAAACCTGTATTAACATGAAAACAAGGGTGGTCTGCCTTAATTCTAAAGTCTTTTAGAGCTTGCATTCTGCATCACTTTTGGTGCTGAGGTTTGGAGAGCAGGCTTTTAATTCACTCTGTCACCAAGACGGAAACCTTTGTAATATTAATTTTTCTGCTGGTACTTGGATAATCCATAGAGCAATTTCCATAGAACGTGCAGTAGACCAGTCAGCCACACTAAACTTAATAAGTGGTCTGCTGAAAAGTGTGGATTAACTTCTGAAAATGAAGATGAGGATTGAATTCAAAAGTGGAATATGACCAAATTGCTGCATACCAGCTTGAGTCACAAGAACATACAGCTCTTCATATGCTTTTCTATGAGTTTACCTTTATAGCTTTAACTCTACAGCATAAGAGGTCCTGAATTAGTATCTGTATATACTGGAGGAAGAATTATCTATGAAAGATAGATGAGTGCTACATATAAATGGGTTATTTTAAACCTCTCCTGGCGTCCACTCCTGAATTTTTTTAATCTGTGGCACCTGAATGTGAAAGACTAACCCTTTTCTATGTTGTAACATAAGACCTAGACCAGGAAACCTATTGAAAGGGGTGGTAGAGAATTCATCTTGAGATTAGGTGCAGTCATGTAATTGAACAGCTTAATTAGAGTTTGGGGAAGAAGAGGAAGAAACTCTGATGTTAAAATGATCCCTGTAACCTCTTCAGTGTGCTTGTCATTCCTATTAGTTTGAAGCTAATCACTGGTATTGTGTTGCTGAGGGCCATTCAGGAGATGGTTCTTGAGGTTCTGAACTGGAGATGGGGACAATGTGACAGCCAACAGCTAAGCATATCCCCTACCTGTGTGGTCAGTATTTCATTAGAAATGCTGGGTTTCTCACAGTGATGGTGTGGGGGTTTTGTGGGTTGTTTTTTTGTGTTGGGTAATATTATTATTTTTTTTAAAAACAGATGCCTTCTGTGAAAGATGGGAAGACACAAGGGAAAAACATAATGAAGAAAGACCCAGTTACACTACAAGGTGTATCGACTCTCAAGGTTAAAATGATGCCATCTGTGGTGACCTTGAAGAAAGGATGTGAAAATAAAACTATCAGCACAATTAAAACATCTTCTCACAAAGGAGCTGTTCTGTCATCAAGCTCTGGTAAGAGAATTTTAATTGTCATATTTAATGTATTGTCTGACAGAACTTTTAGAATGGTAGAGAGCTGTATTTTTGGTGCTAAATATGATCCTATCTAAATAGCAAATTGCTAATACAAGAGGGAGGAAACAAAAAGGCAAGTCGCTCCCCATCAGCGTAAAATCTTATCTCATAAGGAATGTGTTCAGGAGGGTGTGGTGCTATTGGAATAAACAATATGTAAATATTATTATCTATAGTTTGATTATATAACAGTACTTTGCGGAATTACAACTGAAATTACTCAAAGTATCTACAAGTGAAGAGGAGAAAATACAGAGCCTGGGTACGAAGCATTTACAATAAGCAAGTTCATGCTATCCCAAAGGGAATGGGCCCTTATTTAGGGACATAGCATATTTTCTTCAACCTAATTTTGGTACAGCTCTATAGTTTCCAGAAAGGGGATAACGTAATTGAAGGAGAGACTACTGCTTGAGCTGCTAATTAAGATCAGAGTGATTAATATCAGGAGGGAGGAGGCACAAGGATCTCAAAACTGGTCTGTAGGCTGCTGTTCAAATCTGGTGACTGGAAACTACATTCTGTAATTGTACTGTAGAAATTCAGAGATGTTCTTGTAGGTTATATACTTTTTTTTTTTAACCAAGTGTGGCAATATAGCTAATTGCAAAGGTAGCCTGGCTATAAATGACTACACTACAATACACTGTAATTTGGAAAGTGTGCACACCCACCTATACCCAGTAAAACCTGTTCTTTTTTTTTTTTAACCCGCTCAATCTAAGATTATAAAACAGTCCAAAATACTCCTCTTAATTATATACAGGTGGTGAGGCGTGATAAAATCTGCATCTGTAGCCCTTCATGGGATGAGTCCCTCAAAGAAAGTGTATATAGGCTATTCTCTGACTTGATCCCTGCTAATGTGAGGGACTTGCTCAGTGGACTACATACCTACCTGTAAGCCACCGATTTCTTGTAAGACTCATGGCCTCTCTAAATACCAATTTAGAGCTTTCCTATCTTTAATTATGGTCTTAGAAGAGCTGAGATGCATAGAGATACAGATGTATATTCGTCCCTTAGGTTATTAATCCAGAGTAGATTTATGACACCATCACTAGAAAGAAATATAAGCATTTATTAGTAAGTCCTAGTTATAGGACTAACTTCTTCCCTTCATAAACAAAAAATCAGATGCACTTTCAAAGGCAGAAGTCATTTGATTTTGAAAATAAAAGCCTTTACTCCTCAAGTTTCTTTAGCTGAAGCTGTCACTCCTCACCTCGTTGAATGCTGAAATTACAGAGACATGGGACTAACTTTTCTTCTAATACTGGGGAAAATTCTACTTCTAGAAGACTCTAGTGTCTGAATTTGTGAAAATATTTACTTTATAGCCAGCCAGGCTCTGTGGGATTCAAGGTCTCGGTGTTTTCGAGCCTTGCCAGGTGCAGGGACAAGGAGGAGCAAGGCCTGGGCATTTGACCCAGGCTGGCCAACAGGATTATTTCATACCAGGAACATCACATTCAGTATAAATTAGAAAAGATTGCTGCGTAGCTCTCTCCCCCTTCATGGCGGTGGGTCCAGACAACTCCCTGCCCCGGTGCCGGACCCCTGAGGCCTTCCCTTCCTCCTGAAGCCATTGTGCTCGCAGTGTCCGCCATTTGCTGTCCCTGCTGGGAGTGCACAGCTTCCTGCTGAGAGAATTGGCTGAGTATAATTCTTGTATATCTTATATCAGTATCGGGATTAATACTGGTTCTTTAGTATTATTGTTGATTATTTAGTCTTAGTCTATTAAATCTATTTATATTTCAACCCTTGTGTTTCCTTCTGTTTCCCGATTCCCCTTTCCGGGTGGGGAGGGGTCATCAGGTAATAGAATAATTGTCTAAACGACAATAGAGTGTTACGGGTTTTTCTCAAACCGTAACAAGTAGTCAGTAGAATATCTTTCCAGTTTTTCGTATTGGAAAAAGACTGCTTAACGTAGAAATATGAAGGAGCACCTTAGTGTTTCAAAGTTGTACTATGCACTGGTAGCCTGTAGTTATAATGTTGCCCATGAGAAGGATCTATTTTCATGCTTTTTCTCCAGGTCCCCTGCCTATGCCCGCTGTTCCCAGCACATCATAGAATTGTCTAGATTAGAAGGGACCTTTAAGATCATTGAGTCCAACCATCAACCTAATGCTTCCAAAACCACCACTGAACCATCTTGCATCTTACCTTCATTTTGCTTATGCAGTGTTTTGGTGCTACAGAGTAGGATTTGATGCATTAAACTATATCAGGTTAATTACCCCATCCCATGCCAAGGGAATTCTTAAATATGGTTCTTTGCTCTCCAGTAAACACAGTACCGATGTGAATCGGAGGATGGGAGTGCAGGGTGGGAGAAGCAAGGATGGGGAAAGGTAGGAGTTAATTGGTATTGATACCAAAGCCCTGCTGTGTTACGTGACCACGCTTTTCAGGTAAAACTCGGTCCACTGCTGCTCACCCCATCTGTTTTTAAAGTTTCCTGAAGTAAAATTATACGTACACTTACTGTGGCCACGTGGCAGCTTCTAAAGCGAACCCAGTTACCTGTTTTATCTAAAAGCTTCCTGTAGGGAATAACTATATCTTCCAGTTAAATCATTTGAACACTTTGGTATTAAACTTGTGCTTTGATACGATTCCAGCAGCGCAGATAAATAACTCAGTAGCTGTACAGTTGGTTGCTGTCAGGATTTTTCCATACTACAGACGAGCTAAATCCAGGATGGAAAGGACTTCTGGAGGTCACCTAGTCCAGCCCCCCTTTGCCTGTAACTGGGTCAGCACTGAATTCGGACTAGGTTGTTCGGGCATTTGTCAAGCCAAGTCTTAAAAATGTCCAAATCCTAACAACCTCATTGCTTCCTCAAATACTAACATAAACGCAGCTAATTCTTAACCAGTTCCTGGTTGTATTTGGGTCGTTGTGCAGGAAGACAAGTCAGTGTAGTGAGTCCATTAAATGCTCTGAACAAGAGAAGTGGTGGTACAGCTCTTTAGCATTTCTTGCATGTGTATGTTGAGGGAGAGAAGCAGTCCTTCTGTCCAAAATGTATTAGTATATGTATTATTCCCAGAATAATCCAGAGTTTGTGAGCAGTGAATTGTATCATGCACTGCTGTCTCGAGTGAGAAGCAGGAAACTCCTCAACAACCAAGAAAAAAACCAACACCTTATATAAAACACCAATTATAAGATCCTTGCAACTTGGCAGGAGTTGAGATTTTGAGTTGTTTTTTTTTCACTTGTAAAATGTAATTTTTCAGTGGTAACACACTAACCCAGCAGGAAGTGTGTCTTCGAAGGAAATTCCCTGATCCTCTCCCAAACAGAAGACAGCAAAAGGGGAGGAAAACTTATATCTCAAGTATTATATTTTTGTGAGGTTATTTGTAGAGCACATTAAGCTAGAAATAACTTTTTCATTTATTTCAAAATGGCTACTGTCCGCTGTTCACCAGTATTGGTGTGTCTTGGCTGGAACGTGGAGTTCTTGCTGAATTAGAAATTGGTTCTTTAAAAGGTGGACCCAGCTTGATTCAGTGTACCGAAGCGGTTTGTGAAATGGCAAAGCCCCGTTTCTGCAGCAAATCAAGAAATCAGGTCACAGTTGCAATCTAGATGCCTCAAAATTATTTCTGTAACTACTTGTCTCCATTCTTCCGTAAGACAGAATGACCTACAATCCCAGACTCATTCTCAAACAAAAATCTTCATTCTCTATAGCTAATTTTTCCATGGTGGTGTGTGCAGATTTCTGCGGTGCTGGGCTGCAGGCAGTATGCTTTTTGCTATGTTGGTATGCTATTAGTGAAAACGCTTATTAGAATTCAGGACTCAGAATAAAGCATTTGAGTTACCTGGTTCTTACTGGAAGGCATGTGTAAATTTTGTAATCTGGACTTTGAACCAGTCCAGAAATCAAAGCAACTGTTGTTTTCATTCCCAGCAAATGCACACAACCTTCTAATTGGGTGTACATAACCACTGTGGAGGGGTAATAGCCTGCTAATGGTTGAGGTATTATGGTTTGGGAAGAGTCATGTCTTTCTGCCTCTCTCAGTACTGGAGAAGCCAAGGAGAATTTGGTGGTCCCGTGGAACGTGACTCCAAGTTCTTCTTCTGTCAGCCTGCCCCCAGCAACCGCATGCTGCCACCCATGCAGTTGGATGGAAGCACTGTGACAGTTTGAGCTGCAGGAAATTGCTCAATTTGTGTTGGAACGGTGTAAAATAGGGATATAAATGGTTTACTTCAGATCTAAAGATTTAAATGCCCGCCACTGATGGGTTTGGGTTTTTAGTGCTGACTGCAGCCTACCTATAAGTATGTAAATGAACGGAGCTTTACCTGCAGGTTAAGATTTCTTGTAAGCTAATAACTTCATCTCCGTTTCTGCCTTAAAATAATACCGTTGCTTTAAATTATTTCCTACTGTATGAAGCTTCACATTGTTGTTGATGTCCCAGCTATGAGAGCCTTGTCAAGCCTTATGCGTGATTGGAACTATTTGGGGATATGAAAGTAGCAAAAATATTATTCCTCCACTTACATTAATTTCTGGAATTCTTTAAGAGTAAACCGCATAAATCATCTTTGTAACCAAAATGTCTTTAACCTTCTGACAGTTATTTCTGGCACTTTAGCTACCATTTTGTCTCTGATCTAAATCACTAATAACCAAGTAAAGCCCTGTGCTTTACTTATCTTTCCCATGAGTCTAGTCCAGTGGTACTCCTGCTTGCTAACATTTCCATAGCATTTCACTGGGCTAACAAAAGGCTTGGGTAGAGGGAAACTCAATGGTCTGAATTCTGTGTTTCCTTGAAGAAGGTTTTGGATAAGTGAGACCCTTTCCTTATGAAAAGCTGATCACACTGAAGGACTTTCCTGGTTCAGTGACTAACTGAAGCACAGGAAAAATAATGCCCCAAATGCTGTAGGAAATACCTTTAAGTTGCTTTAGTAAAAGTTTTAGTGATACTTGGAAACACTGATCTGCTTGTTAGTTCATCATTGCTAAATTCCTCCTGTTGGGTTTTGGCTTGATCTTACACTTAAATGTATAATTTAGAGAAGCTTCCAAAGTTAAAACCAGGCTGTAACAGATTAAGATTGTTTGGTATTGACTGTTGTTGCTATTTATTGCACAAAGAAAGGCTTTTCAGATGGAAAATTGAAACCAAATGGTTTCAATGGGTTTTCATACAGCTGGAGATGTACGTAAGCTTGGTAATTCAGGATTTTTTTGGTAGAACCTTTTACAATACTAGTGAAGCAGAACCAAACCAATTTAGTGTTAGTAAGTGTTCCCAAAATCTCAAGTCTATGTTCTGACACTGAACCAAACATGGTTAGTGCAAATCACTTTTCAGCTTGTATCATTCCTGCCATCTACCATGTGACTCTTTAAAGTTGGATTGACCTGCTGCCAAGAGGAAACAAAATATTTTAAAAGGCAAACATAACTTCCAGGTTTTCTGGCCTGAATCTATCAGGAAATGCTGGACTGGAGAGTTGCTTGTAAGGGTTTCCATATACTTTCTCATGAACAAATCTGAAACACACCAAATCTATGAATAAGGCTTAAAATTTAGTTTCAACTGGTCTTTTTATGCTTTTTAGTTTTTTCCTTTGCAGGGTAGCCAACTTTTTTCATGGATCATGAAAGCAGGTCATACACTAACTTATCCAACATTATTATTTGTACTTAAAATATTTGTCCCTGAGTACAGATTACTTGGTCCCATTTTCCCTTTCTTTAATACACATGTAGTGCTTCGTTACAGTAATTAAATATTATGTTAAAAGTGAACTCAAAACTCTCATTTTCACCTTCAGAGGTGTTGGAAGGAGGAAGCCCATATGTGGGTCTCCATGAAGCATGAGGTATGTGTGTAGTATGACATAAAGCTTGTCTGTCATCCCTCTTTGGTCATCTTCACCCAGAGAGCTCCACTGGATAATGGCTGTTATAACTAGTTCTCCCTTAATTTGCAGTATAAAGCAAGGAATAACGTACCTAATGTATCTGAAAGGGCTTCTGTCCAGCTCATCGTGAGAGCTCAGGAGGCAGCGTTAGTTGTGAGGGCTTAGGAAGAACCTTGCAGGTCATCCCTTCTGCCCCTTGAAATTTCCAACTGCTTGAGTTGGACTTCTGTAGTAACTTTTCTGCTCCACTTTGCCCTCGCTTCCTGGCCATCCTCAGCAGAAATGGCTTGCTGGAAGCTGCCCGGAGCAGTGTGTATATCCTCGTGCCAAGCATTGACCTCAAAGCCTGTGCCCCAGGTGTTGGTCATTCAGGTACAGAGCGATCAATTCACATTTTGAAGTCAGAAAGGAGCCATGAAATGATGCAAGCTGAATTCAGTATAATCGACTCGGTTTTAGCTTTGGCTACATACGCTAACAGAAAAACTTGCTTAAACTATTTTCTTCTGTTACACTTCATTAACAAGGAGTTCTCACTATGGGACAAATACTACTCATGTTTTGCAAGCCTTCCATAGGGTTCAGCAGAAAAAACACCCATTTGGAATAAATTATTTCCTGTTTAGTCTTATAAGTCAAATGGACCATGAGAAACGAGTAAAAGCAGAAGGTTTTTTGTTTGTGAGGTAACGAGATCTGTTACAAAGAAAGATTTCAAAGCACACTGATTTATCTCTGGTTTGGTAGCCTTAGGTGTGGTCCTCTAGATTTTTGGGGTAGTAGAAGAAGCAGGGGGATGACAAGGAAGATGAACTTAAATGATCTTTATTCCAAAGTTTATGGTATTTCCAGTATTCTGTTGAATAGTTTCAGCTATATCCAGCTTCCAGAAGGGAGCATTTCATCCTTTCAGCTTTGTTTCTGGTGCCATCAGTGACCGTACTTAGGGAGTTACGTTTTCACATATGTCCCCAGACTGTTTAGAGGTGACTTGTGAGTAGCCACATCAGGGTTTTAATGCATTATACCTGTCGCAAGAAACAAGATCATACTTGCAGAGTCTGATACTAAGAGCCTACTTAATCAATGCTGTCAGAAACGTGGATGAATGCATAAGAACATTCTCCTGTAGGAGTGAGGTGTGCACTGGTTCCCTGCAGGGGAATTTCTTGGTACCTAGTCATTTACTTGCAAGGACATGCTGGTGTGTCTTCAAATAACTCTTCACCTGTACTGGTTAGTTGTGAATTCTCTCAGCATGGAGGTAAAGGAGGAGAGAAATAGTAATCTTCTTCGTGAAGAGAATTGTTTTTATATTAACAGCGAGGTTCCTTCTTCATGCAAGGAATGCACAAACCCCCTCAACAGAAAACTTAAAATGTTTATAGATAACATGGGTGTAAAAGCTACAACTATCATTGCCCCATCCCTGGAGGTGTTCAAGGCCAGGCTGGATGGGGCTTTGAGCAACCTGGTCTAGTGGGAGGTGTCTCTGCCCATGGAAGGGGTTTGGAACTGGGTGATCTTTAAGGTCCCTTCCAACTCTAACCTTTCTATGATTCTATGGAAAAATTCTCCGTGCATAACACAGTGTGTTTTATAAAGAGCTGGTCAATAATGAAATGAATAATTGGATGTGGTTGGTGGTTTTCTCTTGCCTCAGCTTTCATTGTCATACGTTGATTTGACTTTTCCTTGTGCCCACAACTCCGAACCAGAGAGCACTTTCCAATAGCTGGGTCAAAGCTACTGGTTGGGGTTTGTTTGTTTAATTCAGGATGCAAACAGCTCATAACAGTCTCCTGGCAAAGCTGGAGTGGACAAGCTTTGCCACCACTGCGCAGCTGCCCTGGGACACTGGCATAGAACTACCTGCCATCCAGAGACTGGCTCTGCTTGGGGTCATAGGAGATCACAGTGTGACTGTGTGAACGTGGTCTCTCCTGGAGCTGCTCTAGCTCAGCCTACAAAAGGGAAAACCTAAAATTGAGTAAATCCGGCAGGTGGCGTGATGGCAAATGGTCCTGGAGGAGGGAGAGCAGGCGAGTTTGAATTTGAGGTTGGAGAGGAGAAGGGCTATTTCTAGATGCTGGAGAGATCATGGGCAAGGAGTTGAACCTGAGGGAAGACTGGGGAGAGAGGAGTCTCTCTGATTGTGGAAGGGTTTAACTGTGAGGAAGTCTGCCAAATTCCATAACTGGGCCAAATAGGAAGGGGAAAAAAGTGAAATTTAACAGCAGATGTACATGAATGTTATTCTCTCCCTCTCTTTCCCTCTAACTGGAAACAACAAACTGCTCTTCTGATAGCGAGAATGTTTGGAGAATGAGAAGGGATGATTTGGTGGCTGTTAACTGCTAATATAATGCTCTGTGTCACTGAAGATTGTTTTTCCAGTTTTAGTCTGAGAATATTGAGCTGGAGGAGGAGGAACACACAAATACCTACCCACATGGCTGCTGGCAATCCGGTTATGTTTTTGGCACTAACTTGCTGCTGGTTCCTTGGTACCTGTGCCAAAGAGGAGCACTTTCTTAAGGATTGTAGATAAATGGGAATAGTGCTGTGGAACTCTGCATCACAAGGGGAACTGGGTCTTGCCTTAACTGTTGCCTAAACTGGTCTCTGATCAGCTGTTATCCTCTAAACAAATCTTTCACATAAATATTTCAAGAACCAGTGGTAATGTAACATTCCCTGTCTTTGTCCATGTTCATGCTTAGCAGCTGAGGGCGTTACTAGCAACATAATGTGTCATGCTTTTTCTTGATAAATTTGGTAGTAATTTGAGGCTTTAAAAGGGAGAGATAACTAGAAAGACATTATCTGTAGATCTTCGGTAGAATTATGAAATGTGCTGTAACCACTCTTTGTTCCTTGAAAGAACACTGAGATATATATATATATTTATATATATATATATAATCTCACAATAAAGTATAGCTAATATTTCTGAATAGCTAATCAGGCAACCTGGGGAGCCTGCAGCCAGCAGAAACCTGTTACTATTGCTACTGCTTCACAGTGCTCTTAATAGCAACCATAAACACTCTTACAAGTACACTAAGATCAGTCTGCTGGAAACAATACCAAAGTCCTGTTTGTTTTTCCATACTTCACTTGCTCCTTTCAATAGCTGCCAAAAAATAGCATGTTTTCTTGAAGGTTTACTCCCCTTGCTTTAGAAAGACCTTGTACTGTAGGCTTAGACTGGATTTTTTCATCATACATAAAATTACTTTTTTTTAAAAGCTAAGAAGTTTAGCAGTTCTAAGCCCTCTGGATTTTTAAACTTGCAGGAAAAATGAGAAAAGCATAAGGCAAAAATCCAAAATTCAACATATTCAAGAGAGGAGGCAATGAAAGGTCAAACTGACTATTGCTGTTAGCTTTAGGGTTAAACAAAAACATCCTTCCAAAGATTCCTTTTGCCCTTAGTCTACCCTAAGTTTCTCTTTGGGAAAGGCTTCCAACCATTTATTTCCGGGTGTTGTACAGCTGGGTGAATGCCCCTTTGCTCTCTGCTCAGTTCTAGATGTGAAATGTGTCGATCTGGTTTGATACGGTGGACGTTGAATCTCAGATTTGGTGAATACATATTCAGCTTTACAGTCTGCCTGGTGTCCACCAAGTCCCAAGTTCACCACTGCTAGCATATGTTTGTTCTCTCAATTTGAATGTTTCAGGCTCTGGTGCTATTTAAAGGAAGACTTAATTTATTCTTAACAATTACCACTAAGAGAGATTCATACAAGAGGATGATTATTCGTGTAAGGATATGAAATCTGACTTCAGAGCTTCTTGAAAAATGAGGTTTCTTCATTGCTTATTTCCATTCCAATACAAGAGATACTTTAACATACTTGAAGTAACGTCGTTGTTGCACAGAGACTTTTTTTCTAAAGAATTGCCAAGTCATTACTTCACTGCAGAGGAATGTGATATTTCTAGTATTCCACTTCAGTGACTAGATTAAATAACTGATGAAAGCCGGTTACTTTGACGCTATTGCTTGTTGTCTTTATAATAATGGTTCACTAAATATCCTGCTTTCGTGTTTGTTTCTAGTACTCTTATTTATATACCATATCTTCCTGCTTCTGTCTTCAAAACCTTTGGATTTAATACTGTGCTACTCCTTTCTTAGGGAATGGTAGTTATAAAAATACTTTATAAAATGATAGTTGTTAGTTGAAGTAACACCTAGAGTAGTTGCTTCGTGATCTTGTGTCATGGATTAAAAGAAATTCTCCCTCGAGCTGGGCTTTTGAAAAAAAAAATGCTTTTAAGTGCTTGAGTAATTATTTTAATGGCAGCCTTATAGGAACACACCGAGCAGTGAAAGAAGTAAGGAAAGAGCAGAAGTCATCTGTTTGCCGTGCTTCTGAACCTGGACATCCTGGAGCTTGCTGTGTGCCCCGGGTGGGTTTGACTTCACGGCTGGTTTAGGGCTCTGCTGCAAATCATCTCTAGGGAACCTGCTGTTTCACACGCTCGCCTCTTAAGAGAAAATCCCTGTGAAGAAAACAGGATTTTATTCCTGTACCTCTTGAACTGGATGAACGAGTCCAGCACAGCAGCACCCAAGCGTGCTGCCCTCATCTTTAAACAATAAAATGCAGCTGATAAGCGGCGTTTGTTCCTCTGGCTGCCTGTTGAAATATAAACCTTTAACTTAGTCATACAAACTTAACATGCAGTTGTTTGCACAGCAGCCCCTTTATGTTTGTTTGTTTTTGGGGGAGTGGGCTGGCTTGTTTTTTGCACCTTGTCTTGCTGAGAGGCTGTTTAGAAAAGGAATTTCTGACTGGTCTGGATTAATTATTGTTCTGGTATGTTGATCCATTAATGAAACAAGCTTTTAGAAAACAGTGTGGAAAGTTTTAGAGAGCTGTCGGATTTGCTGTATGAAGTTTAGATGTCATAGAAAAATTTTTTCTTTTTTTTTTTCCCAAACACACAAACAATTTCAGATACAGCGCTGTGTTTTAGAAATGTTTTCAGTAAGTGTGAGCTTGTGGTTTGTGGTGTTTCTCATAGCACAGTAAAGGCTGAATGCGCTTTAGTGAGTTGAAGTGTCCATTGCAGGAACTTGCCAAATATTCTAAAATATGACCGATAATTTTTGTCTGAGATTTAATACCAACCTATAGTAGAGCTGTAGACAGAATCACAGTTCTGCACCTCTGAAGAGAGATCTGACATCAAATGTGATAGCAAACATATTCCGTGACCTGTATTTTCTAGTATCCTAATATATGTTTAATATATGTTGTATGTAGGGTTTCTCTTTTGTTACTGAGTTGATCTGAACTGAGGGAAACAGCTTGGATGTTCCTTCCTTTACTAGTGCTCGTGCCAGTTTTGCGTCCTTAAAGTGGGATACTTTGAGACAAGTTATCTAGTCCTGTCACACCACCTACTGTTGAAAAGCAGACATTGAGCTTAAATGTCTGTCCTGCCTAAATCTTAATGTAATCTCCTTAATGTCATGCGTAGTGGAAATTCATGGTTTCTTGGTCATTGGTGTTTAAGAGTGGACATCCTGCAGCAAAGCCGATGTTGAATAAAGTGAAATTACTAGCTGATTTTGTAATATTTCAGTAGCCTCTTGCATAGCTTAAGCAAAATTGAAATGTGGTTTGTGGTAACAAGAATAAAGGGAAGAGTATTTCCTTTAAATAGAAACTTTATTGTTCTAAGTCAAACCTGAAACACTGTAGTCGTCTCTCTTCAAGTAAGATAAACTATGTCAGTCAGACTTGAAAATGGTAGTGACTTCAGACGTTAAGATATATTGTAAAATATCTTTTATTATAATAAAAAATATTTAGAAAAGACATGCAAATCTGTCTTCCATAACTCTATTTTTGTTTGGTTGTTGATTTTTTTGTTTGTTTGTTTGTTTTTTACAAAATAGAAAACCTCTTTTTCATAGTTATGCTGTAGTATAAAAATCTTGAATCAGAGCTGACAGGAGTCAACCCAGTGCTGGCCAGACAAGTCTGTGTATGCATAATTTCTTTTATGCCATTGTAGTTTTCATCTGGGTGCACACTTTTCAGAAAAAAACTAAGAACTTAATTTAATCTCAAATTTTCCTGCAGAAAATGTAGTTGCTTTGTTAGTAGTGCAAGACTAAGCTTTGGTCTGAGGGTGGCACACCTGTCCCCTGTATGGATGCTCTTTCTGTTGGATTAATTTAGCTATTGGGCATTTGTATTCAACAAGCTCAAATGAAAACAGCAATTAATGCAAAAATGTGTCTATACCAGTTGGCCATTAGGAACTTAGTTCTGGGAAGTGCTGTTTAACTAGTTCTACAGAACTAGTCAGTTTTTGGTCTATTACCTGAGTACAACACAATTTGATATTCTCATGCTGTGTTTGCCCTTGAAAGGATATTATCTTTTAGACTGCAAATTAGGGGGGAGATCTGTTGGGGGGGAATAAACAAAATAATGTTTCTTGGATAGTCTTTGAGCTGGATGTTATAATATTTATGGGATTGCCAGTACAGCTAACTAATAGGTAGAGGTGGAAGAGTACACGAAAGGCCTTTTGTGTGCAGATGTCTTCCTTGAAGGCCAGTCTGTAACACTTGTGACTTGTTCCTGAGGTCAATATGCAGTAAAACAGGATCCTTTAAATCCTTGGAACTGGTTTTCTGCATTTACAGGGTTTTTTACCGTGTTAATGTGAGGTAGATTAAGCCTTTTATGTGTATTTTTAATGTGTAAATCTTTTTGCTTGTAGGCACATACATAGCAGAAGCAATTGTTTAAGCTTATTTCCAACTCCTTTATTCTTTTCTCTCCTTCCCCTTCCCGCCTCCCCCTCCCACCCCCCAACTGACAGGTACAGCATCTTTGCCAAGAGAGAAGCAAGCCTCCGTGAAAAATTCTCCAGCCTCCTGGGCTACTCCGGGTAAATTGCTCGCCAAATCCAAAGTGCCTGTCAAAAGATTAGGGCTTGAGAGGACCCCTAGCATCTCGTCGGTCAGCAGCACCCAGAGCGAGCAAAGTCTTCGCAGCAGTAATTGTAAGTATCTGCCAGGGTTACGGGTCTTAACTGACAGCAGGCATCAACTGCTTGTTGGAAAATTCCCCTTGGAAGGAGTCCTGTCTGACAAAAGTCTGTGTTAATTCTCATTGTATAATTTACTATTAGTTCTAGGGCTTTCTGCCTCTTTGCTTACAACTCTCCTTCTTGAGACATGGCACATGAAGGAGCTTTAAGCCTTGGATTGTGGTTTGATGAGTAGAGGTTTCAGTACAGCTCCTCTTCCATCCTGAAATACCACAAAACCAGCGGGTCTTCTTGAGCAACAGTTTCCTTGTGTTTACAGATTGCATGTGTAGTAGGAAATAAGTTTGAATGATGTGAACAGATAACATGTCATAATATCTTGAGTGGCACATTACAGGTTTTTGATACTAAACACTCTTTTTGAACTGGAACGTGTCTGGTTTTAGTTTTAAGATAAAATGTGTAGATGAGATCAAAAGGAGGTAAGTGAAACTGCTTTTAGAAGGTAAAACTTTGCATGGGTAGACTTCTGTGATTTCTAAGGTAACTGTAAGTGTTGGTGTATGACCTGAACCAAATCCATCTTGATTAAAACTAGGGAGAAAAACAGCAGAACTAGCTTTGATTTGAAGCTCTACAAAAGGGTCCGTACCAGCAGTTGTGGGAATTCCAGGGGTAAAAATATGAATGAAGCAACGCGCGAGTGACTGTCAGACGTATCGGTGTTCCCAGCTATACGTATTCAAATGAGGACATTCAAATATTCTGTTACCATCGCGTCGTTCCTTACATCTTGGAGACTGGGCCTTTCCTTTGTGCCAGATGTCATTTAAAGCCGCCTTCAATGGACTGAAAAAGAGAACTGGGATTTAACATACGTTTGTAGTTTATGTATGCGCATATGCATGCATTCATAT
This sequence comes from Tringa tobata, assembly GCA_033628505.1. Taxonomy (NCBI): domain Eukaryota; kingdom Metazoa; phylum Chordata; class Aves; order Charadriiformes; family Scolopacidae; genus Tringa; species Tringa tobata. Next base: position 2,477,457 of record JAHREE010000278.1, read on the forward strand.
AGAACTAAATTTTCTCTTGCTCTTTCTTCTTTCCTGTAGTGCCTTCATTAAAAAAAAAACAAAACAAAACAAACACCTAAGACCTAATATATTTCTCAAAGGAATAAGAGTACGTGCAATAAAATATGCAGTGCCTGTTCCTGCATAGCCGAGTGGGTTCTGTTACCGTGACAGCCATGTTGACTTTTGCTGTTCAGGTTTAGGATGTATCTGGAATTCCTAAGCAGCTTTGTCCTCTCTTCATTATACTCCCTCATGTAACAAAGGAAAGGGTCATCGCTTCATAACAAAGAAGTGTATTCAGATTAAGTATCCAAACAGATGACTCCTTATTTAGCCTGATTTGCTAGCTGGTTTAATCTGTTTTGTCCACTGCCTTGAAGCTTAACAATTTTTTTCCACTCCGATTCACGAAGAGCAAGCGGGAGCAATATGAGAGGTTAAACATGGCTGCAGTATCTTTGGCTTTCAGCCTGCTTTGATCCTTTTTAAATGACTATACCAGGAGGACTCCGCAGTTGCACAGAAACTAATTTTTCTTCTATTATTTTCATCAATTCTACACTAACACCACCGACTGACTCGGGAAGCCACTATATTACCTTACTGACACTGCTGGTAGTGGGATCCTACAGCTTTTGTATTGTTCCTTTGTTAGCCACGTTTACTGGGAAAAGAAGTAGGTTGAATTCCTTTATTATTTCTTTTTTTTTTTTTTGAAAGCATGTATTTTGTTTTGTGGAGGTTGGTAAACGTATGCAATGTTCTGATTTGCTGATTTTGCTGTGCGATGATTTTTCTTTAGTTAAATTGTTACACTTGACGAGAGCGATTTAAGTCTGATGGTCAGGTTTTGTGAGTGGAATGAAATTAGGTTACACATGATTCACTTGTTAGTGTAGTGAAGTTTTAATGACTTCGTATCAAATTGGAAAGAACTAGTGAATCTACTTTGTACTCTAATGTTTTAAGTGCAGTGCTGTGTTGTTTTTTATTCTTTCATTAAGTCTACTATACAATAATGTCAGGAAAAAAAATCCATACTTGTGAACCTAAAATGTTTTTTTTTAGATTGGTGGGACACACAGAGATCAGGATGGGAGGCTTCTGCTGTCAATGTTATAAAATTTACGATGAACTATTGTGGTCTGGTCAACAGTATTAAATCAACATCACTTGGCTTGTTTTGCTTAAGGAGTTTGCCTTGTGTTAGGGGAGGAAAAAAAAATAAATTACAAAAGAGAGCGTTTCTCTCGCTGTGTCAGCTCAGCCCTTTGTTATGGGATACCCTTGGACTGGTAATTTCCTGTGGCAGTATTGCAGGGGGGGTTGTCTGATGAGCACTTGAGTTTTATGATTCTTTTCTCTAAAAAGACTTACTATTTGAGCACTTTGTAAATAATGAATTTTGAAATGTTGTTGTTAAAAGCATATTTTGGCTGCAAGCTGTCAGTTGGAGCATTGAAAAATTGAATTTTTAACAGTCATTGTCTCAATTTCAGTGCTGAACAGAAAATATATCATTTGAACATACTGAAATGTTTAAACTCTCAGGTTAAAAGCAAGAATCCAAATTTGAATTGCATTAGAATAATTGCATGCAATGGAAATAGTGTTTCAGAAGTTAGAAAGCTGAGCCGCGCAATTGACTTGGAGCTGCCTTTTCCTTCAGTCAATACTTTACTAAAATTCTTTTAATGAGTTGAGTTGTTAAGCCCTTTAGGTCTCAGCCGGGGTGAGATCACTTCATACCGTGTCTGTCTTTGGTCAAGATTGCAGTACCTGTTCCTAATCCTATGAATAACCCTCTTTGAATAGTGCATTGGCAAATTTGCCTTCTTTTTCCCTGCGTGCAGCCCGGTTACCTGATTCCACAGCACAAGTGTGCACACTTACCCAAACTATTTCTTCTGTGGCACACTTCTGGTTTAAAAGGTCACTCGGCAGTTTGGAGGCACTTGGTAGCTGTGTGCAGTGAACTCTGAGCAAAAAGTCCTTAATTTAGTGATTTATGGAAAAATTTAAGGACTGCTTCAGGCCTCTTGCTTTACTAAAACAAATCGATTGGAATCATCTGATGCTGAGCAGGGTCAGATTCCTGCGGCCTAATTATGTTATTGATGTGTTATGCAAGTTGTTCCTCATATATAGATTTTTTTGTAAATATTTAGCTTTTGTGCCTTTAGACAGGCTCCATTTTTTTTAAAAAAGAGGGCTTTAGCTGCATGTGTTTCTAAAAGAGAAAGCAGTTCTGTCCCTCTTTCTGTTGTTGAAAATGTATTGATTAGGGGCCAAAAAGCATCTTTTTTAAAGCAGTTAACTTATAGCTTATTGCATTTAAAGACACTACATTAGTCTCAAGACTATATGTTTTGTCTTTTGGTAATCAATATTAGATATGTAATTCACATTAGTGTTTTACCGTGCTGATGTTTTTTAAAGGTAATCTGAGACAAACTTTATATTATATGAAGCCCCCTCTTTTTTTTTTTCTTTAAATGGCTAGAGAAAAAAGCAACAGTGTGACAAACTATTCCAGTGTGACTTGGTTTTTGCTTGTCTCTGGTAAATGCAATGTCAATTTCTTATTCTTTAATGTGTCAGTATACATAATTTTTAGTAGCTGAACCAAAGTGTAATCAATCTATACTTACTTTAGAATTGTTTCCATATTTTTTCTGGAAAAGTAAGACAATGCTTTCCCCAAATTTCAGTTTTGTTTTTTTTTCCAAAGAAAAATTTCCATTGTGACAATAAGCCAAATAAGGTCTCTCAAGTTCTTTTGAAACGGAACAAAAGGTCTTCTGTAGCAACTGCCCTCTTAGTTGGAAACCTGATTTAGATGTGAGATACAATTGCTTATTGTCCTGCCTCTCCCATTTTGGGTCTGTCTGACCCTTTTTGCAGGGTGCATCTTGATGTGTGACTTCATCACCCTCTTTGAGGAGGTTGGGTGTCTTCTGAGGTCTGCTGTCACTGAGGGAGTCACTGTTATGAACAGATACAACAGGAGGCTTAAAAGTTGTTTGGTAGTTGGTGAATGCGGCTGGGCTCACGCATATTTACTGTCCCACAAAAAGGATGGAAGGGTGTGGAGGTGGCACTGAAGATGTCCGAGGTGGTCATAATATTTTTATTCCAGCTTGTTTCTCCTGACTTTAGCCTTGGGTAAAACAAGCTTGGTTTAGGATTTAATTTTCCCCAAACTAGGTACTGCCTAGAGCAAATTCTTTGTCGTTCTGTGTTGCAGCTGCAAATGCCACGGTCATCATCAAGAATGGAGAATGGCCTTCAAAACCAGCCTGCCAGAATGGTACTCTGGGATCTGCCCCTGTGAAAGCAGGACCGAGACCTAGAATACACTCGTTGAAGTCAACTCCAAAAGGTATATAGGTTTGTTTGTAGATAACTATAGTTATTACTGTTATGGAACCTTACCTGCCTCCTGAAGCAATGTTTATTAAACAGTGGTCATGGAAAATAGCTCAAGGAAGTAAAATCATATCAGTGGTGCTTCAAGTTCTGGAAGATTTCATAAGAAGGCTAAAATGTCCTTTATATTTTCATAATCGACTGGGGTATTTCAGGCAAATGAGGAGGAGTCTGTGCTCTGATATGGCTAAGGTCTGCATGGCACAGGGATTAAATCCACTTTGCTACATGGCAGGTGTTTATGTTGTTTTAATGGGTTCTTTTTTGTCACAAAGCCCAGGCACAGACTCTGTGGCTGCTGGTGATCTGCAGGGTAGGCTTACCCTGAATTTATCCTGGTTGTCCTCGTCCTCTTGCAGACTTTGCATTATCTTCACCCTTTTCAGGACAGAGCAGGTCTTGGGTGATGGGGATACTTTTTTGAATAAGGTATTACTAGATAAAGTATCTCCTCTTGTAGATGAATGACAATGTCCCATCCTTCCAAGGGAAAAGTCCCAGAAACAGCTTATCTCTTTCTTCATGCTGCCTTTTCTGGGTACTCTTCTTACTGGCTGAAGTGGAAGCAGAAGTTTGCTCTAATTTTTAATGGGAATAGGACAACTGTGCTTCATCATCCGGTGCTAAAGGAAGCATTAATTTAAAAGTACTTTCTGGCATTGTATTAAGCACTATTCCGATTCCTCTTCGTCTTTGAGGCAGAACCACTCGATCGACCAACAGGGCTTCTCCACTCAAGCCACAAACAGCAGTTGACAAGTCGTTCTCTGGCCACAATTAAAGACATAATGGGAGCAGATAAATAAGCTTGCTGTGTCTCTCTCCTAAATCCTAGTTATAATCAGCTTGCTTCTGACCATCTTTGTGGTGAACTGGTTATTGTAATTGGATAAACCTAACTAAATACTGTGCTCCTGCTTTAGGCTTAAGTAAGTTTTAAGCTGGTGTCTGACATAATTGAGAATAAATAGAAGAGATGCCTGCCAAGTGTCACATGATAATGACACACTTTAAAATGGTAAACAGTGAAAAGAAACAGAATTTGCCACAAACTGTAAATCATGTTGAAACAAACACAAATTATACATCTGTCTGACAAGCTGATGCTTTCTGTTGGGGTTCATCACATGAGACACAACTATGCATTGCTCAACATCTTCAGTGACCTGGGTGCTAGAAGTGTCCCTTGGTGTCTGCAGGAGCTGTGTGGCCAGAAGAAGCTGATATTCCTCCTCGGCTCAGTGTTACTTGGACTACTCTGTTGTGTTTTCGGGCCTTCAAAGTTCAAGAGGGTTGTTTTGAAACTCGAAAGGTCAACTGGAGACTTAGGAAAGATGGTCATGGTCTCTGACCATGTGACTCGTGAGGAGAGGTTGAGGGAGTTGAGCTTGTGTAGTCAGGCAAAAAGGAGAGTGAGGGAAGATTAGTAACAGCCTGCAGTAACGTGAAAAACACAGCTACGAAGGTGATGGTGCCGAAGTCTTCTCAGATGATGGGGCAATGGGAAATGGTTGGACATTGTGGAGTGGGAGACGGAGCGTTGCCCAGCATAGCCATAGATCCTCCCTTCCTGGAGGTTTGCGAGGCTCGGCTAGACAGAAGCATGGTCAACTGATCTCACCTTGGTGGTGGCCATGTTCTGAGGGGAGGCTGGATAGCTGGTCTCCAGAGGTCCCTTTCAGCCAGTGTTTCCATGGCTGTGTTTGCTGCCATTTGGAGACTTAAGTAATTCGATCTTAGTGCGAAAGTGAAATCTTTAGCAATGTTTTCTTCTGCTTTATTAAAACTACCTTTTTATTTCTTCCAGTGAGAGTTCTGGTAAAGCAAAGTTAACTTTAAATATAGCTTAAATTTTCTAGGTGTCTCTTTTTGTGTTTGAGTAGATTTTTGCGTCTTATACTTAACTGTAGATATGTAACGTTAGGCATGTCTTTAATTGCTGCTGTAATTGTACTTTAAAAACTAATCTAAGCTTCTACTTCTAGGAGCCAAGGCCAAGTCTGCTTTACTGAACCAGTGCATACCAAAGTCATGCGGGCCACTGCACTCGGCAAGGAGAGTCAGTGAGGCTAGAGGTAATCAGCTGTTGGGTAAAGTCAATTTTTCACTTATATTCTTGAATTTCTCTGTCTCGAGAAAGAACAGCTGTGCTCTATGACTTCAGAGTAATTGAGATGGTCAGTCTGCTCTTTTTCCTTGTAGTTCATAGTATCGGAGACTGGCACTGCAAAGTGTTCCTCATGTATTTATCTGGGGGGGGGGGAATCAGGGCATTTGCTATCTGCTTGAAACTTGCCTCCCGTGAGGACTCAGAATAATTGATAATATCTGTGAAATGATGTTCTGTCACCTGCTTATAAGATGGTATGCTTGCAAGACACAACCCAGACTGGATTTCCCAAGTTTGTATTTAAGCAAGATTCTTGTGAGAGTGTGCTGACCAACTTTGGCTGTTGAGGATAATATTTACTCCACTTCATGTTTCTGTATCAGATGCTTGTTTTATCTTTAACTTTTGATTGAAATTAGTAATTTTTACTAGAGTGAATCAATAGAATAGATAGGAATTCTCAGGCGAGCTCTGTAAGACAAAGTTTTCCCTTTGGAGCAAAGTTCCGTTTGCACGGCTGAGGTGAGGGACACAAGTACAGTAACAGTACAAGCAAATTGTTTCCTATCGACATACCTGCCATTGGATCGCACACTATTTGTGAAGCCTGAAGAAAGTTGATAGGTGTTGTCAACAGACTTTTTATAAACTTCTCCGCATGACTTTTGCACTTAACACTTAGCAGTCCAAAAGAATGCTTTCATTTAATTAATATCCTTCAAAATAATGAGGTTCTTAGGTCAGTTTTCACATGAATCTAAAAAAAATTAGGGTAGATTAACCTTCTCAATACTTTCATTTATATCTAACTTAATTGCTAGCACATTTTAATATATACCTCCTTTAACACAAGTAACTGGAGTGTATAGGTGGAAAAAAATTACTATGATGCCAGTATAGACGATTGGGTTTTATTGTCTGTGGTCCTCTGTGGCTGAGTAAACTAGAACAGAGAGACCTGGCTTAATTGAAGTATGATAATTGTAATAATAAAAAAAAAAATATGTTTGGCTTATTGGGAATTCATCATGAATTTTCCAAATAGTTTAACCTTATAATTCTAACTCTTGCTGGCTGAGAGTTAGCTGGCTGTGCCATCACAAGAAAGAAAATGAAGTTGTGAAGTTTGAGGAGCTTATATAGAAAGAGTCTATAAAAAGACACTCCTGCTGCCCCTTACTGGCTTGAAGTGTAATTCTTCCTTTTTTTTTTCTTCTTTTTCTGAACATCGTAGGTACTCCTGGAAGAAATGGACGCCAAAGCCTATCTTCTTTGGGTTCTGGTGAGTTTTCTGAATGCATTTTTACATTTTCTGTGGTGTGACTTAGTTTACGTTTATACTTTATATTAGTATATTGGGTTTTTTTCTTGTAAGAACAGTTTTGCAACAGATAATTCTGTAAACCATCACTGATTCTGGTTTCAAGAGATACAGACAGAAGTCTTGGGGTTTTTTCCCTACTTACTGCCTTCTGGCTCCCCAGCTCTTAGAATGCAGCCGGTGCTATCGGTCGCTCTCTGTTTCCAGCAAAGCCAAAGGAGGTTTTTACTGTGACAAAAAAAAAATAATAAAGCTTGGATGTAGTTTTTGCTATTTAGTCACAGAGAGGTAAGTAATGATTAAAGTTCATGTGTTGTGGCTTTAAAAAAAAAAAAGTAGAAGACTCATGCAGAATAACAGGTTTTTCTGGAAGGTTCGTATTCGGTCCCCTTGTGGTGTCAGCTGTCTCTGTGTCACTTGAATAAGAAGTTGGAATTATCTGAGTGTGTTGATGTGTATGTCTGCTTGCATGGCAAGGGGAGGAATGGCAGCTGATTAAGTGGCAGATGGCATTCCAAAATCTGGCAGAGTTTTAAGGACTTCATATTGGGTTTGTTTTTAGTGTTTATGCCGGTCAGGACACCTGGTGCTAGTTTCTATGTGCCAGGAGCCAGAAAAGTCTTCAGAGGATGTTTCTTCTTGCAGCAATTTCCAGGTCTTTTCAAGAGAGTTGGCAGTCTAAATTAGTTTCCCCAGCACCAGTGTGTATTTGCTGAATTAAAAGCTGCTTGTAATTAATTACTCATTGAAAAGCCCTTTTTGGAAGATCACTGGAAAGCCCCGTGTCCCCTGAGTGAATAGCAGATGTCTTTCTGAAAGAGGTGCTGCAGCCAAGCAGCTGTTATAAATTTGAGTCTGGAATTACTGGGTCGGTCGGTTCTGACCTGTAACTCTGGTGCTGTGGCAGTATGGTTTTAATTCACTGTAGTCATAACGTGAGGCAAACGCTTTTGCCTTTTACTCACTTGGCTGTCAAATGTCTGCCTATTAATCGTGACCAAGTACCTTGCTCAATATCCTCTGTCATACAGCAAGCAGAAGACTCTGCATAAAGTTCTTATGTGTTTGTTGCTTTTATTGATAATTTGCCAAACTACTGGTTTGCTTTAGGTATAGCCCGACACCGAGTAGCATGACCACATATAAGGTTCTGTGTACAGGAGCACAGAGGGTGATAAAGCTAGCAACATAATGTCTCAATTACGTCGGTTGAGGAAATTCATGATAAGCAACAAAGTCCATTTCTGGACTGGAAACAGAAAATTAAATTCCTCTTCCCCTTGCTTATGATAGCCTTAAAATATAACTTTATTTTTCCCTAAATTTAGCATGGCACTTTCTCTGTATTTTCCATGAAGAAAAATAATTAGCACTCCCTCCCTTTTTTTACTAGCTTAATATAACTTTTCTTGTGATTCATCTTTTCCAACCTAATAAAGAATGTAGCCACGTAGCCTTGAAGTATTATGTTCGATACCGTAAAAACACAGCTACAAACTCCAAATTGGCTGTAATATTTAGTGATTCTTTAGCAAATGCTCTTTAGCATCGTACTTTCGCCAGGTGAATAGCTGTTTTTCAGTGTTTGTACCTGAACTTTTTTCTGTGCCAAAGCAGATTCCAAAACTGGATGATATGTTAGACTTTCAAGTTAATACATTTCAAACGTGTCCAGAGCATTAGTATAATTTTCCATTTATGCATGCAAAGCTTTCTGATGCAGTAATTTATTTTTTTCCCATCTTCATAGTTGCAGATAGTTCTTACAACAGAATAAAAATGTTGTGTAGCTGCTTGGGTGTTCTGCAGTACAATGTCTTACATTCTACGAAAAGACAAATGATCTTTTTTGAAATGAACTGAAATAATGCCAGCTGGTACCATGCAGAATGGAGCCCACTATTTATTTTTTTTTGCCTTTAGTGGCCTTGACACTATAGTGAAGCTTTGTTCTAGTGCTTTTTTAGCTAGCTGAAGCTTCTGTTCTTTTATTTCAGTGCCATAGTTAACTCTACAGCTTTTAGCCTCATTTCGTGAGGAGTTCCATTCCCCCTTCTATTTATTACCCGTGTCTTCTGTGTGAAGAGTCAGGAGTAGTTTCTTGAGGCAAGACTCTGGTAAAATATTGATTACCATAGTAATGCATTAATTAAGTGTCTCGCTGAGTTGTTAATGTTGCTTTTAACATTAATTCAAGGATGGAAGAAACAGCAGGCATTTCTAGGATATGTTCTCTTGGCTGCTTGTGCTCTTTATTAATTTTCCATTCATTTACAGCCGTGATGCCAAGCCAGACACAACGTGCTGTTAGTGTGCCTGTAAAACTGGAGAGACTCGTGTGTTTGCGGGTGTTCGTTCCTCCCTCCTGTTAAAACATTCACAAGACTCCTTTGTGTGAATTCTATGGTATTTTTTCATGGGTGATATTCCAGTAGATCAAACAATTTCTGCGAGTTCTGTGGCATATTGCTTCAGCACTGGCTTTACTGTTTAGGCGAAATTACCTTCTTGGGCATAATATGTTTTATTACACTTCTTAACTTGCTAACTGAAAGTAAGAGTGTACTTGTGCACCTACTGTAATGTCTTAATGTAAAGATGACTAGAAAGGTTGACCCTGGAATTTTGAATTGGGTGCAAAACTGCCTTTAAAAAGGTGTAAATTTAGTGCTCTTTCCCTTGTTTCTCCAGCCCTCCCTGTAGAAACAGTGACCTGCTTCTAACACCTGTGCAGGCTGTGACAGTGCAGGGTGTACGTGCGGTGGGTAATTCACATCTTGTGTCTCCATTATTGAATGAAGGTTAAGGACAAGTTACAATACAATAATCCCTGGTGCTACGTAAGCCAAGCAAAAACAAATATCCTTTTTGGCACTTCCAAAGGTAAAGCTATTATTTTGGGAATAAAGGATGCAAATATTTATCGGAAGGCTTTATCCTGTTGTTCAGTGACCCTGAAAGGGACATATGGTGTATTATGGATAACCAGTTACACTTAAGATTGTGACACAACAGTGCCATCAGGAAAGCTAAGGTAACTGCTGGATATACGCATAAAGTCCTTTCAAATAAGGCTAATATGATTTATGTCATCTCTCTTGGTACTATGATGGAGCATACATAGTGGAGTCAGCTACTAAAGGCTATAGAAGCCATGAAAATCAAAGAAGCTTCATCCAAAACCAGCACATGCTCCATCATGACAGATGGTTTTCTGTTGTCTTAGCCTTTTAAAGAGGTTAGAAGGCTGCTTGTTTTAATCATCTGTGAGAAAAATATAACACTGGGGGGAGGACTAACTTCAGTCAGGTGGCTTATTAAAGGGAGCAGTAGTGCTGATCGCTCAAGTGGAGAAATAAGGTATAATTGTAACAGTCCATGAAGCTGTCTCTTGAAACAGGTTGTTAAAGGTAGATGCTGGCTTCTCACTCAAACTCTTACATTGAGATAGAATGCCTTTACTATCACGATACTCTGGTTCAAACAAAAGTTTTTTGGATGAATATTTTAAGGTTCAGGTAACACATCTTTCTTTCATGCCCTCACTCATCAACTGGAAATCAGGGGAAACAGAGCGGAAACATCTCTTCTTATGTTGTAGATTCACTGGTGGAATAGGTTACCCTCCAAATACTTGCACTTTCAATGTCTGGAAAACAAGAGATTAATGTACATCTCACTGTGCTTGTCCTTTTTAACAAAACCAAAAAATCATTGTTTTTTTAAAATCTGTACTGAAAATGTGTAAATTTTCTTTAAAAATTGGAATGATTATAATTCTGAGAGCTGATGAACATCATTTTGAGTGTCAAGTCTCAGGCCTTCAGTGAATTCTTTCATCTAGTTGGCCATCAGTAGTCTTCAGCATAGTATGGCAAGTTATCCTGATAATAAGGAACATACAGTCAAGTGGCTTATTAGTTCTGTTTCTCCTTTCATATCTGCTCAAAAGGGTTTGTGTTGGCCTTTTTCGGGGGGCAAGAGGGGTGTGGTTTTGTTGTTTGCAGAAGTTTTTTGCAAGTTGTAGAAGAAACTGTGCAAGCAGTGTTCTTTTTAAATGGAGACCTGAAAAGACCCTTGTGCGTATGAACATCAGTGCTCGGATGGCTGGTCATAGAGCAGGTAGGATTGGGCAACTCTCCTTAGTTAAAAACAAGGCAGGAAAGATAGTCCCTTTGGTGGCAGTTCTTGCATAGATCGTGGTGCTGGCAACATACAGAAAACAGAGCAAACTGCTTCTCTCTCAGCATTCTGAGCTTTCTTTTTTGATGGCTTTATCCTAGAATTCACTTTTAATACACTTTTCCTGCTGTATAACATAAACATCATCATTAAGATTGTTACTAGATAATATAGGCAGATATTGTTTGTCTTGAGTACCCAACTTTGCAGATACAAGGTTAAGTGCAAAATTAATTTCCTTCAGTTCAGAAGAATTTCTGTTCATATGAAGAAGTCCCAGAAGTCTTAAACTGTTATTGAAAAAAGAAACAAAGCCCCTCAAACACACCCCCCCCATGGGGCAGTTTCTGAACAAACTGTGTTTCAGTATTGTCTAAACAGTAATTTTAAGTTTTGTGTACCCATTAAGCCGCCCCACCCCCAGCTTTCTATGGTAATATGGGGAAATTTTCCATGAAGTAAAACTTCTTCTGTTGTTGAACCAACTCCTGCTTTTCTTTCAGCGTCTTCTAATACTGTACCCTGCAGCTTATGGGAAATAAGTTCCCTTGGGGATCACACAGGAAACAGTTTGATGGGTAAATATCTTAAACAGCTCAAAGCTCTTTCCTGTTCTGCACTGGAATAAGCTAAGTATCTTCTGCAGTGAAGTTAAAACCAGGAGGAAGATTCTGCTTTTAACGGCTAGTAGTTTGTACTGTGCTTAAAGCACTCTAGGCATAGAAAAATCCAGTGTTTTAAGTATTTTTTTAAAGCAGGGAGGGTTTTGGTCCAGGTCTTTCATGTTGCAGAAGTAGTATCTCTGACTGGTTCTGATCATGACTTTCAAAATAGGTGTGCTGAGGCTGAATTCTCCAGCTCTTGTGTGAAGAGCTTCAGCTCTTGTAAATAAGTTGAGTTAGTCTTTCTGCCTTTACACATCTCTCCAAAAGGAAAGGCTGAAAATCTTGCAGAAAAACTTGTTTGTAAACTCTGTGGGATGAAGAAGAAATATGATTACAATCACTAGTAGTTGAATGAAGACGGTTAATATTCTACAGATTGGAAATTCTAGGAGTTGAATAGTATAAGTTAATCTTTTTTCTTTGTCTCTTGAAAAGGAACGAAAAGATCAAGCTTACACGTATTTTGCAGATATTGGTGCTGTGAACTGGACTATTTTGTTGCCTTTCTAGCTGTGATATAAAGCCAGCTATAGTCTTTTTGTAGCTGGTTTTTCATCCATGTGAACTATGGGGACTATCTGAATGACTTAATTGTCTCATGCGATCAAGCTTTAGAATGCCTTCAGGCTAATAGAGAATGTTCTTATGAACAGGCAGCAAAGCTGCTTAAATGGTGTAACTATTAATGTGAACAGACTATAAACCAGCAGGTTTTTGTTATGCCACCCCTATATAAATAAATGCAGAATTAATCTAAATCTATATGAATTTGAGTTTCTTATTAAATGTGTTCATCATTATTTTTATCTTAGAGACTTGAGGGAGTATCTGTAAACTCAATAGTTGTTACTTTCTTGGCCAGACTTTTCCAGTGTTGCTAAATAAAGCATAGTACAACAGCTGGATCTTAGGATTTAATTCCTTGGGTAAGAACTACTATTCTCCAAAAGTCTTCACAGTGAAATGGCTGGGGCTGAAGTTCAGAGAATGCCACCCTAAACTCTGAAGTCATCTGTTTAGAGTGTTTTGGGGGTTTTATACATACTTGGTGTTTTCCTGAGGTAGTGTGTTTGTTGCAGTAGAGAATAGGATGCAAAAAACTGGGACGTACGACAGCACAGTCTTAATGTCTTCCAAATCGGTCCTTCAGCTGTCAGGTAACTATATCGCTATATTTGCATCCATGTTCCTAGTGTTCTTCCCAAACCTGATCTTCTGAAAATTAACACTTTTTCTTGTTACATGCTAAAAATCAGTGCTGCTCCCTGTGCCTTTGACAGATACCTTTACAGAAAACAATGACTTTTGAAATGCATGAGTAACTCATGGGCCAGCTTTGTTCAGATGGTGACATTCTGCTGGGAATTTCTCAAATCAGGGGACTGGAAATGCTGGGATTATTACTACAACCTCAGCAATGGGGACTTAATGTGGGTCCTGCTGGTTTTCCTATAGCAAGGAAGCCCAAGTGGTTTTCATACTGCGAGATCTGTTTCTTCTGTTAACGCTTTTAAGGAAGGGCCTGTGTTCTGGATTGTGAGTTAGATATTTCAGAGATGTTTATTATTATTTAATTCCAAAATTCTGTGAGAAACTTGCTCTCCAGCTCTGCACAGCCATGCTTCACAGAAGTATGCAGACTTTCTCCGGAGGGAATGTTCGTAGTTCACTTCTTTGGTGTTTATTCTGATGTTGGGAGGAATGTCTGTAGTTCTCTTCCACGGTATTTATTTTGATGTTTCACAATAACAAGCCACACAAGCGAAGAACACAGAGCTGCAGTTCCATGTGCTTGCCTAAATATCAAATAGACCAGCCTCTGCATGAATAGAGGGGGCAGCTGAAATGGGTATCCACAGATCATGTCAGCTCAAAGGGATGCTTAAAGAAAACTTCCAAGTGCTGGTAGTTGGAGTTCAAGGCTTTTCTAGAATGGAAGTCTGTCCTAAAGGCTTTAAAATCTAGACCTCATTATTGGGATTAGCCAGAGATGGTGCTTTTATTACTAGTCCATCTTAATTAATATTGAAACATCTAAATTCTCACTAATTTTTTCAATAGTTAAGAGGACAATAAATTTTTATTTTATTAGGAGACTTCAGAGCTTTGACCATCAGAGTCACATACTAGTAGCAAACTGTTTTCATTTTGTTATTCTGAACCGAGTTGCCATGTGCAGTGCTGAATTATATCACCTTCCTGGAACTGCCATCCTAGAAATTGTTTTTTTCTCTACTATCTTCTTGTCCCTTCCCTCTCCAGTTAAACCTAGGTATGGATTTCTTCTTATGTTCTCAGGCTTGTGGGTTTTTTCCCTTTGACTCTCTGGAGTTCCTTAGATTGTGCATGTTGGTTTATGTGTTTGCAGTAAACACTGAAGAATTGGGTGTCGTCGTACTAGATTTCTTCCTTAAGTTTGAGGTAAGGTGTAGGAGGTATCCCAAAGCTGACTCTTTATATACTCTTACAATTTTTTATGTTAGTGTGAAATCTTCTGTCTTTTTCCTTCTTGGTTTCTTTAAGTCCTTTCCTCATTTCTTAAGACATCTTCAGCAGATACAGTAGCTGCCCATATTGTTGTCGTTGACCCCTCTTAGGGACATAAGTTGACATAACACTTAAAAGACCATGGAACTGTCCCAGAGACCTGAAACTCATGGACCTTGTGTCAGAGATGGTTAAACAGCTTGTAAACTAAATATGTATCTGCATTTTTTGTCTGCATCCCTGGGGCTATGAAGAACATACAAAGCCCACAGAGATAAATGAAACACACCTTTTGAGTTGTCTTTAATTTGCTGTGGGATCTCCTGATAAACTGCTGCCATGTCTCAGCTGATATACTTGCCTACATTGTCTTTACTTGCCGTGTTGCTTTTCAGCAGAGGCTGTCTAGGTGGTGTTGTGAGGCCCCATAGATGAAGAACAGTTGCACAGTGCATATAAATCAGTATCATGAGAATAAACACTTAAAGTCAGAGCTTACAGACCTATTAATTAAAATTTCTATTTCTTTTCTCTGTTCCTTGAGGCCTGAGCTCACAAGGACCCATGTAGACGTGTTGCTGAGCAGCAGAAGTCCCTAGCAGAGAGGTAGCTGGTTTTACTGATGCATTTGGCTAGATAGCTTCGTATTTTAAGGCATGTTATCCTAATATTCATGACATTATTTGCTGTTGCAGAGTAGCAGTTCTTTTTCAAAATGCTGTAGGATTTTGACTGAGGCAGCCAAACAAAAATGCCCTTTTGGAAGGGACAGTTCTGCACATGGGAAATAACTTGCTGCTCCTTTAAGTCAGAAGTTAAAAATGAAATGATTCTTGCAGTGTTTTGCAGCCGTTCTCAATTCTGAAAGAGTGCAGACGCTGTAAATGCCACCGCTGTTGTGTGAGAGAGGCACAGAATCAGCCCAATTCCTGTAGCTATTTGCCTGGGAATCCACTGCCGCATCACGTTCTGTTTGACAGCCTGCTGAATTTATAATGATTAAAAGCTTCTGTGTACTAGAATAAACCTAAATTATTTAGGATTTTAGGTCTTGCTCTGAGGCAGGAAGAAGTTTGCGTTTTTCCTTCAGGCGAGGATTGGAGCTTAAAATGAGTCCTGAAGCTGCATTTGGCATGGCAGCGGGTATCGTTGCCTGCAGGAAGGTTGGTTTTTCACACTGGAGCAGTGGCTCCAGCAAGGTGGGCACCAGGAAGTGGAGAGGGGCAGTCATTTTCCAGAAATAAAAATGAGGACACAGATGACCCTTTGGCTTTTCTCATCTCTCCTTGCATAAGCAGTCACCTCTCAGTCCTTCCTGAAGTAAAGCATGCCAGTAAAATCCATCTGCTCCTCACTGTCCATGCTGTCTTATGACACAGAGCCAGTTGTCCTCTATGTGGACCTCAGATCTAAAGATCTAGCCTCTGATTTAAACTTCTTTGCAAGTAGACACTTACTGTACTCTGATGGCTTTCTTAGTGATTATTGGATGTGGAAAGAGGGACAGGGATGGCAGAAACATGTACAGATACTGCAGACATGGCCTCATGAGGCTGAGCTGAGGAGCCTGCTGATGCCTTTTCCTCCTTTCTTGTCACATGTCTAGTGTTCCCAAGGAGAGGCAGATGTGCTAAATCTGTTGGGGTCAAAATAGGTCTAGCCCCACCATCAATCTGATCGTGTCATCAGGCATTGATGCACTTAACCAACCCAGACTGAATTACGTGGTCATGACAGGATAGACCCTTTTGTCCATGTCGATCACCCATTTTGCCCTTGGGGTTGGCAGGGAGCCAGCAGTAAGGTGCTAGCAAATAAAATCTGTTAGTCCTTTTGTCCTCTCTCTGGGCTGTATATCACTTCCTATTTTATTCTGCTGTTTTCTTGAGCTATTTTCCACCACCCTTATCCAATGTCAAGTTAGAAAAAGACCTCTGTGATCCTCGTGTTATGTGTGAAATGTAGACAGTGCAAGTTCCTGGCATTCTGTGTTGGGATCCCATGGATTACGTCCTGGCTTTGTACCCTGCCGGCACCAGGCACGAGATGATCATGGGAGAACAGGCCCAGACCTGGAGGAGCTGTTTTCCTGAGCCAAGGGATGCAGAGCTGGTGGACACGTAGCCACCACCGTGGTGCAGTGTACCATGGTGTGACACAGAGCTCTGGCAATGCTACATTGGAGGAACCTCTCCACAAGTTAAATGTCTCCTGGGACCTGTTTGTATACAGATGGGCAGCCATACTTTCTCGTTTGCTGCTGTCAGAGCTGAGTGCTAGAAGGGATCGGTATGTCTCTCTTGCTTTTTGTTAGTGTTGTCACGTCCCACTTCTGCATAAAGCAGACTTTTTTTTAGCTTTGTGTGGTTAGCGGGACTCCAACCCCAGAAGCTAAAAAGGCGTTTTCCTCAAATCAGAAGTTTTCTTGAAAAATTGATACCACAATATATATGTTTCTTCATGGCCTATTTCCACTCAGATTCAGGGTGGGAAAGAGGAGGCAGTGGAAATACTGTTTGTGTATCTCTGTGAGAGGAGTTTTGGCCTCTGCTACAAGGGCTTTTATGTCCCTATAGAGCTTTTATCTGCTTATGTTTTGCCTGATGATTCATTCCTTCCTCAGTCTCCAAAGTGGTTCATTACATCACGCTTGCCCTCTGGAGATTCTTTGTTTTAGCTCCTGTTCCTAGGAAGGAAGTTAGGGTTTCAGTGGGGCACTTCGACCTCGCTGGTTTTACAGGCTGATGAGAAGTTCTTCACCTTTCTCCCAGGCGCCATGGTAAGGATGGAGAGAAGGTGGCGGGTTGTTTTTTGGGCGTGGGGTTTTTACTTTTTGGGGGGATTTCTGTGTGTGTGTTGGGTTTTTTTAACCTGATTGGGCTGGTCCCAATGCTCTGTGAGCATCGAATTGGGATGGTGAGAGAACATATACTGCCCCCCTTGAGGAGCCAAGGAGAGAAGGAGGAAATCAAAAGGAAGTTCCTGAGGGTGCCCGGGCAGAAGCGTACAACTTGCTATGGCTGGTGTTGAGTGGTGATTGAAGGCCAGCTGTAGGCCTGGTCGGAGTCTGAACATTCCTTCATGAAGAGAGAATTTGACAGTACTGATCTGGTATTTGAAGAAGTGGGCTAATGAACTAGGCCGAATACGCAAGGCTACTGTAATGTGCCATAAGGCCCCACCTCAAGGACTGTTTCCGGTTTTAGGCCCCTCACCACAAAAAAGACATTGAGGTGCTGGCGCGGGCCCAGAGAAGGGCAACGAAGCTACTGAGGGGTCTGGAGAATAAGTCTCCTGAGGAGAGGCTGAGGGAGCT
>JAHREE010000278.1:2504702-2542436 GCA_033628505.1 Tringa tobata
TCCAATGGATTAGTGGTGGTGTCAGAAAGATTTGATTGAATTCAATCTTATTTTTAAGAGGAGGTTAAGCAATTATTTTTCCCATGATAATATGGTAAACCAGTGCTGCAGAATTATTAATTAATGATTTATATTATGTTTAGTGCTGTCACCAGCACCTTTCCAACCATGTCCACCCACAGTGCTCTTCCCCGTTACTGTTTCTTGGTCGTGGAGTATTAAAAATAAATAAAATTGAAAAAAAAAGAATGCATCAGCAGTATAATTTACATCTTTAAATCTTCTTAAAAAAAAAACCAAAAAACAAAACCAAACCCTATTCAATTTAGCTGTCCACGTACCGAACTGTAGAAATAATCCACCTTAAATAACCTGGCTTGTATCTGGCCGAGATGTTTCATTGCAGCTGCTATTTATGAACCTTCTGTTGGTATCATCTTTACTGATCTCTACTGATTGTCGGAAGGGCACTAATGAGCCAGGGTCCAGTGTTCAGCTCCTGATTTTGCTACTTCTTGTCATGATAGGGTGCTGCTTATACATTTATAGCAAGTAAAGGTTCTTCTTTAAGATGCTCTTTAAGATGTGTAAACAGTTTGTATGTGATGTTATGGAAATTCTTCTGGTTACGCAGGAAACAGGGCAGCCGGGAACATCTGTGGTGAAATTCTTTTCGTGAAAGCTCATCCTTTTCTTAAAAAGAACTAGCAATCCTTTAGTAGGAAAGTTGGGAAAGTGTTACAAATAATTACTCCTTAATGACTTGTTTAATTCTGTTTTTAGACTTAAGATATTTTGGTGGCCTTTATTTTTATCTGTGTGTGAATATTGCTACTGTCAGAAGCACTTAAATTATTAAAAATGTTACGTTTATACTTATAACAAGAATAGACTTTCTGCTAAGCTTTTTTTGAGATTTGAAGTAGTAAAACAGGAATATTGGATATGCTTCCAGCAGAAGAATGAGTGAACTTTAAAAGTCAGTTGTAAGTTATTCTACTCCAAATAAAACAGATGGCAAGAAAACTTTGCCTTTCTTAGCCATAAGAACGGGCCGCTTGTTGTATAACCAATATAAAATCAAGGTTCGCTTATTTCCATGCTTACTGCTACAAGTAGTAGTACTGTACAGTACTACTTACTGCTTAAGTCACTTAGCAAATTGAGATGTTGCCAGTTAAAAAACCAGTCCTAATATGAAATGAATAGCATAACCCTATTAAACCTGTATTCCTGTGTCTCGGGAGGAACCTCTCAGCTAGGAGTTAGGGTCAGGGAAGAGGAGATGCACATGAAACGTGAAGTTCCTTTTTCTTTTCTTGCTGCATTTTAGTGGCACGAGTAGAGGTATTTGTAGTTACAGATCTTTCATAGGGATTAACCTCACCTATGAGTTTTGGTCTTTGTGGGAAGTTATGGGTATCCCCCTGCAGTTACCTGAGGCTCATCAAGAAAGTTTCTGCAGTCGTCTTTCCCTCCTTCCTTGCTCACCACCCAATTAAGCAAAAAATGTGAGTTTTTCATCTCCATAGCTGCTTGTTAGCTTAAGCAGAAGAGACCCAGGGGAACATTAAGTGCAAAGAAAGATGCCATGAACGTTTAAACTTCCTCCACAGGAGCTGCTTGGACTCCAGTGCAGCCACGGCAAGTGATCCCTGTGTGAGGGTAGCCCTGGTACCTGTGGGGCAGCCTTTGCCAACGCGATCTCTAGTTGTGCAATTTGGTCAGGAGTCACTGGGAAGAGAAGTCCCTTGACTTCCAGGGGTAATCAGCAAGAGTA
The DNA here is from genome assembly GCA_033628505.1 of Tringa tobata. NCBI lineage: Eukaryota > Metazoa > Chordata > Aves > Charadriiformes > Scolopacidae > Tringa > Tringa tobata. Next base: position 2,506,483 of record JAHREE010000278.1, read on the forward strand.
GAAGGACTGTGCTCCTCTCAAAGGGTGGGGACACATCATATCTTGTGGCTAATAAAAGCGCTGGGTGCTGCCCTGTTCTCTGTTTTGTTTTCAGCTTGGCAAGAGGTTTCTATGGGGGCTCCGTTGGGTTGTGCTCGGGCTGTTCCTCAAACAATGGCATACAATGTTCTAGGCATGTCCCTGGGGAGACATCTTCGCTGCTTAATAACAGGAAAACTTTAATATAACGGGAAATACACAAATAGGTCTTTAACTATGACGTGAGGGTGTTCCAGCAGCACTTAGAGCTGGTATGAGGCACTCAAGATGCCATATTTTTTGTCTTCCACTTGCACTGAGGCACAGAAGATTGAGTTCATGTGAATGATTTTAACCAGCAGCCACTGAAGTGGTTCTGTTACGGAGCTGTTTTATTCCATTGGCCAGCGAATTGTGTTTCACAGCTAGGGTAACTTTAAAGTACTGTTTCAAGGTTAATTTTAGACACATGTTCAACCGTGCTGATGTTCCTTAAAACACGTGATGCTACTGCCTCCTAAAATACACTTTCCTGAAGTTGTGAGCTTATCTCTAATTTTGGTGGCTGCTTAGATTTTCCTTCATTCTGCAGAGGCTTGACTACACATTAACTGTGTTGATATGTGTAATCAAAAGGATGAATAGCACAGGTGCTTGAACTGTAAATTGGAGTAGTAATATATATATATAAAAAAGTAAAAATAACTTGCAGTACATGAACCAACCTCCTGGAGGAGGTGGATATGTGCAAACACCATTTCTAGCACCTCAGAAAAACAGTTCTGATCTAGAGTAACTCAGAGTCTTAATTGAGCTATGAAACAGTTGTAGAAATGGATAATCCTCTAGTTACATATAGGAAAAGTTTAATGGAACTTCCTGTATGTGATCTTCCACATGTGCCAGGGTAGTCCTCTGCAAATAGGGTAAATGTATGCCTCTGTGTGGAAATGGTGGTACAGATTAATACTTTTCACAAAGTGCTTGGTTATTTTTTAGTTATGAGAAAACACCTGATCTGGAACTTGTCAAATGGAGTTTATGTAGCTGGGGAGGAGCAGCCTGCTGGGAAGCCATTTTGGACTGTGATTAAAATAAATAGAGATATTGATTGAAATAAGGTCATCGGGTGATACCATAATGAACATTGTTGAAAATACTACATTAGTGTTTTCTACATAGCCCCTAAAAGCTCTAGGACTGATTCTTGGGGGGATTTGGGAAATCAAACAGTTACTATAAACTTTATTTTTCTCAATTTATTTCCAACCTATGTTTAATTATACCTATAACATCACTGAATTTTATTTTTTTTTAAAGCCATGGGCAAAATTCATCTCCAACCTGGTCTCTGAATTGTTTTATACTCTATTTTATAATCAGAAATTTGTGACTTCTCTAAAAAGTGAATCTGTATGTAGCAAAAGGAGAATTTGGATGTTAGCAGTATATTTTGTAACGTGAAATTGCAAACTACAGTCATCTATTTTATGAGGAAAATCTTAGAAATGAATTTTCTTGTGATCTTTTGGTAGATAAAGTATGATTATTATGGATAACTTTGCACCGATTATAGTGCTTCCTACATGCTTAGAAGTGCTATCACCTCACTCTTTAAAGAGCAACATTGGTGAATTTGAGCCTAATCTAGATTTGTCTTTAAAGAGATGAAGAGTTTCTTTAACACAAGAAGCTGTCACTGGATACATTCAGAAACAGTCTTGGCACGAAGGCAATAATGCAAAATATAACCGAGGCTTTTTAAATTCCCACTGTCTGCCCTACTTTTTTCTTCCATAATATCCTTTGGGCAGCATTTCAATGCCATGCTTAAGTCCAGTGACATTTGTTGCAGTCATATAACATCAGCTCAAACCAGTGTGATTGAATAAATAGCTTCTGAGTTCAAACTAAAAGCCACTCTGTCCTCTCCATCTAAGGTAGCTGCAGATACTGCTCAAGAAATGATGCTGCATGTTAATGTGCTGGTCTTGTGGTCAAAATGTCTTTTACTTGCCTCTTGCACAGTTGTTTTCAAGGAAAGATTATGGTTTCTTGCAAGTTGCTGAGCCTTACGTAGACTTTTACTCTGAAAAACTACTTTGAGTAGTTAAAAAAGAGAGAAATACCAGATTCTTGAATCTAACATTAAGCTGAGCTAGTAAATATGCTGGCAGTTAACTAACCACGTGTGGGTTGTGAAGGAAGAATTCCTACATTGAACTAGGGGCAGGCACAATTGATGAAATGAAGCTGAGTGATTCAGTTAAAGTTCCAAATTAGTTCCGGGTTGGGTTGTGGGGGTGGTTTTTTGTGTTTATTGCAACAATATGGACCTCCATAGTCCATAAGCAAAAAGTGACCTCCAAACTTAAAATCTTAATTCTGCAAGAATCCGGTTTAGATTTCTTTGGAGTTCTTCCTACAATTAGGTGTTAAAACCTAGGAATGTTGGAGGCAATTTTGATACATAGATATAGAATAAAATTATGATGCAAAAAATTAAGTATGTGGAGGTAAGAAGAAAGGATCATGATTTGCACAGGGGAAGCAATTAATGGTATCTGGGAAGGGCTTGCAGGTGGTATGAACTAACCACAGTGGGATTCCCTGTCCCAGTTGACTCTGGGTCCTGACTTTGTAGACAGAGGCTGCAGAACGAATGAAGGGCAAAAACGTGCCGTGTCCTGTACTTGTGATGAAGCAGTAGAGGGCACCAGACAACAAGGAGCAACTTCTTGTGCAGCAGGTGGAAACAGGAGCAGAGAGGAGTGAGGAATATCAGTCTTCAACATCACTTTGTGCCTGGTTCTTTGGGCAGCTGTGCGTTTCAGGGATGACAAGGCACAACTGGAACTATAAGAAGGTATGCGGGGGAAACAGAGGACCTGTTTCTCTCTGGCTACTCAGAGCAATAAGTGAACTCGAAACTTACTTAAATGTAAACCCCTTATGTAAACATAATTGCTAGCTTCCAATATAGCATTTTTTTTCCTCCTTGAAAAGCTCCGGAATTCAAAGATTTAAAGTTGCCTGTGGCATGTAGAAGGAACTGATGTAGCAAAATTCAAATGCCTGAGACACAGCTAATAGCTTGAGATATAGTTCACAGACTTTAACTGGAGTCCTTACTGGCCAAGGCATCAGCACACTGTAGTACATCCTCATGCAATTATTCTCCATCCTGTTGTCATCTTTGTCCTTAAAAATGGATGACACGCTGCAGTGTTTTGGTTTTTTTTCTAAGGTGGATTAAGGGTTATTTGATTGGTGTACATATGGCCAGTCCCTCTCGTATCCAAACATCCGTGATGGAGGCTTTGCACTATTAGTACAATAAACTGGTTCCCCCTCCTTTTCTTTTCCCTTAAAGGGTGATACGTAGCACTGTATGGTGAACTAGCATGTGTCAGGCTTTGTCCTAGTTCAGAAATCAAGCATCAATATTGCTCTTGGTTATTTAGAAAATAACCAGAACCACCCTGGTCCACTCGGTGGTGCATGTTAGAGTTATCTTCTGTAAATGGCATAGAATTCAAATTGATTTAGTTTTCAGTCAGCTCTGAATATTTGCTGGACTTACTAATGTTTTTATCTTTGTAGCTGATGTGTGGCTCATATTCATGCTTGATGTGTACTGACTAGATGAAAATCTAATTCAATTCTAGATGTTATAGTTCCAGTAAACTTGACGAAATATATTGTGAATGCAATATTAAGACAAAATGACTTTGTACGTTAAGCATTCAAAACTCAGCTAGTGCCTCTGTGAGATATGCCTGTGGTACACAAGGTAAAATGTGTCATGGGCACAACGCTGAGACTTCAGAGTATTAGTCAGGCTTCCACATGTACTGTGCATTTAACAGACAGACATCTGTCTGATGCATTAATTACACACTTAATGTTCCAGTCTGGGACTCCTTCAAGTCCTTTGTAAAATGTGACTTGTAAAGATTATCCCTTTCAATCTTCTAATCTTCCAGAAAATTCGGACGTTGCTGTTTTGAAGTGGTTTTTAAATTCTTTCCTGCCATCATCACTGGCTTTGTCAGTGCAGCTCTAGTAACCGATCATACCCAATTACTGGCGAACAAAAATGATTGTCATTAACATGTTTCCTCTAGCACTGTATTCCCAGCTATCAGTAGTGCATTTGACAATGTTCTATAACAGTTGTACAAGTTGGAGAGCCATATTCCAAAGGACAGGTAGCGTTTTAGGGGAACAAAGATAAATCGGCGTTAATCACTTGGATGAAAGCATTTTTTGGGTTGAGAAATACTGAGGCCTTAATGGATGGTTAATTTTGATAGGCTTATACACACAGGGAAGCCAGTCCAAAGGCTGCCATGGAGGTAAGTCTATTGGGGTGGGAACTGGAAAGATGTGCTGAGGCTTATCTCAGAGCCTTGGCGCAACGTCACACTTTCAGTGTTGGTATTTTGCTAGCCTCGGATCCATGGCAGCCTCCAGTGCCTCCTGATTACAGGGAGAGTTCTCTCCCTCACTAGAAGATGGCAGGGGCATGCTCATAACCCAACAGAAAAGGTCCAGACCATCACACTGCAGGGCAGAGGGTTTGCTACGTGCTGTGGGTTATCACTTCAGAGCCTGGCAGAGTATGAAGTATGTGTCAGCTTAACTGGCAAGAGGTAGGATGGCATCCCTGGAGGTGTTCAAGGCCAGGCTGGATGGGGCTTTGAGCAACCTGGTCTAGTGGGAGGCGTCCCTGCCCAGGGCAGGGGGGTGGAACTAGATAATCATTAGGGTCCCTTTCAACTCCAACCACTCTGCGATTCTATCTGCCTTCAGAAGAACCCTTCTGCAGAAGTAGTTCAGGACTGCTTGGGGGTGCTGAACCTTTTGTGGAGACTGTGCAAAAGCTCACTTAGAAAGGTGTGCTGTTGGAAAACTGGCCTTGCTTTGCCATCTCTTGGTTTCTTCCCAGTCACCTGTATTTACAGGTTTCCTCTTCCCACCCCTGTTACTGTGTAAAGTACACTGTAACGGAACGGCGCCCTTGGTTCATTGTGTCAACAAGGAGGAAGCTAATGAAGAGCTGCATGTGGTGTATTATAGTTTCTAGGGAACAGCTTTAGGCTGCAGGACTCTGGGGTGGTCTGTAAGCTCTTGGTTTCTTACCTAATAGCCAGGGTTGTAACGGACAGGGAAGCATTTGGTATGTTAATAGGTTCTGCTTCAGAAGAGACTCGATCCTGGAGCGTGAAATCCCGTGTGGCCAGTGCTGCGAGATACGTGTGTGCTAAGCATGCGATTAAACCATTCTACAGGCACAGAGCTCTTTGAAGGACGTAAATACATCTGAGATTTTCCCTTTCCTTTTCGCTGCCGAGTGCATAAAGGGGGTATCCGTGGCTGGAAGCAAGAAGCGAAAAGGGATGGGTTCAGAAAGCTGTACTGAGGCTAGAAGTCGGTGCTATAGTACTGGAAATCAAGATGAGTTGGCGTGAGAGGAGAGACATGGACTTCTGAAGCAGTACTTCAGACTGAGCACCTGGAATAACATGTGATGATTCTGCACTCCCCCTCCAGGCTATATCAGCATTTAAGGGAAAATATGCTGAAGAACCTTTCTACCCTTGCAAAGAGAGGCAGAGGGATTTCTGCTGTGTGTGTTTTAACCCTGCTGAGTCAGTTTAATCATCTAGGTCAGGCTTTACCTGCCTGCAGTTAAAATTTTGTTCGGTTCCTGCAACCTTTTTAAAAGCCTCCGTGATGGCTACTGATTCTTTTGTTCACAACAACTTGAAAAGGATTTGATGACAGCTAAAATAAGCTGATGTTCCTGAACATGGGCTAGTGGCTGACCCTAAAGAAGGGAAACTCAAGATGTGATGTGGACCTGTTGGAGCAGGTTCAGAGGAGGGCCATGAAGATGCTCAGAGGGCTGGAGCACTTCTGCTGTGAGGACAGGCTGAGAGAGTTGGGGTTGTTCAGCCTGGAGAAGAGAAGGCTCTGGGGAGACCTTAGACCCCATCCAGTATCTAAAGGGGCTCATAAGAAAGATGGGGACAAACATTTCAGCAGGGCCTGCTGCGTTAGGACAAGGGGTACTGACTTTAAACTAAAAGAGGGGAGATTCAGACTAGATGTAAGGAAGACATTTTTTACACTGAAGGTGGTGAAACACTGGCCCAGGTTGCCCAGAAAGGTGGTAGATGCCTCATCTCTGGAAACATTTAAGGTCAGATTGGACGGGGCTTTGAGCAACCTGATCTAGTTGAAAATGTCTCTGCTCCTTGCAGGGGGGTTGGACTAGGTGGCCTTTAAAGGTTCCTTCCAACCCAAACTTTTCTGAGAGTAAGGGGATGGGAGAGCTGCGTTTCTGCTCTAGAAAGCATTTAGTTGTCTTGGGCTTCAGACCATGTTGATGTGGGGGGAAGCAAGACAAGAAGTGCTGTTTCTCTTCCCCCAACTTCTTGAGACAAGGCCATCTGAATAAGTAGCTAGAAGAGTCTATAAGATATATTGGCATCTTCAGAATTTCAGTTGGGCAAATTATTCAGGCACAGCTCTGAAAAATGAAGTCATTTTCCCGTGGACTGGAACTGGCTGACGACTGACGTGCTTGACGCGCGTTGGGCAAGTTGGGGCTGTCTGCGCCAGCTTTTACATTCAGGCCTGGGGCAGGGGGTAGGAACAGAACATCACTTCTGCAGGAGTCTGTGTTTGTACAGTCGCCAGCCTGGACTCCGAGAGGCACAGCGGGGAAGGTGTGCTTGCCACCTGTGAAGCTGGATGCAGGTGAAAATTACAGTTGACCAAGCTGTGGAGCGACTGAGGGGGCTGGAAGGCTTCCATCCCAAGTCTAGCCTGTCAGGGCCTCCGCAGACACCGTTAATTTAATTTTGTGACTGCTTTCCCTATGTATTTCTCTGAAACTGCTTCCTGGGTTCATAGCCCAGAGCAGGAGTTCTGAAAGAATTTAGGGCAGTAATTTACAGCTAGCCAAATTTCCAGGTCCTCTCAAAGATAATGAATGTACTGCTGTGGATTTAACCCAGCGGCTTCCTTATTTGTATGGATGTTCTCAAGTCTCCTCCCTGAAGTGCCATAGCTTGTCACAAGGCAAACTTTAAAATCAAAGCTGTGACTTCAAATGGTTGATCGGTCTTTCTGTTGCATTGCTCAAATAGTTTGTACGCATTGCGATGAGGGGGGAGGATGGAGGGAGAATTGTAGAGATTTTTTTTGAGCCTTCCGAAGTAGCCGTGTAAAGATTAACATATAAGGAGAAATTACGTACTCACTGATGGGCTGGTTCAGATGTGAGGCTGAGATTTGACAGCTCCTGAAGGGAAAAACTCTGGAATGAGACCCATGGGTCGTGCAGTACTGGACCGACGGGAGTAGCTCGCTCACAAGAGGAAAAGATAAAGCATCTAGAGTGGAGGTCAGCGGTGTAGGTCTGCATTCTTCAGAAATAATAAAAACAGGTGGACCTTCAAGTTTACTTTTGTGTTTATCAGCATATTTGGAGAAATCTGATCCAGCTCAAAACTCCACTGAAGGCAGTTAGCTAGAAGTGCTTCATGGATGTTAATATTATACAGGATACATGTTTTGTAATGCTTTCCATAACCAGGTTCCGTGTGTGCTCTGGGATGTGTTGGCAGCATTTCCTTACCTGTATTTCAGTATTTTGGTTGTAAATACATATAAATATGAATATATACCCAGTTTGCAAGGATATATTCTTGTCCAAGTGTTCCCTCCTATTATTGTAGCAAGTACTCTGTTCTGTAGCCCTCTCTAGTCCTTATTGCCTTTTTTCATTTTTTAATTTGGTCTTTCTTGTTAGTTCTCAAACTTTTTGCTAGCCTAATGCCAAGAAGTCCAAGGGTGGGATTTTTGGGGGGGTTGGGTGGGTTGTTTTGCAGTGGGGGAGTGCGCTCAGTTACCAATTATAATTAGGTGTAAACCGGACTTTTTGAAAAAGGTAAAAGTCAGTATTTAGAGGTGACTAGATGCTTCCTCTATCACGTTTGGGAATTGAAAATATCTGGTTTTAAGTCTCACCCCAGTCCTAGTTGTACAAACTGGTCAGCTGTACAGAACGTGAAGCCACCCTGAAGGTCAAAGTAATGGATTTTTTTGTATGGTTCACTGTAAGCTTTGTGTAAACTCTATTGTTTAATATTTCAAATACACTGTATTACCTAATACTATAAAATACAACTGTTACTGTGGTCTAGCGAGTTTGTGTAGACTTTAAAACTATGCGTGGTGCTTTTCTCAGACAGGTTGTAAAATTCAAAGTACCAGCAATCTCTGTAGATTTCGGTTTGCTTTGTAGTATCTATGTGTGAATTTAATTTTAGATAAGAAGAGCATCATCAAAAAAGAGTGGAGGAAAGCAATGGAAACCTGCCTGGAAACTGTGTGAAGAAGGTGATCTTTAGAAATCACTAGAGCCTTTAGTGATCAGAACTCTTAGTTTGAGTGAGGAATGAACCAAACACATTGATGACATTATGGATGGAATGAATGTTTCCATATAGAGCAAGAGACTGATTTCCAAGGAGAGCTTTTCTCCGTGGTGTATTATAGCAGAGAGCACTTGGGATGGGTGCACGCACGTGTAGAAAGGAGGCTGCAGCCCTTGGGCTGTCACGGAGAGTTAGATCTTGGGTGGTTGCATGGGTGAGCCTGGTGAATACCCTTCCCCTGACAGAGAGACCTATTCTCTACCTGTATCATACCTGAACCAGTGAAAATCAATTCTGCTGGATTCTCATTTGCTGCCAGGAAATATCCGACAAGGTCTTTGCAAGTGCTTCACCTCCGTTCATGGGATTTTTAGGAACCATTAAGGTATGGTGACGTTTGGAATGGTGTGTCACAATGAGCTGAATTGCTGCAGGTGTTGCTCTAGGGGTGCAGCAATACTATGGATGCTCATACCTGGTTCTCTTCACCTACTTACATTGTTTTGTCAAAGGTATTACTCTGATTCAAACTTGACATTGTGCTTCTCCAGCCTGTTTTGTGTACTGGTCCTTAGTAGTGACTGTGACTAATAACGCTCAGGAGCTCTTGGGATAGCTGTCCAGCTAGAAATAGGGGAAGAAACTGCTCCTGGGGCCTGTAGCTGTGCTGGGGAAATCCCATCAGAAAGCCCATGTCTGACTGTCTGGCAGGTGATACAGAGTCTTGGAAAAAAGCTCCATCATCAGCATTGTGTCCATCAGGGGCTGTGGTACCACTGTGGTAACAGGACAGTTGGGGGATACCTGCAAACCATGAGATGCTTTGTGAGGAGGACATGTCTCTGATACCTTCCCGCTTCCACAAGTATGCCTGGACTAGTGTAGGAGGTGAAATGGAAAGTGAGCAGTAAAATGTCATTGCAAGCAGGGCTCCCTAGGTTGGTTCTTTGGCCAGTAGCACTGTGGTGAGGTGGAAATCCCGCATCTGTGCATGCATGGCCTGTTGGCACTCTCTGTAACACTTCCAGCCCAAAACGGTGCTGACGGGGGTTACTGTGGGTTTGGCTGGGTAGAGTGGGTCATCCACTCTGAGGTTTCTGTGGGATCATCACTGTCTCTACAACCATCAACAAACCACAACCAACAAAGGTGTGGTGCAAAAGCTCTACTGAGCTCCAGGTTGTGCACTGCTCCGAGTCCCGCTCTGAATGCCAGCTCACTTCTTTAAAGGCCAAGGCTGGCGCCTTCTGCAGACCAAGATCTACATTGTGTTGGTCACTTTTTCCAAACTGTGTCCGTTGACTAGGTAATTAAATAGCTGTGTAACACAACAGCTAACAGCCTGGTGTCATTAATCTACCTGTTTCTACACGGATCCAAGATCTATGATGAGTTCTGTGCTTAAAAAAGTAAGAAACCTCAGCTTTTACAGAGAAAAGTTCACGCTCAGACCTGGTATCTAAAAGGCTTATCCTCCTTAACCTGCCAAAAACATCTCATTAGTCAGTTTTCCTGTATTGCTCTGGTAACTGCTTGTTGTTTGTGGACTAGAAGGGCTTCCTCAGGATCTGGGTTTGTCCAAAGACTGGGAGCAGAGGGTTGCTCACCGTGGGAATGAGGAGAGGGCATTCAGTGGGAGTGGGCGAAGGTCCAAGGTGCTCAGCCGTGTGTTCTCCTGAGCCCTGGCTGCAAACATTAGCAGAAGGACAGGTGCATAATCACCTCGTTGAATAACAAGGCGCTGGTGAAATGTTTGGCTTTCAGCTCCTGCAGGCACCTGGGGCTCCTTCTGAGCCTTTGTGCCTTGGAAAGGCAAGAAGGGGCGCCGCGTTCCTGCAGAGCCCTTGGCTGCCTTGCAGCAAACCCAGTTCCTGATGCCCGGGCATTCTTTGATTGATGCACAGATCAAGTGACTGCTGGGAGTGGCTTTCGGGGTGACGTCCCACCTACAGTGATGTCAGCAAAAGATTTTAAAAAATTCAGGTGTGGCATAATCTGCCAATTAAACTGATTAGTGCTCCGGCTGAGCCCTGAGAAGGAGCTCTGGCTCTCCAGCCCTGCTTATGGAAGGATTTTATTTAGTGCCTTCATCTTGCCTCATATGAGACTTTTACCCACCTGACAAATGTCCCCAACTGCTTGGAAGCTGTGACACGGAAAGAGGTGCTGTGACTCCCGTGGGATCGGGATGGAGTGCCTCGCTGCTCTGTTGGCAGAAGTCAAAGCCAGCCAGGAGGCCATGCAGGCTGGACAGAAGGAGCTAAAGCGTGACGTGGAAACATCTCAGAAGGAAATCAGAACAGTGTTAGCGCTGCAGAGGAGCCAGCAGCAGGTGAAAGAAGATCTCAAAGCGGAGGTGAAGTCCAGCCACTTGGATATAAGGACTGTGCTTGAGGAAATCCAGCGAGTAAGGGAAGAAATGGAAGCTCGATTAAATACTCAGGCCGATTTGGTCTTGCTGATCAAAGAAGTGAGCACCAATTTAACGTGTGTAGACAAGGCTTTCCAGAAAATGGAGGAGAGGCAGAAAGTTTTTACCAGCCTGCATCTTCCTGCAAGAGAAAACGTTGAGCAAGGCTTTTTCTTTGAAAAGTGTTTACACAAGACACACACGGGTTTTGAGAGACCTGTGGAAGCTAACAGTTTGGATGAGGAATGTGAAAAGAAGGTGCTTAGGGGTAAGAGAATGGTGACTGCAAAGGTGTGGGGAGAGAAAAGAGGCTGTTCCTACTTGCGCGTGTCAAGTAGTTTGTTTAGGCTATTTGGAATGCTTTTAAGAAATGTAGTGGTTTTTAGAAATTGAATCTGTTGCTTAAAGAAAATTAATTTCTCACTAGTGTAGACATTCCTACACAGACTTTCCTGGTACATGACAAGCAAAGGAAGGGTTTGATTTGGCTCTGCAAGCCAAAAAGCGGGTGATAGATGATTCATCTGGTAACCCTGCAGCAGTGCACAAGATAGAGAAGTTCAGGAAACCAGTGGTACCAGCAAGTTCTGAGCTATTCGGCCAAGTACAATGTCAAGTACTGGGCGATACCCCCGCACTTAAACATGACTTTATGAAACACGCCCAGGTGTACAGACACTTGTGTATTTCTTGCTTTTGAACAGCTATTAACTTTCCGTTAACTAGAGAAGCGATTTATGGGAAACAGTTTGTTTTATGGAAAAGCCTGGGATGGGTCCAATATTCTCCCCAAAGTACTGGAGTCAGCTGCTGCCTCTCGTGTAGCGAGGGAGTGGGAGGATTTTTGGAGCTTTTCCAAGGTCATGGGGTATTGGTTTTGCCACCGAGATATCGAATCTTCTGTGAATGATTCAGTGATCAAAAAGCTTAGTCTTTGCAAAATCACTGCTGATTTATTTTTAACTTTTTATTGGTCTGAAGGATAGGACCTTAGATGATGGTGTGTCTGTATGGCTATATGCGGTACTTGAGAATCTGATTTCTAGTCTTAAGCAATCGAGCATTTCAACTAAATTGGGTATGGTGTTTTTGAGCCTGTTGGAGAGGAGTCCAGAACCAAAGTGAAGGGTGGGAATTGTTCTGCTCCATAAGTCAAGACTGTGTGAGGGTGCAAGTCAAAAGGCCAAAGGGAGGAGGACTTGGGCTGGTAACCAATACTGCCTTCAATTTAGAGCCCATCAGTAATTAGAATCATGATGCTTTTGTTTTAATGAAAGCATGGCTTTTGTTTCGCCGTCGCAGCCTGCCTGCTGTACAAATCTGGAAACAATCTGTCATTGCCCAGAGGTACGTAGGCCATAAATAAGCACCAGAGTGTCACTGGTGTTAATCTGTAGAGGCAGCTCATGCAACGGAGGGTTCACGCGAGCGGAGAAATGCTTTTCAACATTTGAAGTGGCTGTGTGTAGCACAGGTCTCTGATAAAATTGCCAGCAGGAATGTCACTGAATTTCTCCAGTGCATGGGTTTTGTTCAGCTTTTTTTAGTGTAGTATCCAGGGTTGGCTCGGTTGGACGTTTGAATGAGCTTCTAGGAAAAGACGTGGTAGTTTGGGCACCATGATAAAAGTAATGGTGTCAGACTGGCAGACTGGCAAAGGCTGGCTGAGCTCTGGAAATGGGGTATCTGCAGTGTTGTGTCATTTGTGGTTAGCTGCTCTATCACTGTATTTAAATGAAATAACTTCATTAGGTAACAGTATGTGATGTAATTTTTTTTTCCCAGAATAAAAATTTCCTGCAAACGTTCCTTCAGATTTAACGCAGCTCTGTCAGGGTCCTGCAAATGGAGGTAGAAGTCATTTCATGTAGTTAATTGAATGATGACATTAGCATCTGTATGAGTGAATTTACCCAGCGGCCTTAAATCAAGAGGAGTGTTGTAGTTCTCTATTTATTGTAAGTGGAGCATTCAGGAAGGGAGGTGGAATATGTGGGAGAGCGGGAGTACATGAGCCAGGAGGGCAGGGAAGGACTGACTGTACGTGTTTATTCCCCAGTCCCTGCTCTTCTTGCTTCCCCTCTCTTCTCTGATTAGTGTCTCTTGTGATTTTTTTGAAGGAGCTTCAGAGAGTAACCAGTATTTTCCTGAGGAAGTTTGCTGGAAATCTGACATGGTTGCTCTCAAAATGTGAACTGTCATTCATTTAAAAGAGGTCTCCTCAAAGGACATCATGATGTCTGCACTGTGAGAAAAGAAGTGGTCACGTTAGTTAAAGTGATGGTAAAAATAAGCTAATTAGAACTGGCAGCCAAGCTTGATCTTTTTTCCCTTACAGGTTTGCATTTTGATTTGGCTTATCATGTTGATACAGCTTTTAATAGCTCTACTATTGAACTGCAAGACAGTATGTTTCTAATTAAAAATATACCCTTGAACAGTCAGCATCTATGAGCAGAAGTGTACTGACATCTCCTAGAACACAGGAGCATCTCAACATGATATGCTGACAGCTCTCTTAACTGTGAGGGACGACAGAAAAATCTTGCTTAGAGAGGATTCATTTGGAAAATTATTAGGCTCAGGAGGCACTTTGTACCTGGGTCAGTCAGAGAGACACAGAGGACATCAGTATTTTGAACAGGGAAGTTGTTTTCGAATGCTTTGAAAACAAGTGAAGGCTGTGAAGGACTGATGTGTTAATGCAATAGTTGATGTGTCAGAGTAACACTGAGAGTCAAAGCTTTTGTTATTAATGCTGTCCCCAGTTGTGTGATTGAACTTGACACCTCTGGGACTATTCCAGAATCCCTTGATAAGCTGCAAACCAGGTGGTTAGGCTTCAGAAAGCTACTTCTAAGCTGCTTCATGAGCAGCTGCTTCTAGTTGGTTAGTTCAATCTCCTGGGTTTTTTTATGTGTTCCCATTTTTCTTTTCTCCAAATCTCACCTCTCGGGTTTGGTTTTTTTTTTTTTTTTGCTTTATCTTGAAGAAATCTTGTTAAGTTGAAACTGTACAAAGCAATCCGCTTAGATGTCTTCATTAAATTGCCACGGGATGTTTGTGTATTGCATCAGCCCTTTTATTGCAAAAGGGTTTGCTCGCTCCCCGTGGGATCAAACGGGGAAGACCGGCCCTATCTGCTGGGGCTCCTTTTCCACTCCGGAGGCAGCGGAGACGCCCGTAACCTCCGCGCTGTTTACGAGTCAAGCGCCGCGGATGCGCCACGTGGTTTCCTCTGACAGGAGGTGATTGTGTATTGTGAAGGGACTGAGGTTGCAACATAACTAGGAATATTAAGTCAACGATGTAATTCTTGGATCGTGAACAGTGGAAATATATTGAATTTTGGAGCCATTTTTTTTTTAAAGTCTCATCCTTGTGGCTAAAATTGCTGACACTTAGAAATGCTGCAAGACCTCCAGTTTATCAAGCTCAAATCTGAGCTGCAGAGAGGGGCGTTTTTGCAATGAAAGTTTCGAAAGGAAGGAAAAGACCAAGTAAACACAGGGAAAGTGGGTTTGTGTTCAGCACTGCTTTAGAGGTCAGGAAATATGAAATCCATGTTGCAAACTGAAGTGGTCAACTCTTATGTTAGAAACAAGTTACCAGGTAGGATGAGAAAGATCTTGCATTTTATGAAAATGTTTATTTAAAGCATAGTGTGAAGAGTATGCTGGAAAAGAAGCCACAGAAGACATGAAGGTGAGGATGAAGTGTGAAATGCTCCTCCTGGCAGAGGAGAGGGTCTTCTCTGCAGCTACTGAAACAACCCTTTCTCCTAGTTAGTGTTTCAGGAAGCATTTATAAGGATGTTTCACTACTTTCTTTTGCATCTGTCTTTTAAAGACTTCAAAGTGCTTAATTGTTGTTCTTGTCCTTTCAGTTGACAAGGGCAAGCAGTGGAGTCCCAAGAGCTCGTGCATCCAGGCCCAAGCCCCTACAGACGCGCATTTGCCCGGCACAAAACCGGCCGAGCTGACCCAGTACAAAACAAAATGTGAGGCCCAAAGTGGAATCATCCTGCAGCTGAAGAAGTTCCTGACGTGCAGTAACCAGAAGTTCGAAGCGTTAACGGTTGTGATCCAGCACCTGCAGTCTGAGGTAAGAACTCACAGCTGATCAATTTTGGCTTTCATTTGTTGAAATCTTCCAACAAGGGCTTCTTGAAATATTAATATACCGGTACATAACATCTGTGTTTCCATTACTATGATTTCTGGTTTCCTGGGGAGGTAACAGCAAACCTGCTCCGGGCATCAGTTGGATGGGAATAAATAAAAACCCTGACACTGAGTTTTATGGCCTCTTTGCAGCTTCCCATCCTTTTTAGAAGAGAAGTTTTTAAATGTTTATAGTCAGAGGGCCCTTCAGGGTTGAGTACTTTTCCAAGTATATACTTCAAGCTCTGCCCTTGTAGGAAAGATTAGTTTCAACAGATAATCTGCGTGACCTCGCTTTGTTATCTGACATTGGACAGGAGAGTATAGAGTGGGTAGATGTGGTTTTAAGCTCTTCAGGGTAAAGTGTGAGTTATAACAGTTGTATTTATTGAATCGTGCATTATTGGTGGTGTCTTGAAATTATCAACATTTCCTTTAAAAATATATTTAGAAATGCATTTGGAATTTAGAGTGGAATTAATCTTGTGTGTTTTAGTTTATTTGTTCTAGTCTGTTTGACATATGTAATGACCTAATCAGTTTGATATTACATTAGAAACTTTTGGGCTGCTTTGAAAACATTGGAGAGAAGAAAAATCTGAACTCGAGGAAATTATAAGAGTTTTGGACTTACACTGCAACTGTTGATGCAGTATTTAATAGCAATTTCTCTTGCATTTATAACTCATGTTCTAAGACTGGTATCAATTTTATTTCAGCTGTTCTGGTATGCGGTGATTTTATAGTCCGGTATACAAAAAAAGCACTGAGTTGTCTCGGTGTGCTGCCAGAAACGTAATGTTCTCTTCTTGTGGGATAATAACTGCTCACTATCATTTCATCTAAAAATACTGCATTTGAGTCCAAGCCTGGCTCATCTCTGTAAGAGAAGGAGCTCTGAGCCAGTTTTATGGGTTTGCTTTGGTTGGGGTTTTTAAACTCTTGATTGGAACACCTTTCTCTGCTAAGGGACTGCAATTTGATACAGGATTTCTGAATGCCTGTCATCTAATGTGAAATTGTGAAATTTATATGTGAAATTCTCACTTCTAAACTTATGTGCAATCTTCTAATTACTGTATAATAAGCACCTTGATTTTTTTGGTAACTTTTATAATCAAGTGTCTTGGCCAAGATTCTTCTCTTAAATGTTTCATAGTGCAACTTTTTAAAATTCAGGAATACTTTATCAATGTCATATTTAATGAGAAGCCTGTTACACCTACTTGCTTCTTCCAGGCTGTGTTACAGGTCATTTAGTCTAAACGTGATAATTTTTTTTGCTTGTTTTGTTTTTAGAATAATGGGAATAGTTATTTAAAAAAAAAAAAGGTGTTAAAGGGAAGAGAACTGCATGGAGGACTGTAGTAATTTTGCTCCCTCTTCCTCTTCATTATTCTTTTGTAGATGGAAAGAAAAAAGAAATTTTATTTCAATCAAGTTGTATAAAACTGTATAAAATCTTGAAGAGTTAGGTCGAAGCACATGATACTGGGCTAAATATGGCATATTGACGTAGTTGCATAACAGTTATTGGTATCGAGGTTGTTCTGTCCTTTCCCAGGATAAGACAACGCTTGCTGAAGAGTTCTTGTGTAGTTACCATAGGGGTGAGAAGGACCATGGTGGTGTGAGGAGCACTCAGAACCTGGTAGTTTGCTGGGGGAAACACCCTGTAGGCTTTCTGTGGTTTAGGGAACATTGTGAGGAGTTTTTTTGGTTTTGTGGTTTGTTTTTGTTCCTTGGTTTGTTTTCTTTTCTCCTTTCTGGTGAGGTGTGGAGTCTGTTATAGCGAACTTTAATTTCAACTGGCCATAGGTTTATTTTTCTGAAGTATCTCTTGGGGACCCCTTTGACGTAGTTTTCAAACTCCTTGGGTAAACTCGGGGAGGAACTTGAAGTTAGGCTTTAGCTCAAAAGGCTAAAGCTTAACTTAGCTCATAGCTTAGTTGGCTCGTAGCTTAACTACTACAGAGCCAACCGAAAGTAGCTTCAGCTTTTCTAATAGTGCTTAGCTGATGACATGAAGAACAAAGCTGTGCTTCTATTCCTCACAGCAGAGCGAGTGTGAAGTGACACGAAGCAGCATAAGCTGATGGAACAGCTTGCTGTAACCAGAGGAAGGTCCTGCTCTGGACTCCTGGTGCTGGTCTCTCTCCACAGAAGGCTGGTTCAGCTTCCAGCTACCAGAAAGCTCACCCAGCCAAAGAGAGGGCATATCTCTGCCACATCAGCAAAGTGGACTGTCCTAATGTGTGGGCAGAGCCAACATGACAGTGAGATGGGGTCGAGGACAGGCTGCCTGGCCAAATGGAGACAAGAGCTGGAGCGAGCCCTTGGGTCACTTGGAGCCCAGCCACAGCCTCTCCCGCTGCCCGGCAAAGCTGGAGTTACTGGGAGGTGATTCAGCTGTTGGGTTCCTTTGGGTTTGCTTTCCCTTTTTTAATTTTTTTTTATATATATATATATATTATTATTTTTTTCCCCCAAGAGGTCCCAATGCATTTCTGCACAAAAGTTTAAAGTTGCTTCTTGCAGAGCTGGTTTGAAGTGGGAGAGGTGAGGAGGAGACCGGGACTCGCTGGCAATGACTTCTGTCCAAAACGCAGCCTGCCCACGAGGAGAGTGGAGCTGGGAGGCCGCGGTGGCAGGGTTACGGGAGGTTGAGCAATGCTGCTGTGCTGGTTCTGGCCCGGCAGGGATCTCTCCCAAAACTCTTGCCTGAGCTCAAACCTGTTTGTTGCCAGCGTTATCTCGGAGCTGTCAGTATCTGGCTCTGATGATACCCTCACGCTTGAGCTGTCAGGGTTTGTACAGGGAATTTCTGTGCTTGTCACTGCCTTTACCAAGAGTCTTTTGAATGTAAAAATCCTAAAAACCCAATTTCTACCTGGCACGAGCAACTGTTGCACTGGGTTAATGCCAGATAGAAACCCTCTTGGCATCCAGGAACAGGTTGCCCAGAGAAGCTGTGGCTGCCCCATCCCTGGAGGGGTTCAAGGCCAGGCTGGATGGTGCTTTGAGTGACCTGGTCTGGTGGGAGGTGTCCCTGCCCAGGACAGGGGGTTGGAACTGGATGATCAAGTTCCCTTCCAACTCTAACTGTTCTATGATCCAGATTACTTGATGGCAGTGAACGGTGTGCCTGGTGAGAAGACCCCCCTGTACCGAGTTCTCCCGTTGTCAGACAGCTGTGTGTGCACCAGTGGTGTTAGAAACTCAGGTCAGACTGCGGGCTAAGCACAAAAGCAAGTTTAGTCCTCCTAGACTACTGCCCTCCCCCTGGTCCCCTGGTAGTTCCAGTGACTTCATAACTATTTTCCTGTTTTTAAGTTGAAAGGAGAAAGGACAAGTGGCAGTGCAGAGGAAACGGTGAAATCAGCCTGTGACAATAAGTGAGTGAGGTGCCAAGGAAAGCCACCTCCCGTTAACCTTTTACTGCATTAGCCTCTGAAATTCACACCGCCGCATTTAGCTTGGTCTTTAAACTTCCCTTGGTATTCATTTCGCATGTCAATTTTGAATTTATTTCTTGACCCTTGAGGAACAGACACATTCACAGAGGCTTTTAGTACCTGGTTTAGCCATCTCTGTGGTCAGTCAGCCCCTGGCTGCCACTCCTGCCGCCCTGCCCTCGTGTCTGCCCGGGCTGGCACTCTCCTGGCCTTGAGGAGCCAGTTCAGGCATCCAGTCAGGAAGGAAAATGAAAAAACAACATGATTATGGGTCTAGTTTTATAGGTCTGTTCATACCCACAGTGTTATGGATACGTCCCACGCTGTGGGAAGGGTTGGGAGTGAAGAACCACCAGTGCTGGGGTGGGGTGTAAAGGTGTGCCTGAGAGGTACACAGCTGCAGGTAGGAGCTGGGTGCTCCCTTGGGAAGGAAAAAACCCAAACTCTGGTTGCTTTTGTGATGTCCTGCAAAAGTACATCACCAGCTGAGGAGGCTGAGGCCGTGGGGACTCTGGTGTGAGCTGGGGAGGCTGGGCCTCTAACTCACTGCCAAGTACAAACTCTTACATTTTGGGGGTGGAGGGTGTTTCTCTGAGCAGCGTGGTACCAGCTTGGCTTTAAATCTGGTTTTCACCGTTTAGGGGAGATTTAGCTTTCGAGTGAAAAGGCAATGTATTGTCAGAGTGACTTGATCAGCTTTGGGACTGCAAAGTGTGAATTGACAAGTATTACCTTTTCGTCCTCTCATTTTAATGCATAAATTGCCATATTCAGGCTGTTTAAAAAAAAAAAAAATTAGATGGTAAAATGTTTACCTATAAACACTCATTCCTGTTCTTCTAGTTTAATAAATAAATCTAATTAAGTGTTTTGAGAGCTCTCAACAGATTCTGCTGTAGAAATGAGCTTCAGATTTGTGTCTGTGCCACAGGGATGAACAGAAGCTAAATTCCACTGTTGTGCTTCTCTTGGCATGGTTACAGGAAGACTAGGACTTTTATTTGGGCATGGCTGTGGTGACATCTTCAAGAAGTTCCCTTCACAGGGGGGAAATGCCATTTGCAAGTCTATAGAGCCTCAGCAATGATATGTGGGTACCACTAATTGTGCATGTGACAGGGGAAGCAATGTAAGTAACGTGCTAGAAATTCTGTGGCTGAAACAGGCTTCAGTATTTCTAGGTGGAAACAGAAAATAACCATTAGTATATGAGCTGCTATAACTGGCATTTCCTGACATGCAAATGACTGTAAGAGTCGAGATACTCATTTTCTTGGAAATTTCTTAGCACTTTAAATTTTCCATCTTGGAATACATGGACACATGGATCAGAAAAATTTGTCCTGGCCTTTGTGGAAGTTCAGTAGAAAATGTTTTATCAAATGAGAAATGTGTGTCTAGCTTAAGGAGCAGAACTACAGATTGCATCACCAAACCCATTCATAGTAAAAGGAAGAGTTTGGGAACAGTCATATTTTTGGCCTATAAATCCAAAATACATTGGCAGCCTATTGTTTAGAGCAGCTATCTTTGAGTTAAATTTATAGTTTTGATGTTCTAGAACCTAACATCAAACTTGGCCAGTTCTCATTAGGATTTTCATCCAAAGTGTGATTCTGCTCTTTAAATCTGGCTTCCTAAAATACAGACATATTCTCTTTACAAGATAGAATCAGGGTATTTAATTTAGATAATTTTTGTAGTTTAGATTTTAAAAAAGAATCAGAACAGAAGTCAAAAGTTAATGTCTGGAATTTGAGGAATTGAATAGTTTCTGATAGTATATGAGTAGTAACACAGTAAAGCAAACCCAGTTGTACCTGGCAGGCAGCTGTTGGAAAGCAGGGAACCTTCAATGATTCTCAAGGTCCCTGTAAGACGCGGTTGCTGTTGGACAAGAATCTTTTTGGCAACAGGTTGAAGATTTGTGAGCTCGAACACCCAGAGAAAGATTTTAATCCATTAATTACTGTGAAACTAGGCTCTGGTGGAAGTAACTCTTTAGAAGATGCCTCAGTTAAGATATTTATGGGATACATCTGGGTATTCAGAATGGGTTACAGCTGGAGGGAGTCAGGAGCCCTGCCTCAGCAAAAGGGATCTTGAGGAAAGACACCTTTGGCTGAAACAGACTTGGTGTTTCAGGCAACCAGTGTTGCTTTCCATGAGGAAGACGATTCTCATGACTACCTTGCTATTTCTTTTTTTTTTTTTTTCCTTCCCCAGAAGATGCCAAATTAATGACAGTAGCAAAGTAGATGTATCTATTACAAAATCAAAATTAAAGGGAGCAGTTAGTGGAAGAAAGAAATTAAGATCTTTGTTTCCATCTTCTGTTTTGTGCTGCCTTTTCAGATTAAATTCTAATCAGCCTTAAAAATGGAGTGATGTAAAGAAAATACTGTAATATTGTGCTCAAGCATAAGATCGCATATTCTAACATTTCAAAGAACTTTATAGAGATAATTATAATTTTATAGATGTGAGAACTTCAGTTGTGGCACTATAACTTGTCCAAGCTACGTGGTACCTGATGGAGACTGTGTCACACTCAGGTGAAATGAACTGGGACAAAAACTTCAGAAAATCTGAGAAATAAGTGTGTGCTTAGGTGAGGTAAACTTATTTTTTTATGAGATGGGAATTTTTACAGGGGAGGAAGGAGTGATTCTGTGTGACAAGTGAAAACTAATATTGGAGTTCAGAAAACCTGTGTAATAGAAAACAGGCTGTTACAAAGAAGTCGAGTTAAATAGCCTGTATTGCTGCATCTGGACCTAGCTGTGTGAAGCTACTGCCTGAAGGTGGGTGTTGCTTCTAGATGGGAAAGCAAAGACCCTGCATGAGCCTGAGATCCCGTGTAAAGCTTGTCACAGCATGGAGAGCCCGCAAGTGTAGGATCCGTGTTAAGGAGGCAGTGACTCATAGGAATCCTGTCCGGCTGGTTCTCTGCTGTCGCCTTTCACAAACTAAACATCAGGGAATAAACACGGGATTCTCCATGACCGTACCTGGCAAATGGGAGAAGCAGCATATGAGAAGTTACAGCGAGTCTGTATCAGCTAATCACGTTAAGTGGTGTATTCTGAGGCTTAATTGAATGCTGTTTGAAGTAATAAGTCAAGGTGAAAACTGATTGCTTTATTTCATTTGGTAAGAAGGCAATGCATAACACTAACAGGGCCAAGACTAATTCGGAAGTAGTCATTGCCCTGTATATTTATTGATTTGAGATGACATTTTCACTTTATTGCAGTAATAGTCTCCTGCTTCTTGCAAAAATAAACCTGGAGCAGAGGGTGTAAATCTGGTGCCATTTCCTTGGCTCATTTCTTTAGCTGGTTTGTGCATCCGAGTGATGTGAAAGAAATAACTTTTCAATGTGTTTTTTTTTTTTATGTGGCGGTGAGGGACAGGCAAGCTTAAAAAAAAGAATTAATTTCTAAAATTGCTAAATTAGAAGATTTCTGAATTGGAAAATTTATTTGGAGGTTTGGGTGTTGTCAGCAAAGGAGGAACCAGGGACTGGCAGAAATACTGTAGTATAAGGACCCACCTAAAGCAAATGTCATACTGCAAAGCAGATGTGAATGGCCCTTTTGTTACCCCTTGGTGACTGCCTCCAGGCTGGAGCTGGTGGCACAGGAGGGACTGGAGATAGTGCAGAGATGTGACTCGGTTTCTACATCGCAGGCAGTGGTGATGCTCATCTTCTCGTGGCTGGTGAGGCATGGGGAGGGAGTAGGCTCCAATTTCTAATGCTTTTTCCATAAGAGGAATATCTCCTCAGATGAGAAAGACATCCTATATTGAAATCTGTTGACAACTGAGACTGTACCAGTATGAAAAACCATTTAAATTATGCCCTCTTCTTCCATACAAACTAAGTTCGTCTCCTGTAAGTTTACACACTTGTTACAGAAGCGGTTGCAAATAACGATAATTTATTATTATGTTTTTAAGCTGCTCAGTCTTTCTCTCAAAGTTTGATTTTTAGGAGTAAGTGCTTGTGGTTTGACAGCAAATGGCTTTCAAAAATCAGGCTTTCCTTTCCCAGAATAGAATTAATTTGGCCCTGTGTATGACAGTAAAACGCATGTAAGTGCTTCCGTTCTTTGCTGCGCTGATGAATTTCTGGTTTATGTGCTCTGAACACATTTTATTTAGTCAGGTCTAATAAAATGCTTTTTAAAAAAGCATCGTAATGTTTTTATATTTAACACTTAGTGTTCTCCTCTTATAAGTTTCGACTCTTGAAATGAATTGTTATCAAAGTGTGTTACTGATAAATCTAGAAGATGTACAGCTTTCCAGCTCAGAGACATTTCCACCAGCCCGTTCTGCCTGTGACTGGTAGAGTTGCTGCCTGAGTGTCTGGTACCAGCATCTTCTCGGCTTTTCTCCACCTTCTCTGGGCAGGGACCATCCCAGCATTAAGAGGGGAATGGTCCAGTGTAGTCACTGTGGTCCTCAGCAGGAGGAGGTGGGGAGGGACTCTTTATCAGGGAGTGTAGTGATAGAACGAGGGGGAACCATTTTAAACTGAAAGAGGGGAGATTTGGATTAGATGTTAGAAAGAAATTCTTTCCTGTGAGGGTGGTGAGACACTGGAACAGGTTGCCCAGAGAAACTGTGGCTGCTCCATCCCTGGAGGGGTTCAAGGCCAGGCTGGATGGGGCTTTGAGCAACCTGGTCTGGTGGGAGGTGTCCCTGCCCAGGGCAGGGGGGTTGGAACTGGATGGTCTTTAAGGTCCCTTCCAACCCAAACCATTCTGTGATTCTGTATGTTTGTGTCACGGGCAAAGTCCCACAACACAGTCCAATTCCTGGAATATTTCAGGATTTGGAAGTGGGTTGTGTCTGTTCCTTCGCAACGTGTTTTGCAGTTTTTGGTTTGGGCAATGCATAATGCTGCTTCTGAACCTGATAATGGATAGAAGGTACAAAGCTTCACACAAGTACTCTTTTGAGGAAGATCTGGAAATATTAATCTGAGGATGCAAAATTGAGTGAGAAGGTTTTGCTAAATGATGGGAGCTTGCTAAGAAACTTGAAAAGCCACAGAGCTCCTGGAGGAGGTGGTACATTGCATGGGGTGGTCTAGGCAGCTGTGATTGGTGGCTTATCACATAGATGCTGATGTGACACAGCTGCTTGAAGTAAAAAACCAAACCACTCCTCCACATTTTGGTATATAAACTCAAACTTTTCAGTAATGGTTTTCGTGAATTATTTTTTCTTCAGTACAACTCCAAAAGAGAATGTGTTTTTGTTTCCAGAAGGAGTGTTGTTTAAAATGTGAACTGTGATGTGTGGATAATTACTACCAGATGGGCGGTGTTAGCTTATTTGGACACGCATACTGGAAACCCAGTTTGTGCCCTGATTTTGTCTTTTACATCAAATAGCTGTTGAAGGACTTATAACTCTTAACATGGAGGAAAAACTTGCTCTCAAGTGGCTCTCAAAGCCTGGGCTCACAGGCAGAGCATGGGGCTGCCACACCAGGGCCACCTCACTGGCCAGCAGCAGGACTGCGCTGGGAAACCTGAAATGGTTATTCCGGCTACGGGCACGTCCTCTCAAGGGAATAAAGAGTTGCCAGTTTGCCATAAAACTGTATGTTTCTGGATTTGGGAACTGCGGAAGGAGTTGTGGGATGCTTGAGGAATGCCCACCCATTCCAGCTTGAGAAGTGCTCATAATCTGAGCTCTTGGAGGCATCTTCTGTCTTTCTCAGGTGAAGATTTGGTATAGGTACGGAGCCAGGAAGGTTGTGTGCTTGTGTGCTTGGAATAAATACCCCTTTTGTGCATTCTGGAATGTGGACTTCCATTGAGCTTCCAGCTTTTAAAACAGAGCAATGGAAACTGTTCCAGACGTTGATGAGTCTTTGCCCTCATTTGTATCTAAAATGACCCAAAGCTGGTCTGTTTGAATCTCAAGCTGTGGCAAAAAAATAGCTGGTTGCCCAGAAAAATAGTTAAGCCTGTAACTGCCAGTAGCACAAACACGAATGACAAACTTCCTAATTTATTCCATTCCTGACTTTGGTCAGTTTTGTCATCTCGAAACTGTCCTGTTCTCCAACCCCCTACCTTGAACCTCTTCTTTTCCCACCTAGTTGTAGTGGGGTGGACACCTTCCCAAGTGTCCTTGCCATGGGGCACACATCCCCCTCAACTCGCTTGTCAAATTTCCAGACCACGGGAAGGATTTTTGATGGCCTAATCTTTCACAGGACAAGAAATGTCCAAGTCTCCTTTTTTATGCTATTTTTTATAGCATCCGCTAGCAGAGGTGCACTGCCCTGATACTGCCTCTGGCAAAGCCTTTATCCCCAAACTTTCTTCTCGTTCCTTCCTACAGCTTCCGTGTTTATGGTAAGGGGGACATTTTGGCTCAGCTGGATTTCTTGTGTGCCTGCAGTGATTCTTTGGAAATAAGAAAAATAGTTATACCCCATCATCCTATGTGATGTTGGCATAAACTCATACATTATGCCAGAAACAGCTTTAAATTGGTGTGAATCCCCTCCCTGAGTCTCTAACAACTAAGCGAGAATGATCTCCGCTGGCTTTGTTTATTTATCCAGATAAATCTGGCAAAATTGCCTGATCCTGTATGTTCCCACTTGGTTCCGCTCTTTCAATTTCTGCTACTGATTTTTCAACAAGAAGCTTGTGAAGCATAAAAGAGAAGGTTGTTCCATATTCCAGCCCAAAGCACGTGCCTGCCTGTCTTTAAATACGATACTGACGGTGGCCTTCACTGGCTTATCCAATCTGCACTTAGATTTCAGGTCCCGGGAGCTTCCGTGTTTTCTTGGGGAGACCTGGAGCCTCAGTTCTCTCAGAACTTAGATAAATGTGGGCTCAAGGAACTGCTGGTCGGTCTGGCTGCTTCATGTGGCTGCTTAACCTTAGGAGCAACTTATTCCTCTGACTTTAGGCTGGCGGTCTCTATGGACAGAGGTTCTGAATATATTCTTTAACAGGAGGTGGTGATACAAGTCCTTGTCTGCATGTCTTGATTTGTGAAACTATGAATGGACAAGCTGGAGGCAGAAGCTCAGGGTTAAAGGGGAAAAGGGCTAAAGAGCAGCAGAAAGCAAGAAGCAGTAAAAAAATTAGTAAGGCAGCATTACTCTATTTTGGGTTTTTAGTCCCAACCTCTGTCAGTCCTTAGTATATTCTGATCTCAAATGCCTTTTTCTCATCAAATTGCTACAGCTAAAAACAAATGCAAAATGTGTGGATGATGGAGGAGGCCTTTTGGAAACACTGACCAAAATTGTTAGTGATTCCAAAGGGTCTGCAGCGCCGTCCAGCCAGGAGGCTGAGGGGGCAGAATTTGTGAAGTTTTACTGACAGAGCGGGCTGGAAGCATTCAGGTTCAAAAATTCAGGTTCAAAAAGTCAAAAATGACTTTTTGAGAATTAGAATAAAGATTAAATATGCAAACCAAGGGGCGGGGGCACGTTATTAAAAAAAAAAAAAAAAAAAATCTCCTAAGTGAGTTTGTCTGCTAATTTAGTAATGGGTAAGGTTATCGGAAAAGCTTTGGAAAATCCCATTGGGATCCTGCAGCATGTAAATAAAAGTGCTTTGGCCGGCTCTGTGAACCCGCTGGGTGGTTGTGCCCCAGCGCTGGGATGCAGCTCACACAACTCACTGCAGCATCACGGTTTCATCCTCGGATGCCGTGTCCGTACGGGGACCAGTGCTGAGCTGGGGAGGGGGGTGTGTGGGTGGGAGCTGACTCATCTCCCCCTCACCCCCCCACAGGGAAGAGAGTCCTTCCATAACCCAGCGCTCTGCTCCCCTGGGAATTTCCCGCGGCGGGCGAGGCGTGGGCTTCAGTCTCTGCCCACCCTCACCATAAAGAGCCTCTAAGTGCTTAATGGGAAGCTGCAACGTGGCTGCTTAATGCCAGCCTGTCCGTGTCCAAATGACTGGTAATGCCGCTTAAAGGGTAGTGATTGAAAGGGGGAGCTTTCCCCACCCAAGGTCAAAAATACAAGTATTTCTAGGAAAAGGGCTGGCTTTTTCTTCTAACCCACCTTTCCAGCTGCAGAATAATTCCCTGTAACTTGCAGCAGATGGGAGTGCATAGCATAAAAATCACTCATTTTGATTAGTCGTGTCTGGACCTTAATACATGACCGGTTTCTGGGGGCTCACTCCCTCTATTTTATTTTATTTTTCTTAAGAATGGAGCATTTTACTGCTTCATTGGTTCTGTAGTCAGTGTTCCCCACCTCCAGGCCGGGGTGCTCTTACACCAGGCGACCTCGCTGAGGTTTTCCCTGGGAAAAACCAGGTGCAGGTGTGGCCCTGCCAGTCTGGGAACCGATCGACTGGGCTCAGGTGTGCAGTAGATAATGGAAAAATTCTAACTGATTTTTTTTTCGGGAGGGGGGGGATGTTGTATTTTTTTCCCCTCTGTGTATCCCGGCTGAAGGGCTGTGAACACAAGCGTTAACATCAAGGGCGGCGAAGCTGCCGCGTCTGTGTGTCTCCCATCCAGCTCAGGCCTCCCGTGGCTTAATTTTTGTATCAACAAATTAAGTGCGAAAGCAAGCGCCTGGCTTAAAGAAATAATATATATATACACATATATAAAAATAAAAATAAGATCTGTTATCCGGGGAGAAGAGGAGCGAGGGGAGAGGGGTTGGGTGTCAGGTCTGGCTCTGGCCTGTGATAAAAGCAGGGCTGTGGCTTTAAGCGCTCGCTGGCTGCCTGTGCCAATTGCAGAAGCCGCAGTATCTGCCGCTGCCGGGAGCCATCGGCGCGGAAGCGGGATAACCTGGGGAGAGGCAAGGTCCAGCGTTGCCGCTCGGCCGCCACCGGACCAGCCCGGCCTTGGCTGGCGGTTGCCACCACCTGCGTGTCACCCATGAGGGCCGGGGGGGACCCCGCCGGAGCTGGAAGATGGGCTGCTCCAGCAGCAAACTCTGCCTCTATTCTCAGTGTGCTGCAGCAAGGGTAATTAGGATTTCTTTCGCTGGGGAAACCTGGACCTTGTCCCCTCGGCGCCGTGGGTGCGAGGTGACGGTCACCCAGCCCCGGAGAGGCTCGGCCGTGGCTGTGGCCGTCCCCAGGGTGCGGGGCTGGGGACAGAAGGGGCAGCGCCCGGGCAGAGCGGGGAGGTGGGCGCTTCTGCTCCCTCCCAGCACGGGTGGGTTGTGATTCTCTGGGTGTAAGGACCATCATCTCTCTTAATTTTAAGGACGGCGGGCGGTGGGGTGGGTTTGTGTTCAACTTTGCGCAGGGCTCTGCCTTTCCTGCGTGGAGGACGGAGGATTTAGCAAAGTCTTGGGGTTTGTGTTTGAGTAAGCCTAAGATAAATATTTAATGCTTGCCTCTTTCATGTATACACCACACTTTTGTGCCCTTGACAGCTATCGGTTGATTTGTTCTGGAGCCTTATGTTGCTACACCCACCATAAAATATATAATTAATTGCTGCAAACTAGGATTTCAATTGGAGTGTTATCCTGGAAAAAAGCTGGTCTTTGTTTTAAAGTACAACTTCCTTAACAACAGAAGAACATCTGTGTATTTTGTAACAGCAGAACTGTTATCCTACATGATTCATATCTTGGCTTCTTGCTCCTGCCTCTTGTTTTCCTACAGGACACATGTAAGTTAATTATTGGAAGGTGCCCTGCTCGGATCACTAGTAACCGAATGTTTGGGTTTGTTTGTTGTTTTTTTTTTCTCTGTGCAGAGGGAGGAAGCGCTGAAACACCAGAAGGAGTTATCTCAAGAACTAGTTAACCTTCGAGGAGAACTAGGTAAGTATTTTATTTTTGTATTCTTCATGAGCACAGACACACAGCAAAACAGACCTGCGGGGAGGACAGATGCCCCAGTGTTGTAATGGCAGTCACTTAATTCCCCGACTGGATTCTGCTCGGATGCTTCAGTCGCTGGGTTTCCCTGGAGCCCTGAGAGCCTGACCCCAGGTTCACCGAATTCCTGGCACCGATCTGCCTGCGCCCGGCGGGGCCTCCTCGCAAAACATGCGCCCGGTGACCAAAAACACTCGCCTTCTTAAAAATGAGAGGGCGCCTAACGGGGTATATATACTTCTGTTTGATCCCTAATTCATTTGCACGCTGTCTCCTAGAGACTTGCTGACAAAAATCCATCAACCTGTACAATACGCTGCGCAAAAAAAAAATCTGCATTTTTGCCTTAGTGGCTTGTAGGTGAGTGAGCGTAAAATTAACAGGAGGAAAAGCTATCAGGCTAATGGGATTAAATCTTTGAACTCATCCGAGTGGACAGCTATAATGTGAAATTGAGCCATAACGTGCAGGGGCTGGTTTTGCCAACTTTGAAGCTCGATTTAATTGCGTTTAATGGTGACTTCATGTAACTTATTTGAACTCGAAGCAGAATCGTTTTGCGGAGTGAAAAAAGTCATTGGATTGAAAATGATGGCACTTGAAAGTGAAGCTAGCGTTTCGTAAAAGCGCACTTCTGTTATGGAGAAGCCCCTTTAAAAAAGAAAAAAAGAAAGGCTTTGAAAGCAGAAGTAAAGCTTGCGGAGCAGTTTCAGATACGTCACCTATTATTGAGAAGTTTGGAAATGTTTATTTTCACGTGCTTTGGAAGCTGGGCACTGTTGCAGCCAAGACGGAGCGTGAATGTCGGTCTTGTTACGTGCAGGTGGTGCATTTCATGTTCAGATTTATTTTTTTAGCGGTGATTAGTCAAGGCGGGCATTCCCTGGCAAGGACTTGGAGCTGGAAGCGTGGTGGGGAGGGAGGGATCTCCCTGTGCCCCCGGCTGAAGCAGCAGAGTCCAGCTCTGTCACTGCTACTGCCGCCCAACTGAGAGGGGTTACAGGGGCATGTAGTGATAGGACGAGGGGTAACGGCTTTAAACTGAGAGAGGGGAGATTTAGATTAGATAGAAAGAAGAAATTCTTGACTGTGAGGGTGGTGAGACACTGGAACAGGTTTCCCAGAGAAGTTGCGGCTGCCCCATCCCTGGAGGTGTCCAAGGCCAGGCTGGATGGGGCTTTGAGCAACCTGGTACTGCTGTGTGCCCGGGGACCTCTGCCAGGCTCCAAGGGCTGTTTTGCTGAAGCCCCGGGGCCTGGCTCAGCCTGTGGCTGAAGAAGCAGAGAAAGGGGAAGGAGCAGCAGGGTGTGGAGGGTTGTTTCCCCCATCAGCTGCAGCAGCACTTCTGTCACCCTGAAGTGACAGCAACAAAACTAGAGTTTCAGTGGGGAAATGGGTTTCTTGTATTCTTACAAAGCTGTGTTCTAAATAATATAAATGAGACTCACCTATTTTATTATGTACGTACGTGTGACGTGGGCAAACCCATTTGTTTGCCTTATCATGGAAATGACTTTAGCAGAGTTGCTGTCAGAGCAAAGCAGTCTCTATTCTTCTTCCCTGCGCCCGTATCTTCAATGTTATTTTTCCTCTATTGACCTAGGGAAGGCCCATCTTAGATGGGCAGAGCAAAAGTTGGCTGGCACTTTTACCCATTACTGCTTTTTGGTGGTGGTTTGGTGTTTTTTTTGTGGGGTGGGTTTTGTTTTGTTTGGTTGAAAGCTTAGTTCTCCTTAAAGGGTACCTTGCTCTTAAATGAGCTTCCCGTAAACTTGTTACCTCCACACTTTGATCAGCACCCTGCTGGGCTCATCCGAGGGACTCCCGCTGCGGGAATATGCCATTCAGTACTTTGATAACTAGGAAAAAAAACAAAACAAAACAAAACATAAACAACTTCAAATGTGACCGAACCCGATGGATCTGTGATGCCAGAGCTGTCAGAGGGGACGGTGGCCGGTGGGATGAGGCCATCAGCCCTTCCCTCCCCAGGAGCATCCGGATGGCAGCCCCTTTGTGAGGTTTCCAGGCTGTGGTTTCACTGAGGCATCTATCTTCATGCAGCTCCTTTGTCTCGCCCACGTCACGCCTCTGGCCTCTCTGTGCTGCTCTCCTCAGCCTGGAAAGGGAGGGGATTTATTCACAGAAATTAATAACTACTCAGGTCTGTGATTCTACCTAGCTTTAAAATGATTTTTTTCAAAAAAAAAAAAAAAAGAAGTTAAAAAAGTAAATAAAATAAGCCAGCCAGACCTTATTTGTTGACAAGGTGTGAGAAAAATCAACAGTAGCCTCAGCTGAAAATAATCTGTTTAAATACACACCTGCTAATCAGCTTTCTGTTGCCGCTGCTAAATGGATAGAGCTGAACTTCAGATTTCCATAGGCTGTTCTGACGCGATGCTGGGAATTCTGATTCACGGTATGATGTAGGCTGACAAAGTTAAGTACAGTTTGACTCTTGCCTTGGCCCTTTGGACACGTGCACGTGTCTCGTGGGGTCCCAGCTGCCGTGTTTTTAGCTGGTGGGTTTGCAGTTTGGGAAGGGGCAGCCCAGGAGGGGGCCCCAGGTGAGCCCAGCTCGGTGCAGTCTGGTCCCTGCACGTTGTGGGGTTGGAGAGGAAGGTGGAGTGTCCTGCAGCTCCCACCCTGCGCAGCTCAGCTCACACTCCTCCTCCATTTCTGGCTTTGAAGTTTAATTGTGCGCCCTCCTGAGCTCCTTGAGTTACCTTCCAAAAACAAACTGCCTTGCTGACAAATCGTCTGTTTTGCTGGGTTATTCTGTTATGGCCCTTCCTACCAAGACAGCTTTTTGTCTAATGATTTAAATATGTGTTACGGTCCCAGAACCTGCCTCCGGCTGTGCAGAGTGTGGGGAGAACGGGTCCCAGACACCACTTTCCGCTCGAAGCCCCTGCTGGGATTAGCAGTGATGGTGTGTTTGGGGATGGGCTTTTCCAGAGGAGTTCAGATTCATTAATAGTCAGGTTCTGAACTCGGGTTTCCTTAAAATCTCCAGCCACAAAGGCTACACTCCGTGGTTTGAATGCAAAGTCCTCATTTCTGGGAGCCTGGAGCAGGTAGGGATTGTCCTGTCTGTCACCGGTTTCCCTTCTTATTAAGATGCAAGCCAGCATGTCAATTATTCCTAGTTTCCTGTTTAATTATGTAAGTAGAAATTGCAAGAGCTGCATATTTCTTCAGAGGTACGAAACTGCTCCTCTGAGTTACTTTCGCTCCAGATCGTTTGGGAGCCTCTTTGCAGCCGCGCTGGAGGTGACGCAGCTCAGCCCGGCTCAGAAAATCCCCAATCCCAAACTGGTTTCAGTGGGATGGGGAGGCTTCCCGTGTCCGACACGGCCACACCTGGGCCCTTCTCTCTCCCCCCTCCTCTCACTGCGTTGCAATTGATATTTTCTTCAAAATACCTTCAGGCTATTTTTTATTAATGAAATGACCTTTAAAATATTACAGAGGTTGGGATAAAAAGACTGTTGTGTTTTAGGGACAGATGGAGTGAATGTGAATGGGTTTTCAGGTGTTGGTGGTCCTTAAAAATACTAAATAGTAGGTAGAAGTTTCTATCAATTATGAAGACAGGTTGAGAGTTGGGGTTGTTCAGCCTGGAGAAGAGAAGGCTCTGGGGAGACCTTAGAGCCCCTTCCAGTCCCTAAAGGGGCTCCAGGAGAGATGGGGAGGGACTCTTGATCGGGGAGTGGAGCCATAGGATGAAGCATAATAGCTTTAAACCAAAAGAGGGGAGATTTAGATTAGATATTAGAAAGAAATTTTTTCACTCTAAGGGTGGTGAGACACTGGAACAGGTTGCCCAGAGAAGCTGTGGCTGCCCCATCCCTGGAGGGGTTCAAGGCCAGGCTGGATGGGGCTTTGAGCAACCTGGTCTGGTGGGAGGTGTCCCTGCTCAGGGCAGGGTGTTGGAACTGGATGGTCTTTAAGGTCCCTTCCAACCCAAACCATTCTGTGATTCTATGAATTCTTTGGGGCAGGGCCTGACTTGCCACGAGTGGAATGCTTGCCTGCCTGCTGACACTGTGGTGTTGGCAGCAGTAGGGGACAGGAACTTTTGTCCTGGCAGATACCTGACTGCTTCAGGCATATGTTCAGCCAGACCCTCCTCAGTGTAGCTCAGAGCATCCTTTTTTGGTCTGCCCACCTCCTTACAGCTTGCCCAAGAACAAAAATGTGAAATGTGGCTCCACATCCTGTACCATTAGTCTGGTTACAGAAGCACCACCAAGTCGGTCATAAACTTGAAAGCGTGTTTGGGTAGAAGAATTTCCGATACTGAGAATCTGCCAAAACCAGGAGTTAATTATTAGAATGGTTTTTATAAAGAAAAAATTCTGTGGAGAAGGAAATGAGCTTTTCTGTCTCCAGTAGACTTACTGATAACCAGAACATACACAATAGATCTTGCAGTGTGAAACACAAAGTTAGAGCAATAAAGTGTTACGAGCTGTGACATAACACCGTGCTAAATATTTGATGTTTTCTGCTAATTATCCCCTTTTCACATCCCCCACATCTATTAAAATGCTGCTGGTTTCTGTCCTAGTGACCTCTGTTTCAAAATTTCAGACAGTGTAATGGCTTTTCTTAAATCCTAACTAGACCAGGGAGTGATTTAGACAAGTCTATGAAGATAATCGTTGTTTCAAAACAATATAATTCAGGATTCAAAAAGGAAAAATCTGTTATGTTTTATCTTCCTAGAGCTATGGTTTTGGTGACTTTTAGGGGAATGTAAATGGCAAACTGTTTTTATGTAAGCAGTTCAGCCAGAAGGACTGGATTGGATGATGAATTGTTTTACAATGAGAAGAAGAAAAAACTAAATTTTGTAAGACGACGTTGCACAATTGTAAGGTCTTATCTCTTGGCTACTTGAGAAATATGAAATAGATTTCTTGGGGATACTGAGGCAACTTCTGTGGTCCTCTGCCTCGGCTGGCGCTGCTGCTGCTGGGGTTTGGATTTGCTGCCCTTGGCGCTCGTGCGGGGAGTTGCCTTGTGCCCGATTCTCCAGGCGTCTGTTCTGCAGAGATTTGTTTTACGGTTTTGGCACACACAAAGCTTCGCAGTGAAATGCCCAAGATGCAAGTGGCCAGTGTTAACAACTACATACGGACGGTAATTTTACATGTCAAAACCAGCATTGCTGAGCTGAAGATACGCTGTTACCAAATCCCAGAAACTTCCCGTGATGGCCAGAGGTCGTGGTTCTGCCCAAAAGAACCAGGCTCTTAGTTTATTAGAAACAGGTGTTAAGAAGCCTAAAAAATACAGATTACTCTTTCTCCCTGTTGTAATAACACAGGGAGACAGTGTCGTGTGATTGGGAGGAGAGGCTGGGACAACTAAGTGGGGGACAACTATTATAGCTTTGCTATTTGAATAAAGAAGCAAATCTTGCTTCTGGTGGCCAAATTCACCATCCCGTGTGCTCTGTCCTGGCAGCTTGAAACGGTGTAGCGTTACAGGTGAGACTCAACCAACTGAAGGGACAGATGGATAGCGCAGCTTTTCATCTCTGTGGCTTCATTTTTCTCTCAGATGCTCTTGGACTTTTCCTGCTGTTTCCTTGCCCAAGGTCTGTGGTCATAGCGCGTGGCGTAAGGAAGGTGTGGGATGCAGAGGGAAGCGCCGTAAGAAGGGAGAGGAAGCACAGAGTCACGTACTAAAGCTCTGAAGCATGACCTTCAGGTGTCTCTGGATGAGGGATCGAAACAGAGATGTTGTGGGTGCTGCTGGAAGAGCCCATGTTCCAGTTAGAAATTTTTCTTCAAAATCAAGCACCAGCTCAATGAGAAAACCCTTGAGTAACCATCAGGTTTGGTTAGTCAGGAGTTTTGCAGCAGCCCCTTGCAGTGGATGAGTGGCGAAATTAAGGAATTAGTTGCCTTTTTCATGGCTTGTCCCTTTCTTAAAAGAAGTCAGTGTGCAGTCATAAATTAGATGATTCAGTCTGGAGATGGATAGGGCTGTGCAAAATACTTGACGCTGCTGCAGACGCTTGAATCTTGGATATGGACCCAAACTTTGGTTTACGGGGCTTCTCGTAATTTCAAATCAGCAGTTCTTCAGTCGGTGCTTGTGCTGGAGCTTCCCCCGCGCAGGTTCTTGCCCTGCCGTGATGCTGGGAGCTCACTGGTGGTGTGGTGGTTCTGCTCCCGCTCTGGATGGCAGGGATTTAAGTCAGTTCCATCGTTGCCATCTGTGAGGAAGCGTGGCAACCTAGAGCTTCGCAGAGACCAGACGTTACCTTCAAGGTAACACAACCTTCAACTGCCAGTGCAAGTCTTAAAAGTGTGTGTTTGCCTTTGTAACATTAGTCTGCTCGTAAATCTGAACTGCAAACTGGCCGGACAAGAGCTGATGTGTCTGTTTTCTTTGACAAAGGTGTGGTTTGCTATTTGCTTTTGTTTCTTTCCGCGGCGTTTTGCATCATCTGAAGTTGCGCGTGCTGACATTTAAAGATAAGACAATGACAGGCAGCGCATTCCTGCAGCTAAATGGAGGCCAAGGAATGGCTCCGGCCTTACAAGTAAAGAATCGGACGGCTGCTTTTAAAGGAAGTGGATCATTTGGAGCATTTTGTTGCATTTCTTTCAAATGAGGGCGTGGGAGTTGCCTGCCTCTCAGCTCTACCCCCTCACTCTGCTCTAGGTGGTCAGAGCCGTTCTGCGTGCCGTTGGCTGTGTAATGTCTCCCGTTGGCTCGCTGCCGGGGTCTTTGCGTTACGAAATGATGTCCCCTACCTGCGATGGCTCCTCTTCCCCAAAAACGTGATAATATGAGCATACATACTCAATAACTTCATGCCAGCGTGATACGATAGAGGTGTGAATGCTCATTTTCCATTTCTTTTCCAAAGGAAGCAGTTATAGAAGTCTGCGGAAGGAATAAAGATAGGGAAATAAAAATCTTTCTTGCTAGTGGTATGGAAAGTGTAGAAAACAGTAAAACCTGCTTGGGTTGCAGGGAATGTTGGGGTACCTGTTAGTTAAACCTTTAGCCGCATCGCTGCCAGTCCCGGGACATCTCAGCTTAAACCTGTCCCGATCAGCAGATCCTTCACACAGACCTAGCGCGGGGCGAAGCTCAGTCAGGTAACGCTAATTCAGGTGGACACAGACTGATTTCCGTGCAGTACTGCTCTCTCTCTGGCGCTTTCTAGTTCAGCTGCAGGTCCCAAGTGATGGCAGCAGGGCCAGGACTTCTTTAGTTTCCTTAAAAGAGAGGACAGGTGTCACCTGTGGAGTTCCTCACTTGCTCTCCGTGGGCTGTAGCACAGAGGGATCCCACCCCAGGGCAGGCCCAGAGCCCAGCCCAAGCGCTGCTTTGGGAATTGGTCCTTGAAGATATTGCAACTTATATATCCTAAGGCTCAAACACAGCTGCGATGAGAATTTCCAGTACAAAAATCCTTCCCGTGCTTTTACGTAGAGTTTATGTTTATGCTGTTTGGGCAGTGTGCCAAGCTGCTGTAAGAGACCCCACCTGGAGTACTGTGTCCAGCTTTGGAGTCCTCAACACAGGAAGGACATGGACCTGTTGGAACGGGTCCAGTGGAGG